>CM052897.1:2813180-2932916 GCA_028534135.1 Potos flavus
GGAGGAGGCCAGAGCTGATCGCACCTGGGAAGTTAAGGGCGGCGTCTCAGAGTCACTGGCATTTCTCTTTTCGAGTTTAAAAAAACGAGGGCCGCCTGGCTGACTCAGTTGGTAGAGCATGCAACTCTCGATCGGGGTTGTGAGTTTGAGCCCCATGCTGGGTATAGAGATTGCTTAAAACCAATCTTTAAGAAATTATGGCAAAATACACATAGCACGACAGTTGTCATTTTCGTACTTCGTAAGTGTACATTTCAGTGATACCAAAGACATTCACCATGTTTTTATCCTGATCCCTTCTATACCTCCAAATTTTCATCCTCCCCGACAAGAACTCTGTGCTCATTGAACACTGACCTCTGTGTCCTTTTCCACATGGCTGTGCCCTCTGGGTCCGCATGTCGAGTCTCTCTTTGCTTCTATAATCACACCTGTCGTTGGATTTAGGACCCACCCTAAATGCAGGATGGGCTCACCCGGAGAGCCCCCACTTGATCCCATCTGCAAAGACCCTATTTCCAAGTGAGCTCACATTCACAAGTGCTTGGGATCAGGACTTAGACCTATCTTTCGTGGGGGACGCTATTTAACTGCGTGGATAAATAGTACCTTGGAACTTTGAACTTCATTTCACTTACCAAGCAGAGTCAGAGAGGATTGCCCTTCTAGCCCCTTCACCTGGCCTCAGTCCCGCTGCCCTGCTCCCACCGGACTTGGGGGCAGGTCCACAGGGGGTCCTGCTCCCACCGTTCCCCTTCCCCGGCCTCCCAGCCTCTAGTTCCCGGCTCTCATCGCTCGGCCTCTCAGTGGCCAGAGCCCTGCCTGGAAGCAGGTGCCACGTCTGGGACCCCGGGCCAGGCAGTCCTGGGATTACTCGGGATACACGCTTAGGACATGTGTTGTAGGAAGGGAAGTCTGTGCCCTGGGTGGTGGGGATCCAGGAGAAGCCTCAACTCCGGGAGACGTGTTTGGGCTGAGGTTTGGAGAATAAAGTGGAGAATAAAGCCAGTCCATTTTCTGTAAGCCGTGAACACAAGGTAGAGGCTGGTTTTATAAAAACAGTCCCAAGGTGAATTCTTGGGTGAAAGAAAAGTTCCTTTTGTTAAGGAAATAATCACCTTCTATTCTGCTCCCCATCCCCCCATCCCAGGGATCAGGTCTTTTTTACCTTTGTATCCGCACCTCCTGCCCTGTCCCTACCACTCCCCGCTCTCGGCAGGGTCCTTCTACCCATCTTGCTAAGTGCTTGTTGAGTAGAATCCGAAACACCATAAACCACTTATTAGAAATAATTAAGGACTCATCGTTACTATGGTTTGGTGTAACAGGGATGGTGGTCATGTTTTTAAAAGCCCTCATCATTAGAAATATAAATGAAAAAAAGTGTTTAAAATATTTAAACATGAAATGACTTGATGTCTGGGATTTGCTTTAAAATATTCCTGCACTCTTCCCTCACGATGGTGGAAAATAAGTCCTCATCCCTGAATAAGTACCTGGCTCTGCCTAGTGACCGCCTCCCGAAGAGGACAGAACGGGCAGGGGACAGAGTGACTTCAAGCGAAGAAACCTGACAGACACACCTCACCTAGGTGATGAAGGTCAACACCAACGGTGGTCAGTGCTGTGGATGGCAGGTGCCCGGACAGGAGGGGCTGGGAAGGGCCCTTCCCCTCTACAGTCATCCCAAACCCATAACCCAGTCTAACCGTGAGAAAACCATCAGGCAAATCCCAGTTGAGCGTCATCGGACAAAATATCTGCCTCCAAACTACCAAGGTCATCAAAAACAGGGCAAGTCTGAGACACTGTCACAGCCCAGGGGAGCTAAGGAGACATGACACCCGAATGTAACATGGGACCCTGGATGGGGTCCTGGGACAACAGGAGGATATTTGGTAGAAACCAAAGGAACCAGAATAAAGAACGTGTTTTAGTTAACAACGACAAATCGACATGGGTTTATTCATTATAACAAGTGGACCAGACTAATGCAAGATATTGACAATGGAGAAACGGGGGGCAGGATGTACGCGAACTCTGTCCCATCTTGACAACTTTTCTGTGACTCCAAAATGGTTCTAAACATAAAGTTTCCTGGAAAAAAAAATTCCTGTAACATCAAAGGAGTCGGGGGGGGGGGGAGAGATGGAAGAGGGCTGGCAAAAAGTTTGTAATTGTTGAAGCTGGGGGAGGGGTGCGAGAGGTTTCATAGACTCTTTGCTGTACTCGAATGCATTTTTGGAAGTTTTGAGAAAGTAAAGTCACAGATCCAGGATGTCGGGGATGGTGGCATTGTGGATACGTGCTAGCATATCAAGAGCACGGGATAGGGGGTCACGCTGTGAATTCTGTAGCGATGGAGGCGAAGGATCATCCCTGGAATGAGACAGGTGTCTTCTTGGGAGAAGGTGGCCTTGAGCTGGCCCGGCGGAGGGGCTGAGGATACAGTGTGTTCGCGTACGTGTGTGCGTATTTGGGGCGATGGTTACGGAGGGGTTCCTGGCACATAACAGGTGTCATACAAAATGTAATGTGATTATTCGGAGTCACGGTGACTGTCCCCACACTCCCTAAGGGCCATATTTTACAAGTTCTGCCGCCCTCTACTTCTCCCTTCACTCAAGAGTCACTTTCTGTCTCATCGACTTCCAGGAGGATGGTCGGCGGCCCCTAGAAGCCCATCTCTCGGGCATGAGTGATGCTGGCAAGTGTGAATTGTTGCGGGCACCCGGACCCAGACGTCATCCGGACGAGCAGAGTGAAGCCAGGGAAGGGAGCACAATATGTGAGCTGGGCCAGGGGGACAGTCCAGCTGTGGTCCGGGAAGTGGCCCGGGGACACGCGGACGTGCCCTCTAGCGGCTAGTGTCTCGGACATACGGAGCAAGGAGTCTGCAGCGGCAGCCAGCTCTCACAAAGCCACTTTAGGTGACTCTCATAAACTCCTCTGGGGTCTTGCTGTGTCCCCGGCTTGTCCGCATGAGACTAATTAAATAAAGAACGCCCTCTTCAACTCTATTTGTGATGATAGCGCTATTTACTGGGGACCTGGTGTGTGGCGGTCCTTGTGCTCTTTACGTAATCCGATCATTT
Source organism: Potos flavus (assembly GCA_028534135.1). Lineage (NCBI taxonomy): Eukaryota > Metazoa > Chordata > Mammalia > Carnivora > Procyonidae > Potos > Potos flavus. Next base: position 2,816,276 of record CM052897.1, read on the forward strand.
CGTCCTTGCTGCCGCCCCCATGAAGTACCGAGAATTACTTTCATTCTGCAGCAGAGGGAACTGAGAATCTGAAAACCCAAGACCACACAGTTCAAAAGTGGCTGGATATGAACTTGAGCCTGAAAAACCCAAAGACTTTTTTTTAAAAATTTAATATGAAATTTAATATCATCGAATCATCATTTCTTCGAAATGCAAACTGCTCTTATAAAATGGTGACGGTAGAATCTTGGTGGTGGGTCCCCCAGGCTTCACTTCCAAACGCTTTCACCTTTGCTGTATGTTTGGAAATTTTCGTGATAAAATATTGGGAACGAAAAAATGTAGCATGATTTCCGGGTGTTTTTTTCACCTGAACTCACGTGCGGACCTTGACGGGACTTAGGAAAGCTGGCTCACCTCCTTGGGCTCTAGTTGACCAGGTGGGACCTGTCGTCCTTCACACTGGTCCCTCCAGGACGCCGGGAGACCCAGCCCTCCTGCCACCATGCTGCAGTGCTCCTCTGAGCGTCAGCGCAGGTTCCCTTCATTCAGAACAGACACAGCTTTCCGGTAGAATATGACAGCCCAGACCTTCTGGAACCTTCCACACAACTTTGACTACCAAAGCAGCAAAAACGATTTGGTCTAGTGTGTGTGTGTGCCTTTGCCTTCTCATCCTGCTTATAAACTTGCTTTCCCTTTAGTGATTCCCCTCTATTATTTTGTCCTAAGGCTGCAATTAAAAAGGGATCACTGTCATCTGGGGCCCAGAGGCCCTGCTGGTTCACATTAGCTGGTCCCGTAAGCAGCCGAAGCTGGACCCTGGCAGTAATTCCCCGCCCCGTACCCTCCTTCCCACCACTTCAAGATGCCCAGACCCCGCAGGTCTTGTGCCTGGCCAGCCGGGGCCTGGCTTTGACAGACCAATGCCCCGAATGAGTGACCTCAGAAACGCAGGGAGTCCCCAAAGGCAGCTAGAGACCACATCCCGCAGAGTTGTAGTAGTGCTCATTTGAATGACCAGAATGCCAGCCGCATTGAAATCCCAGCGAGGGTGACGTCCCCTGTGGGGCTGAGATCTCGGCCAGTGCCAGGGTCCAGGCTGCTGAGATGAGCTGGGGCGTGGGAGGAGCCCCAAGCGGGGTCCCCGCCTAAGAAGACGCGATAAGGCCGGCGTGGGGCGGGATCTAGACGAGAGGCACGGGTGGGAGCAAGGTGCCCTGGTGCTGAATCCCCGTGGGTCCCGGCGTGCTACAGAGCACGGGCTGGGCGGGCTCCCCGCCGATGCTGAGGGTGTCGGGACACCCCATAGACCCCTCCACGTCTCTTCCGACACAGGCCTTCACGGACGAATGGAGTTCGGCATCTGATAAACTGATTTTGATTCCCACGTCCCTAAAAAGCTGTGCGGTTTGGGCAGTGGCGTTCGTCTCTCAGAGCCCTGTCTGCTCACCTCAAACTTGTGTCCGATCAAGCCCACCTCGCAGGGTTTCGGGAGCAAATAAATGAGGCACCACAGGCCAAGTGCGTGGGGACTCGCTGTGCCCCGGGGGTCTCTCCTTCCTGCTGAAGACAATCGTGATTTCTCCCCGGTGATTTCTAGAGGGGACCAGAATCCCATACAGAATCCCATCTTGCCGAGCAGGGCTGGACGCGGGGCACGGGGTGGGCTTGAACCACACTTGTCCGAGGGCGGGCGTGGAATCAGAAAGGACACGGGTGGGAAGCTGTTCCTATACACAGGCTGGGCCCCGCCCCCAAACCTCCCCGGGGGGCAGGAGGGTGTCTGAGAAGGCGTGAAGGGACAGTCCCAGGCGCTTTGCTAGCGGAGAGCCCCCTTCTTGAAAGACCCTCATGCACAGGCCTGCAGGAGGATCACAAAGCTGTTTATTTTCCCACCGCTGACGAGGAAAGGCGGATGCAGGTGCAGAGGAAACCCAGCCATGCCCTCACTGACCACGCGGGGGCCGCATCCAAACCTAACAGGCTCTGTCTTTCCCGAGGAATTTTTTCTGCTTTAACATATCTGTAATGCACCTTCTAAGCACTCCCCGAGGCATCGGGACAGAGCTGGTCATACGTGCTACCGGACAGCAGCCGTGTCCTTGGACACACAGCATCTGATTGGCGAAAAAAGTACCAAATGTCAAATTACATATGATCAGTGCAAGAACTGTTTTCTCCTGGTGTCTGGACTGGCCGCCCCCTGACAAATGTCTTTCTTTCCTTGGTCCTTAGCAATGCCCATCCCTCCCCTCCCCTCCCACCGGGGCAGAGAACGGGAGCAAACTTTAACCTCGGCGTTAAAAAAATAAGCAAGGTTTTCAACAAACAGTTGAGTAATTGGACTTATTATTTAAATACCAAAATACATCAGATGAACTTATTCATCTGGCCCAGCTTAATACATGTTGGCCTAACACTAAGACAAATACATCGATTTAAGAAATGTCGATGGGGACAGGCGCGGTTGGTGTGGCAATGACTTGGCCTGGAGGCACAGGCGTGGCTGCACCGGGGACAGGCCCTCAGAACCAGTACTCGGAGACAAAGATGTGCACGTTGACGACGTTTCTGTGGGACACCACACCCCCGACCACGTAGTTCATCTCCAGCTTCAGGACGGCATGGAATGGGCCCACGATGGGCCGCACTTGGCGCACGACACCTGGGGAGAGAACAGAAGGCATCTTAGACCTCCTGGCGTCCCACGCTGAGCCAGGTGTTTGAGTCCCTGTGCAGTAACGTCTGCCTCCTGGTGGTCGCCCCTGTGCTCTGTTTCCACATCCAAAGGACAAAGGACAGTGAGCTCCCTCCCGCCATCTACCCAACAGAGGATTTGGAAGAGCCTAGAAGCGGGCCTGGTGTGGAGCAAACACCCAGTAGACATCTGTCCGTCTCCTTCCTACCCCCCGTGCCCAGTGCTGACCCTGGGGAAGGAGCAAAGCACGTGTGATCCTGTGTCCTGTGACACTGAAGATCACAGCGGGGTCCTGGAAACCCTTTATCCAAGCATGGCTGTCCCCACAGGCCATGCCCCCGGACCCCTCACTGTCCATGCCTCCATGGAGGGTGACACTTGAGCTCACTGTTCAGTGTTGGTGGGAGCCGACGAGCGAGAGGCATCTCTGCCAACAGAGTCTCAGGGCAGGTGCAGCCTGAGCAGCGGAGCCTGGCCAGGGCCATCAGCAGGAGGATAGGCGGGACAGGCGGCGGAGGGACCACACAAAGGCCATGACTGGCGGGCTCCTCCGCCAGGGCTCAGAGCACAGGGCACAGACAAATCTCAGCCTGGATGGCACCCTGAGATTTGGAGGGGAGCAGGATTGGAGGGGAAGAGTGGATTCCGTAACTCTCTCCAAACCTGTGCCTGGCCATCTCCCCGTCTCCGGGTCAGGCCTTGCGGGCACCTGCTTGCCTCTGCAGGACACCCAAAGGCTCAGAGCAAACTCTCCTGCCCTCTGGGAGGAGACAGATGGGGCCAGGGTGGGCGTTAGCCTGGGCGGACGGAGTCAGGGAAGGCTTCTTGGAGGAGGGGCTCCTCCCTGCTGAGGAAGCGACACAAGCAAAGTCTGCAGGTGGATGGATCCCCGGTGCATGGCCAAGCAGGTGCCACCAACAGCTGTTGACACAGGAATCTAGGAACGAATGACGCCCAAAGTCCTTTCTCCGCCCCGCCTGCTGTGATATTAGGACCTGCCCCAAGTTCAGACTGCTGACCCCGGCCCCAACCTGGGAACCAAGCCCGGGGCATCGCGGTCAGGCCCCTGGGGCTGCCTCTGCCCGCGTCAGAGCCCCGGGGGGAGGGCGGCCTGCAGGCTGGCGAAGGCCTTTTGCAGTGGCGCTGGTTCCCAATCAGGAATGCCAAGTTCATGCTCAGGAGGGGAATCTGGGTGTGCCATCCCCCCTTTCACTCTCCGGGCTTATGTTTCGAAAGTGAAATGCCCAACAGCCGGGGTGGAATTCCAGGCTATTCTAAGTAAACAAGGGCTTTTGCTCTGATGGAGAGAGATTCTGCAGGCTGTCAGCACCCTTTCTCTGCCCCTGCCCGGCAGTGACATTGCCTCTTTGTCCTGGGTGAACGCCCACAAACATCTTCAGCTCGGCGGCCCTCCGTTTGCCGGCGGCCCCTGATGACCCGGCCGCTCCCGCCTGCCCCTCCCTGGGCACAGAATCTGGGCTGGGTCGGCGGAGGCTCCCCCGTGGGCCCCCTCCGTGTCGCCCTCCCCTCTCCCGGGGCCTGAGGCCCACAGTGCTACCCGCCAGAGGCCTGGGTTACCTTCTGACTTCACCCACGCTGGGGGCAGAAGTTACTACTCTATTTCCAGTGCTCAGAGGAGTTTCCGGGTCTTCAAGGAAGACGTGAGAGGCTGGGGGAGCCTGAGAACTATTTTGGGACCAAGAAACACTGGAGTGGAAAGTACATTTCTGCAAGCGACGATTGGATATGTATTTATATCTATTTATCATTATTCTATTTAGCATATAATTAATATGTGGTACAGATTATAATTTCATATTATGTTATTGTTATAATGCCAAATATATAACTAGAAAATATGAAATATGTCAATATACTTATTGAAAATATATTGAAAATCTTTTATATAAATATTATATGAAAATATATCATTACATATTTTAAATTTATAAAACTTTTATATATATCTATATATTTTATTTTATATAAATGTGTTTATATAAATGCATGAATATTGTATAGAAATATAAAATGTACTAATACATTTATATGTAAAATATAAATATTATAAAACTATTACGCACACGCATTTGAATAGCATGAACGGTTCAGACCCATAGAAGTTTCTGGGCATTGTGTATGCGTGCCAAGCACGCGCTAAGTGAGTGCATAAAGGAAATGTTGGGCTGTCCTCGTGGCTCAGTGTGGGGATAGGGAATGGCAGTACGCCCCCAGAAGAGTTTGTTAACCTTCCCGTGTTTTAACTTTAACTTTTAACTTTAAACAGGGATGAAAAATAGCAACCTTCAAAATCAGAAACAAAACAAGCACGAGGACACCCTAATCTGGCACAGGTCACACTCAGAGCCGGGATTTCTGCAGCGTGTTGGCATTTAACAAGAAAAATGATTAAGACAGAACAAATATGCGTGTTGCCAGTGTGAAGCAAGAAATCGTGAGTGCACGTAGGAGGGCTCAGAAGTGTGTCCCCTGCCTGCCCCCCCTGTGCCCCCCACCTCACCAGAAGGAGCTTCTCGGCCCCTTCCCTCTGACCTGAAGTCAGCACAGAATCCCCACCTCTATCCGTAAACCCAGCTAACCCGGGCTCCCCTTCCGGGCCACCCATTCTGTGGACTTGACCACGACTTCTGCTTAGTCACATTTCCCCTGGGGCTCTGGTTTGGGTGAACATGTTCCCTCCATTCCCAGGATATTCCGAGCCTGAGTTCCACCTCCTACTCCTCCCTTGGACCAAACCCGGCCTTTCTCCTGATATCACTTCTTTCTTTACAGCTTTTCTACCCATCGAGCCACCCACCCATCAATCCATCCACCCATCCATCCATCCAACCATTTAACCATCCACCCACCCACCTATCCATCCATCCACCTACCCACCTATCCATCCATCCATCCATTCATTCATCCATCCATCCACCCATCTACCCACCCATCCACCCATCAATCCATCTACCCATCCATCCATCCATCCATTCATCCATCCATCCACCCACCTACCCATCCATCCACCCATCCATCCATCCACCCATCCATCCATCCAACCATTTATCCATCCATCCACCCACCTATCCATCCATCCACCTACCCACCTATCATCCACCCAACCACCCATCCACCCTGGCTTCCTCCCCACCACTGATTCTAGACCAGCATCCATTCAGAACCACCACCAACCTTCCTCCTGCAGGGAAACAAGCGAGGGAGGAAGAGAGACTCGTGCCGCCCATCTGTGGCACCACAGACTTTGGAAAGCCTCCCCCAAGGGCCCAGTTCCCCTCCATCAACTTGATTCTGCAGATGTGATATTGGCATCTACTATGTGCCAGGCACAGGGGACCAACTGGACCGCTTAGATCCTCTTTCACGAAGCCTCCCCAGCCCTGGGGTACCTGGTACCTCGTCCCCCTCGGCTGTAATACCACATCTGCCCATGGCTGGGGAGCTACAGTCAGCTCCCCCTTCAAGGGACAGCATCTGCAACTCAGGCATCCCACGGTCCCCAGCACGGGGTCTGGGGCCGGATGCAGGGGGAGCTCCATCATGATGACTGAGTGGGATAAAGATGGAGGAAGAAAGAAGGCAAGAGGAAAGAAGGGGCTGCAGTCCTTGAGGCCCCCCACAATCTAGGAAGGAAGACAAAACTCTGTCCTGAAGGAAAGAGGAGCCACAGAAGGCTCTGGAAGGACAGTAGTTAATGACATGTCTAGCAACAAGATGCAGGCCAAAGGGAGACGTGCATTTCCATCGTGCCAGCCACGTCCATCTGACATGCTGGGGTGTTTTCCTCCCCAGCCTTCCAGAGCCCCAGAACAATTAAAAAAAAAAAAAAAAAGGACCACGGTGCCGAGTTCAACTGCGTTAATCTTCCAAATCCTCGTCCTTGGCATTTCTGCTTCGGGTCTCAGACACTGCTGGTATTCCTTGGCGTGTCTGTGCCTCTTAAAGATATAATTAAGCCTTTTTTTTTTCCCTTTTGAAAAATGTAGCCCCTCGGGCACTTCACCTTCCCGTCTCGTCTCTGCTTTGTAAATTGCAGCTGATGTGCTGGGATCCGGGAGCCCCACAGGAAGCACACAGGTCCAACGGGAGACCTTGGTCATCCCGTGGGGTCTGTGGTCGGCCCTCCTGGCCCTCGAGGCCCCCTGCCCACCCCACCCCCAGCATCCACTGCTCGGTGTGGCACCCGAGTGCCCGTCCGATGTTTGAAAGGACGGAAATCAGCCGTGGAGCTCTCTGCACGGGTCTGGTCTATAAGGAGACCCGTGGTCACAGCCTTGGGTTCCGGTGCTGGCGGCACACGGACCAGCGGTGTGACCTTGGGCGAGTTGCCATGCGTTCTCAAGGTCAGCCTTCAACCCAGAAGCCGTGTGATTCTAACCGACGAGGTGTAACGTGTGAACGGGGTTGTCGGAGAGGATTTTAACAAGCCAGGTGACGCATCAAGAAACTTCGCAATGCTCTCATGTCAGTGGAAATTAACCGTGCTCTTCAGAGAGATCCGGCTTAGGAAAGACAGGGGTAAGAAAGTCAAGGCCGACAAACTAAAAAGAGTGAGAAGCTATCGCTCCTTGGGAACAGGTTGGAGGGCCATCTGCTCTCTTGGGGGTCGCCAGTCTCCCCATGGCCGTGTAAGTCTGGAGGCCACCGGCTCTGTCTTTCTCGGCCACTCTGGGGTCCCCGGCATGTGGCACAGAACAGGTCCTCGGTCCTACCTTGCACGTGACACACAGGAGGCACTGGCCCACGTTTGCTGAATGACTGAGTGAACGAACTGAACACGAGAGCATTAAGCCCAGTTTATAAAGTGGAAAATCATCACCCGGAAAGGAGAGCGCGGGGAGAGAGAGGATGCACAGTGGTCGCAGGTCGTTCAGCTTCCCGGCTCGGGTGGAAAGGGGATGAGGAAGGGCCAGGCCTCACTATATGGCCTTGGTAGAGCCACGAGCAGGGAGGAAGGCGGAGTGCTGGCCCACGAGGACGAGGTGCTGGGACAGTCAGAGGAGACCCACGTGGTCTCGAAAACCCCAGACGTGATGGGCAGTCAGGAAAGGGCCCATCGTTACCCACATTTCTGTGAAGTTTCCTTGGTACAAGTGATGATCCCTGCAGACGAGGATGAAGATCACAGAGGAACGGCGAAGAGGAAAACTCAAGAAAACCAAAATACACTGTGGGTCCATAGAAAGCAAAACACTAGATGGGGCGCCTGGCTGGCTCAGTCGGGCCAGAGATGACTGCCAGATGTGACTCTTGATCTTGGGGTTGTGAGTTCGAGCCCCAGGTCAGGCCTAGAGATTACTTAAAACAAAGCAACACCACCAAGACTAGACCCAGGTCACACAGCCCAGAGCTCCGGATGCCGTCCAGCTGCGACTGACCCCACAGCTCGGCTCTTCCCACCCCCCGCCTCTCCTTCCCCCCCACAGTGCCACGTGATGTGGAGGAAACTTCCAGAACGTGCTGCCCTTGGCTGAGTCATGCATCGAAGGCAAGCACGGCAGAAAGGAACCACGAAGCCATCCCATCTGTAAGCAGCACTGGAGGAACTGAGCTCCTGAAACCCCATCTTCCCTTCTTGCCCTGAGCAACACTCCAGCAGGCGCTTGGAAGGAAGGAGGACAGGTGTCTGGGCTGCATATTTAAAATACCAAATGGCCCTCAACATGTCTCCGCAGAACTCACCCTTCGCACTTCTCGATTATTATAAATGTGCTCCCCCCACCGGCCTCCCGGGAGCTAGAGCAGCTTGGACCAGGCAGTCGCGGGCGGCTGCACGGGAGGCAGCCCCCCGAGGCCACCCGTGCCCTCCGGGCGGAATGTGGAAAGCAAGGTCACTCTGTGCTAGACCTTTCGGCCTTGCTCCCCGACACGGAAGCTGACGTTTCTACGGCGCTTTGTCCTTGGGAAGCTCACTCCTGTCTACTCTCTCGTCCTCCCCATGTCAACCTCGCTCTCTGTGCTCCTGGAGGAGGAAACCGGCTCGGTGCAGGGAAGCGAGTGAGTTCGGAGCATTAGGGAGCCAACCCTGGGCCACGGCCCCTTCCACTGAGCTGTGTGGCTCCCAGAGGAAGAGGAGGCTGGGCCCTTTTCTGGAAGGGATTCGCCATCTAATGCGCCGACCGTAACGGAGTTGGCCAAAAAGTCGCCCATGATGGAAGGGATGAGAAATCATTTCTTGTCCCTGCTCCCTGCCTGCTGGATCCTTCTGCCCCAGACCCAAGCTTGCCAGCTGCTCAGATCTCCCCAGATGCCCCCTTCCCTCAAATCCACTGTCTCCAGAGAACTCGGACCCCTCCTCCACAGGCCCTCTGGCTTCTGTCCGTCCCACTCGGTCACCACGGAGACAGACGGATGCCATCCACAAGAGCGTCCACACCCTCCCGTCTGCTCCAACCCCAACCCCGCCCTTCCTCGGGTCAGGCCTGACCTTACGACACCTTGCTCCGCGCCCCTGACGCACTTCCCGCACTGGGGCCACAGCCAGCCTTCTAGAACACGGGTCAGATCTTGGGGTTGTGCTGTGGCTCTGCCAAAAGTCGCGTCTCCCCCACCCCAACCCCTGGCTCACTGCAGGCGGGGAGCGCACCTTGCTCGGGTCCCCCGCGTTCCTAGCACTCTGCCCCCGCCACACCGAGCCCCTCGCAGTCCCCACCCCCCAGGATGCACAAAGGCCACGGAAAGGCAGGTGTGCGCAAGTCTTGCCAGCTGGACTCAGGATTAGAGACCCGGGCGTACCGGAGAGACATGAGTCCTGCCCTCCGCTACATTACCTCCTTCTTCAGAGGCGATCAAGGCCCCGAGGAATTAAGACGCCGGCCCAGCGTGCAGCTGCAAGTACAGAGTGGGCCCCCCGAACCCCCACCGCTGGCTGCAACACGGCGCCCTCTCTTCTCTTTCCTTTGGCAAGCACGGAGCCCATGCTCTGGGCACAAGGATTGCCCAGCGCTGGCATGGGTCCTCGTGGAGCCCTCGGCCCCCCGGGGATGTCAGACGCAGAGGCTGGGCAAGTGAGGAAAGAGGCTTTGGTGGAGCTCAGGGGAAGTGCTCCCAGACCGGGCCCTGGCCGCCCACGGAAGCTTCTCCGAGGAGTTCGTCTCGGCTGAACTTGGAAGGGCAAGCCAGCCCAGCAAGAACGGTCTGGGGGATGTGCTCAGAAACGCAGCTGCAGAGGAATTTCAGGACCGGGCTGGACCCCAGAGAGTAGGACTTCGCCCTGCCCAAGGTCGCCCTGGAAGGTCACGGCCCAGGAACCCCACACGGAGTCCCGACACCCTGTGTGCCCTCCCGACTCACACTCCCTGAGCCCGAGCCTCAGTTTCCTCCTCTGTGGACGGGGAAAATCACCCGCAGGCTACAAAGTGCTGGAAGAGTGCCTGGCACACAGCTAGGGCCCCGGGGGGTGAGCTCTTCGTCTGACGGCGGTGATAACTAGGGCGCTGGGGTCCCCCGTCTTGGCCATGGAGAGGACGCTCCCCGCAGAGTCCGTCCAGAAACACCCAACATCGAGGCCGCAGGAAACATGCTTCCTGCTAACGGGTGACCGTGGGCGTCTGGGTCCTTTGCACATTTCTGGTTGTGAGGTGAGGCGGCTGGAAGTTTCAGATCATCACCCAACTTTTCTTTCCTGAGTTTGCACGATATGCCTCTACTGCCGTTTGCCTAAAACACTGTAGTTTTTTGTTTTTTTTAAATAAAGAGCGATTTCTGAGTGTGCCCGGTGATATCAAAGGCTTTTCCAAAGATGCATGAGGGCAGCAGCAGGAGGCTCACGAATCATCCTGGCTGGACACCGACGGTCCCCGGGGGGCACCTCGGGGGACGCTAAGAGTCTGCTCTGGGCTCGCTTTAACCCCGTGGTGACTCTGGACATCAGCGGACGCCGGGCCCGGGTGACCTCCTAGTGCGTGTGGTGAGCGTGTGCACACACGTGTGTGCGAGAAAGACAAACGGGGTAATGGGGGGCGTTGCACAGAGGAGCCCCTCGTAGGTCCTTGCCTCCAGGGATTCACGATCTTTGCAAGGGCAAGTCCAGCAAGAACTCGCCGTGAGCACCGCACCCCTGCCACGGGCATGAGCATTCCTCGGCTCCCGTTCCAGAAGGAGCCTCCAGGGATCCTGCTCCGAGTGTCGAGCGTCTCCCCTCCACCCTGTCCCCTGGGAGGGCCTTGCCAGGGTCACCAGTGGCCTGGGCGTCACTCAATCCAGTGGGTGTGCCCCCCTCCGGGCGACGCCCTCCCCTCTTCCAGGACGTCTCAGCTGCAGGCTCGCCAGCTCGCCCTGACCTTGAGCGCGAGGGCTGTGGCACCCCCTCTTGGCCTCTTCTCTCTGTGTCTACACTCGCTCCCTGGGTGAGCTCATGGGGTCTCGGGCTCTGACCGCCATCCCCCACACGCTAACGTCTCCCAGGCTCATTGGTTCCACTGCGTGCCCCCCGTGGGGCCATGGGGTCCTGACCTTAATGTCCAAACTGAACCTCCAGCCCCCCCAAAGCTGCCATGTCTCGGCCTCCCCCTCTTAGCAGTCTTCTCTTTTTTGGGCCAAAATCTGTGGGGTTATCTGCCCTAAACCCACCTCATAACAAAACGTGGCACCCCCTTCCAATGACACCCCGAATCTGTCTCCCTCTCACGCCTTCTGCTGAACCCGCACGGGGGTCCGCCCTCGCCTCGGCCCAGCCGCTGAGCCTCTGCCCCGCACGCAGAGTCAGCCTTTAAAGCATTAGGTCATCTCACCCCTCCCCTCAGGACCCTCCCACGGCTCCCACCTCACTCAGTGGAAAAGCCAGAGGCCTCAAACGGCCTCAAGACCCCATCTCACCAGCCACCAGCTCACACCTCTGCTCCAGCCACATCGGCCTCCTTGTTGCAGTGCAAAGACGCCAGGCTTCCCTCTGCCTCAGGACCTTTGCACATACTATTCTTTCTGCCTCAGGGACTTTGCACATGCTCGCTGCCTCACATTTCCATGTGGCTCATTGCCTCAGCTCCTCGGGTTAGACAACTGCCTCCGGTTTTAAAGTCTACCAGATTTAAAGTCGCTTCTCTGCCCCACACCCCACCCGCCCCTCCTCCTCTCCAGCCCCCTGACCGTGAACATATTCTTCTCATTTCTTGTCTGCTCCCGCCCTCGGGAATGAAATGAATATGTGGCTGGGATGCATGTCTGTCCAGGTCGCTGCTGCGTCTCCTGGACCGGGACCTGCTCTGCAGGGCACAGACATTGTTTGCTGGAAGAAGGGGTATGAGAAGGGTCCCGAAAGAGGCCCATCCAGGCTGTGGTGAAACACGGGAGAGGCCGAATACTCAGCCTGTGGGGTACGGAGGGCAGGCAAGAGGAGAATACAGTGACCTGGCTTTGAGGGATGGATAGGAGTTTACCCAGAGGAGGAAGCGGGGAATGTCCTAGCTAATGTCCAGAAGAAGAGAGAGGCCACGGCTCCCTGGGGTCTGAGGCACAGGCTGGGGTTGCTGGGGCACAGTGGACAGAGAGTGGGGACAAGAGTGCTGAGCACTGAGGAGGACAAGGACAGGCCTAGGCGGAGGACGTCTCTCTGGCCGGGCAGCGGGCGTGTTACTGCTGCTGCGGGGGTGTGAGGGGAGCCACGCTCAGTGGGTCCAGCTCAGGCCACTGGGGCCGCCCGGGCAGGAGCAGGGTTCCCCACGTGCCTCACTTGGGTGGACTCCAAAGCCCTGAGCCCCACCGAGCCCTCGGAGGGCCCAGTGCGAGCCTGGAGGGCCGCCTGGGGGCATTGTCAGCTACTCTGAGAGGCTGCGTCAGTGACATTGGCGGTCAAGAGCCCTCCTCACAGGGCTTTGGGGGCATAAAGCTGTCATTTGAGCACAGTGACGAGGTCAGTCGCAGCACTGGGCCCCGTGCCCTCCCCGGGATCCCAGCACAGGGGCACAAGAAGTGTGTGTGCCTCTCATCTCCATCCCGTCCCCTTCAAGAGACCCTCCCACCTGCCCTCCACCTCCCACTGCCTTCAGCAAGGCTGCCAGCCCTCAGGGTGAAGTCGGGCCACAGCCCATCCCAGCCTGGGCCGTCACCCAGGGGAAACACGCTGGCTGTGGGCCAGGATGTGGCCGGGGGTGACGGGCGGGCTGTGCCTCCAGAGGGGAGAGAGCGCCTAATCCCCGGGATTTGCCGTGAAAGCCGGGACAGGGCCAATCACTCGTCACCCGGCAGGGACGGCCGCACTGTTGTTTTTAGGTGGAATTTCTGAATGTCGTATGTAATGTGTACTGATCCCTGGCCAAACTTTCTGAATCAGGCCGCGGGACGGGGTCAGCGGCACACATTTAACCCCTTAGGGGGTGATGATTCAGGTCGCTGCTGGCTGGGACAGCCAACGGCGACCTGAAGTCAGACGGTTGGGCGAGCAAGTGCTTTGCTCAGAAAGATGCCTCCCCTGGGGGTGGGGGTGGAGGCAGAGGTGCCGTGAGCTTCGCTCACGAGGTCTTGTACCAGGGTTGCGGTGTACTAGTCCATATGTTGCGCACTGCACATCGAAGAGGCTGCAAATGGTAGCCCCCTAGGGTTTTGCAGTGCACAACATATTCAGCTGGACATGGCAGGCCTGCCACAGCCCACTTCTCTCTCCCTCTGAGACATGAACAGGAACGGGGCCTACAGGAGCTCAGATGGCAGGATACTAGGGAAGCTAGGAGACAGCTTCACGAAAGCAGGTCTGTGGCTTGGGTGTAAGTTTGCAGCCCAGCGCCCAGCCCGGGGCTTGGCCTGGAGTAGGAACCCAGGATGTTCTTGTTGAGTGAGTGAAATAATTCGAGGCACGGCCTCCGCCATCCTGCTTCTGGCTGGGCCTGCCTCGCCCGCCCAGGCCATAAGGATGGCCCCCAGGCAGCTGGAGCTGCTTTGGGGTGAACACGCTCAGCCCAGTCGTGCCCTCGGGGGGTGGGGCACCAAGCTCTCACCCGCTCCAGCTCCAAATGGCTCCCCACCGCAGCTCATTCATCCCCTAACAACCCACCCAGCTGTGTTCAAATACGCACGGCCCACCCCGTCCTCCCAGCAGGCGGTTATCAACCCGGCAAGGCAAGTATCATGGCGATTTTGCAGAGGTGAAAACAGGCTCAGAGAGGTTATGCGAACTGCCTGAGGTCACACAGCTAGAAACAGGGAAGCAAGAATCAAGCCCAGAACGTCTCACCCCGAGTCCAGGGCTCCGATTGTGGCCACAGACACTCATTCACGTTTTGCCCCAGAAGGGCCACCCCAACTACTGATAATTTTCAAATGGTAGACTTGCAATGGAGTACGAATCCTTATACTCACAGATGAAATTCGGAATGCTATTTCAAAGCAAAAATGTTCTTAGTTTGCTTTAAGAGGGGGTACCGTACGAGGACGCCCGCGCCCAGGTCGGCACAGACAGCGGGGCACGTGGGGGCTGTCAACCCCTTTCCACGGAGGAGGCTCAAGTCCCACGAGGACTGATTCTTCTGCACAGTCATCGCGCACCAGGCACGGCCAGGAGCCTTCACACCGTCCTTCCATCTAATTGCATTAATGGGCGTCTATAATTAGGGCATATCCCTTCCACACCTAACCGGGAACCATCTCTAAGGTGAGTGGGACAATCACGGGATCCTCCATTCATTCTGACTTTGCTGAGGGCAGGACCAGCCGCCACGGTGCCAGGGGCAAGAACAGGAGCACTTCAGTTTCTCGGGGGGCCCAGGGCCCCTCAGAGCCGCCCATGAGGCTAGGGAGCTCAGGGCAGACCGAGCCAGAGTGGGCACGCGGCCGGCCAGCCCTCCAGCCGCGGCTCTGACTCGCTGGCTGCAGGACCCAGGGCCGGCCGTTCAGTTCTTTCTTACGGGAACAGCGATGCCGACCCGCCAGGCAGCACGAGGACGGTTTCGCTCCCCGGCGTCGAGCTTGCAAAGGGCTCTGTGCCTGGGGATGAGTGAACGCACACGGGGGCCCCAGGTGACTTCTCCCTTCCCAGGCGAGACTGTGAGTGGGCGCTCCAGACCCTGGCCCTGGGCCCAGGGCGGCTTGGCACTGGGGACACGAGGCCGAGCCTTGATCTTAGAGAGTCGCCCTTCTCCAAGCTGGCAAGTATCCCCCATCTCGGAAATTAAACCCTGTGTGCATACACCTGCCCCTCTTCATCCTCCTACAGACCTAGACACTTAGCCTCCCCCACGCCGGACACCATACCCGCACACACTCACCCAGAAACTCACACCGACCCACCCACACGCACCCCCCCACACACACACACTGCCAGACCAGAGGGCTTTCCCAGAAACAAAGTCCCAAATAGACTGGGATCTGAATTTCTCTCCACATCTGTAGGTTATAATTAAAGCATGTTTCTAGCCAGAGTCCTGCCCGGCCTACACATAATCCCCCTAAGTTGAAAGTGCCCATAGGGGGTGCGGCTTGGCCCAGGTTGAGCAGCTCCCCACTGCGGTCCTGGGACCCCCCAACCAGCCCCCTGCGGGCAGATGGGGAAGAGGCAGGCCCGAGGGTCTCGAGGAGCGCCCCCCCCCCCCCCCCCACTGCTACAGCCTGTGGGAACGAGAATGAGTCGGTCCTGGTCAGGTGAAGATTCAGAGAAGGCTGTTCCAGGGCCCCGCTCCCTCCCCAGCGTGGTGGTGTTTAAACCCCACCTCTTGACCACGTGGGCTCAGAGGGGCTCTTTACTCACGAAGGGGTGGCCTGAGACCCAAGACCCCGTGGCCAGGAGCACTGGGGCTGCTCGAAAGGAGATGCTTCACGACCTGCCCCTCTGACTGCTGCCGACAGACGCCAGTGGTAGAGATGCCCGCTGGTGTAGACCAGAGGAAAACGGGGCCGCAGCCTGGGGACCATGGGCGTGGGAGGCTCTGGAGACAGGTGGGCCAGGTCCAACTTCCATCCTCAAATGCTCCCCAGCTGAGAGGCCCTGGCGAGCAGCTTAGTTCCCCTCCCCTGGCCTCAGTCTTCTCATCTGCGGAGTGGGGACGACCACCACCGCGGGCTGCAGGTGGGTGCAGAGGGATCTAGAAGCACCGTGGGCAGTGCATGCCTCCCAAGGAGCACCACGGACCTCCGGGGGCTCCCTGTGGGCCACAGAAGTCCACAGAGGCCTGGCCCTGTGACCCCTTCCAGCCTCTCTTCTCGCCTGGTAGCGCCGGGCTGTGTGAGTGCCTTCCTGCCCCCTGCCTCTCGTGTTGCCCCCGGGCCAGGAAGACCTCTGGCTTACTCACTCCTACTCGGCGCTCAAGACCCAACACTCGTGGTACCTCTTCCAAGAAGCCTCCCTTGACTGCCTGGGGAGCCGGCTGGGCTGCCTCTCCTCTGCCTGTCCAGCACATTCCGCTCGGTACTGGAAGGGTCGGGGCCGGGAGCAACCAGAGAGCGTGGGGTGCCTCCCAACCAGCCCAGCCTCCTCGAGCCGACCCGGGGCTGGGCCACGGGAGGCCTGCACGTGTCTCTGGACTCCAGGGAAGGTTAGGGGCCGGGGCGAGGGCATTGGCAAGACTGCCGGGTACACCGCACTCAGCGGGAAGCAGGAGGGGAGCGGAGGGAGACCTGGTGCGCGTGTGCGAGCGTGCGCGTGTGTGCGGTCGCTGGAGATAAAAGCCTGCATCTGGTGGCAGGTCTCTGGGTCCATGAAGAGGGCGACGTTACTCCCAACCCCAGAAGGTTGGTACAGGAGGGTACCATTGAGAATCTCTGCCCTGCACCGACATTTAAGGGGAACAGCACCACCCCGCTGAGGGCGGGAACGAGGTCCGGGAGCAGCCTGCTCTGGTTCTTCACCTGACCAGGGCCGAGCCTTCCAGGTGCCACCTCCTCCCGGCAGCCCTCTAGGATTTGCCCAGGCAGGGGCGGCGGGGCCGTGCACCCCCAGCACCTCCGTGCTCTCCTGTCCCGCTCTGGAGACCGTGAGCTCTCTAGAGGCAGAGAACGCATGCTTCTCCCAGCACACAGAAGGTGTGCGGGAAGGCTGCGGAATGCGCAAGCCAGCTGACTGATCGGTCCTGGTGCCCCCCACGCCCACGGGGGACCAGGGGGCCGCGTTAGTACGGCCAACATTGGATCCTTGCAGACCGTCACGGTGTGATCACAACGGGAAGGGACAGCGGCTGCTGGAAGGGCCGCGGGGGCAGAAGCTACGATTCAAATCTGCGTGGAATCTACACGCGGTAGTTTATTTCCAGGATCTCTGCAGCCGGAGCGCGGGGACCCTCACGGCACAGTTCAAGTGGAAAGACTGGTGCAGATCTCACGAGGCCCAAGGCTAATACCGCGGGGGACGCTGACACCGGTCTGTTCTTTTGCGTTCCCGCTCGTTTGAGTAAAACTAGAGCCTTCCCAGTAATTATGCAAAGACTGCAAAACAAAACTCCCCCCTCCACCGGGGAAGAACAATTAGTGAGTCCATCGCTTTTATTTCAGCTCATTTTGGGGCTGGGAGGGCTCACTAACTAGTAGTTTCAGCGCTGTTCTTAATTATCATCATTTATAAGGGACGTCTGCTAATACAGTCAAATTTTATGAACCTCACCTCATGCACCAGGGGCCAGGCCTGAAGATTCCATTAAAAGCAAGAAATGTAGGACCCAGAGAGGACCCTTGTGAAGTCACGGCTCCCTCCCAGTGTGGTGGCCCTTTCTTGCCAGGAGGGTCAGTGCCTCGGGAGGCCGGGACCCACGGACGCTGTGTGAGCTGGGCACTCCTGTCCCCCCAGCGTGGGCTTGGGTAAATATTCAATCCCTTACTGTATGTCCACAGCTGACAGGGACCCAGGGTCCCGGCCCGCACAGAGCCCACGCCCCACGTGGCTGACGCCCCCGAGCACCCCCACCGCCCAGCTCACGAAACAGGTGTGTGGCAGGAGGGCGTGACCTTCGAAAAGCCACAAAATCCCCCGTTCGCGTGCCCACTGGCCAGGGATCAGTCGGGCCTGCACAAAATCGAAAGGTGGGTCTAAAAAGCCACTCAAGCTACACGCTGTCTAGCTCCTCTTGGCTTTGGGGAGGTTTTCACAGAAATGTTGGCAAAGCTGACCCTTAGGATAGACAGATTTTCTTTTCCTGTCCTCGGAAAAAGAGCTGAAGAGAAGCAGGGAGGAGGGAGGGTGGCGGGGAGGGCTGCGGCTCCGAGGCCAGCCGGGGCCCTGCGGCCTGGGGAGGGGCCGGCCCCCAGCGGTGGGGGGCCGACAGGACCCGGTCCACAGCAGCTCGGCCACGGCCCCCTGCGAGTGCTCCCCATCCCGAGCTAGTACCAGAAGGACCCCGTTCTCGGCACGGCCCCCGACCGCAGCCAGTAGCCCGCAGCACGAAGCCTGAACCTGGGGCTGGGTGAGGAGGGCTTTGTCGTGACCCGAGAATACCTCAGGCATTAAGAGGGCATTTTTGCACGGGCTAAAAATGCTCTCTTCATTTTTCTCTGACAGCTGGTTAAGGAGGAATGCAACAGGAAGGCTGCGCGGGCTTTGGGCCGACAGCAGGCTCAGCCCCGGGCAGAGCCGCCTTTATCCCCCTAAGAACGGGCTTTTAAAGGATACATTAGGGGAAGGCCTGGCCCTTTTAGGTTCGGAGTGGACTTGGGGCACTTTCTTCTTCTGTTATTCGGGGGAAGAATGAGCTCCGTGGCCTCAGGGTCCTGGCAGCTTGTGCACACCGTGCGGGACCCAAACCCGCAGTCACTTTGCCCAAGTCAGCCCCAGCTGTCAGTGGGCTCCGGCCCCGGCTGTTTGGGGAGCACCGGGCTCTAGGCCTGCTTTGCCCCCAACACCGAGTGGCCAAGATGAGCCTCTTGCTTGCCTGGCTCTCACTAAGTGTCAGTCACTTCTTCACGTGTATGGAGAACCGGCTCAGACCCCACCTCCTCCAGGAAGCCTTCCTGACCTCGGCATCCAGTATCCGTACAGGGCGTGGCCTAAAGCGGGCAGGTGTTCAGCCAACACCTGTCAGCAGGTCGGTGTCCCTTCCCAGGCGCTACAAGCAGCGTGGGGCTGCGCATTGGTTCTCTTTGGGCCTTAGGAGCCCCCCATCCTGCTGGTCGCTGCAGACGGGAGGCATGAGTGGCCCCAGAAAACACTTTCCTCCTTTCCACTGACATACAGGGTTTCTAAGACATTGCTTGAAATGAGAACTGCACCCCAAAAACAAGTTTGCAAACACCCAGGCCCCACAGGGTTTCAGACGCCATGTCGCAGGTGGTTATTCAACTCCATTCCCTTCTTTGGCCGAGGGAGACGATTGCACCCATCCCTGAAGGTATTTGTGAGACCCGAGCGGGGTGCGGGGTAAACGATTTGGCTGCGGCTCGTGGGCTGCTCACGCCGGGGCTCGGGTCCAGCGGCCAACCATCCGCCGCACGTGGACAGGCCTGGAGCCGCACCAGCACGGCCACCCCCGGGGCCCAGGGGCTCCTGGGGTGAGCAGGCGTTATTTGGGACAGAGGAGAAGAGGGAAAGAGGTGGGGTTAAGGAAGTCCAAGGAGGAGACCCAAGCTAGAGAGATAAGGCAGCGACTGGTGAGCACAGAGACGAGAGCCCAACCCAAAACCCAGCCGAGGTCCCACCCCAGCGGGACCTTGCCATCCGGACTCCCCTGGCCTCAGTCCTCTGCCTGGGAGACGACATCGGCACGAGGACCCTGGGACCCCGTGCCAAACCCCAGCCAGATGGATGCCCGGCAATCACAGCGAGGAGCGGAGGAGGCCGGGCCCACCGGAAGCAGGACGAATGCCCGGGGGCCAGCTTGCGCCCTCCTCCACGCAGCCCCAGCCCGGATTCCAAAGACCAGGGCACGCGTGACCAAGTGCGGTGAGGGACAGCGCATTCCATTCCCAGGGGCTCCATTCGGTTCCCCACTCTGCCCTAAGGCACCGTGAGAAGCCTGGCACACCCTCTCGCCTCTCTGGGCCTTGGTTTCCCCCTCTACAAAGGAGTTGGAAAGAGATAGTCCCTGGAGCCTCCAGGCTCCGACACGCCAAGATTTTCTGCCCCAGTGGATGGGAAGCCGAGAGACGGAGGCTCCCAGGTTGATTCTGTCCGGAGTACAGATGCGGCTAGAAAAATGCGCTGGTGGGCGCTGGATCCGACCCAGCCGCTGCCCAACCCCTGGGCCCGGGTCGCCCAGGAGGGATTTAGCCGGGAAGCAAAGGCGCAAATGCTGCAAGGTGCCACCCCCCAGAGAGGCCTCGTGGGGCCACGGAGACTTGTCAGCCTCTTCAGTGTCAGATTTTGATGATCTGTCTGTGGGGCCATCTCTCTCCCCTGCTGGAATGCCAAGCCCCCCAGGGCAGGGTCTGCCTGGTGTTTATTCACCTGTGTCCCCAGTGTCCAGCCCAGGGCCCAGTACAGATGGGGGCTTGGGAAGGGAGCAGAAGGGAAAGAGTGAGTGGGGAAGCACAAGGCTCTGAGTCTGGCTCTTACGGTCCTGAAGCTGTGATTTACCCCACGAGGCCATGATTTACCCCCGCGAGGCCATGTTGCTGCTCCCTGCACCCCCCCCCCCGCACCCCCCCGGCCTAGCTCCACATGCAGGGCTGGGAGGAGGTGGGCTTCTGGAGGCCAGCGTTGGCAGGTAGCTCTCACCACCACCCCACCCAAGTGGGACAAAGCCTGACGCCCCCTCCTCCCATCTGCCCTCATCCCCGGGGCCCTGACTGCAGGACCTCTTCATCTGACATGGGGGAAACTGAGGCCCAGGGTGGGCAGTGACTCAAGGGCAACCAGCAAGTTTTATGACTGCTGACAGCCCAACGGCATGCCTCCCCCTGGAATCCCAGTGGGGACTAATGTGCCATTAATTGTAATTAACTAATTATTCCCGCTGCCAACTAGCGGAGGAGGCGGCTGGGGGTGGGGAGCCCCTAGATGACTCAGTCATGTTTACAACATGCAAACCCATTTAAGAGCTTGTAAAGTCGCTATAAATGGCTCTTTGGCAACAGGGGAATAACGATCCCCTGTCTCCAGCTGCCCAGTTAACGAGGGCTGGCGGCATCCAGGCGCAGGGGCCGGGGTTCTGAGATCCAACAGCGCCACCTAGAGACCTTGTTCCAAAACGCTCTGCAAAAGGGCCACCGGCTGGGATCCAGGACCCAGGACACCACAAAGCCCACGCCCCCCATCCGCAATGGAGAAACTGAGGCCCGCGCGAGGACAGGGCCTGGCCCACATCTGCTCAGAACATACTCAGAGTCTAAATCTAAGTCCAAAATGGTAACTGTGATGGTTTCCATCCCCCACGGACTCGAGGTCCGTTCAGGGGAGGTTTATGGGCTGGCGCCCTTCCCCCACTCTCTGCTCAAGGGCTGTGCCCATGACCCGCCGGGAGGGACATCGACTGGACACAAGGCAAGGCAAGAGGTCTGGGGCCGAGGCCAGAGCGGGGGCTCGGACCCCTGTTTGCTATTCCCTCTGTCGCACCACAAGAATAAGATCAGGTCCCATCAGGTCCCACTGACCTGGGGACCGTCCGAACTCTGAGACAAGCACGTCACCTGTGTGACATCGCCGGTTCGCGGTCATGACACAGAGATCTAGTGAATCCGCCCATTCACAGGCAGGACACGGATGCCCCCAGGGTCGCCACCCCCCGACAGCTGGCACACAGCCAGGAGCAGATCCCGCTCCTCACCAGTGATTGCCTTGGGGCGGGAGGGGGTGCCAGCTGGCCCTGAGGGACAGGAGGGATTTAGGAAGGGGACTCAGACGGGACCTGGGTTGGCCCAGAGAGGTTTTCCCAGCAGCCTGGCATAACGGGCCTCCGCAAGGCCGTTGGCTGGGAGGACCCGAACGTCCCCGGCCACTCACCCACAGTCATGCCGTCCATGTAGCGTTTGATGATATCGAAGGAGTCCCGCAGGTTCCCTTCGGTGATGTCGAAGATGATGTCGGCGTGGTTGGCAGGATACACGGGCATGATGGCCCGGAGAAAGATGATCTCTGCGGGAGAAAGCACAGCTTGGAGCCCCCAGAGACGCACCCTCGGGTCCCAAGAGCCCAGGGCCAGCGAGCCCCGCACAGAGAAGGCGGAGAGGTCCGAGGGTTCACAGGCCATCGCCTAGCCCCCTTTTGGTCAGTGGGGAAACTGAGGCCTGGAGAAGCTTTGGGTGTTCCCTGAGGTCCTGCAGCTAATGGGCAGCCATGGCGGGGCTGAGGAACAATTAGTAATTAGTCCTAGATCTTCGTGAAGCTGGGAAGAAGGGGAAGGGGGTGGATGCGGGGACAGAGGGAGAGAGGTCAGCAAGGGCAAGAGAGCAGGCTGGTCTCCTGTCCCGTGGTGACATGAGTCAGAAAAGCCACTTTGAGGGGTGGGCTAGGCAGTCTGATGGCTGTGTCCATCTCCTCGGCTGCACCGCGTAAAGCGGGGCCAACTGCCCCGGGCTGGGGGCACAAGGCCCCGATTGTACCCTGGCTCCGGGCGATCCGGAGGTGTCTTCTGTAGAGTGAAGGAGGCAGACCGCCAGTGGCCGCTAAGGGTCCTTTCAGCGCTAAAGGTCAAGGTCAGGGTTGCCTGGGCCCCAGATGTTCATAGACATCTCCAGCCACGCTCAACTCCCTGTAGAATCCACTCCCAGACCAGCACTGCCTGAGAGGCCACCAAACCGGCCGTTAGGGGTTTGGGAAAGATTTGTCTGTGGTTTAGTGGAACCTCTCATTTGGCACAAGGCGAACACCAGTCTGATTTCCTCCGATCCAAGTCCGCGCCACCCTGCAGAGATTCTGTGCCTCTCCTTTTCTAGAAGAACGAGTCAGCAGGGAGGGGAGCAACGGGCCACCTGCTCTTTCAGGGAACCACGTCCTTGGGGAGCCTCTCCTGACCTCGTCACTCCCCCCGGCCCCCCCAGCCGGGAGCTCCGTTCCGGCCCGCGTTCCTGGGCCTCTGTGGGGGGCTATCACAGTGCGTAGACGTGGGGTTCAGTCAGCTGGCTCAGCTGCGCCTCCCCCCTCAGAGGGTCAGGGGGCTCTTCCTGACCGTTGCGCCCCAGAGCCTGGCCCCGCGCCGGACACCCGGGTGGCTCCGTCTCTGTTTGCCGTGTGAATCAATCACGGTGAGCTCCTGCCAAGGCCGGGGATGGAGATCCCGCAGAGGAAGGGGTGGCTGGAGACCGCGGCAGCCTCGGCGCGGGGCTGCACTCCCGGCAGCAAGGCGTGCAGGTGCAGGGAGGGGGCCGCGCCCCAGGTCCCACCCCAGCGGAAAGGGTGCCGTGATGGCCGGTCTACACGGTCGGTCTACACAGCCGGCCAGGAGCCGCCTGCAGGGTGGGGCGGGGAACCCTGCTTTACTCCCGGGCTCCCTGGATCCCGTCCAGCCCCTCGGTCTCCACGGTGACCTTTCTGTATCCGCCCATAGCATCGGGCCCAGCCCTGTGATGGCTCCTAAGAGCCTTGCAGTGGAAACCTCCGCCCCAAGTTAAGGCTTAGCCTTCCCAGCCTGTCTCTTGCCAAGCCTCTCCCACTCCAGCCAGAAAAACTTGGCTTTGTTCCTCCAATACCCACCGCCCCCCAAACTCACCTCCAGACCTCTCCAGATGATTTTCTACTTGGCACCCTCCTCTCTCCCTGCTCCCCACTTTTATTACTTTCCTCCTACTGACCACATGGGCCCCGGCGGAAGTCACTTCCTCCCAGAAGCCCTCCCTGACGCCCCAGCGCTTGGCACAGAGCCAACGCTCAACAGCTGTTTGCCGAACAGCTGTGACCCAGAAGAAGCGTCCTCCTGATCCGAGAGTCAGGGACGGGCCGGCGTGGTGCCGTGTGCTCTGGGGACACCGGGAGCCGCAGAGGCCACTCCGTGTCTTTACCAGGGAGTAGCTCCTTGGGGCCGAGCTCTCGGCTCAAGCCCCACTCACCTTCAGGCCGGGTGAACTCTCGGAAGGTGGGCAGCGACACAACGGTATGCGAGATGGTGTGCACTGGGTCCAACACGCAGGTGACGTCGTTGGGACGGCAGGACTTGACGCAGCGGACGGTGTCTGTCTTCTCCTGGCGGAGCCTGAGGGGAACCACAGCACAAGAGGCGGATGGGAACGTGGGAACTGCCCCTCCCCCAGAGACCCAGGCTCCACGAGGAGCCACAGGTGGCCCGGCAGGGAGCGCCTGTCCCAGAGACGGCCCCACCGGAGAAGCGCGGTGACCTCCGCAGGCCAGCTGCTTGGCGGAGATGCCGCAGAGCCCTTCCTGCCAACTGGACCGGGACCCATGCTCCGGTCTCCGTCTGCCCTGGCTCTGGGTAAGCGAAGCTTTGCTACTGGCCCAACTGTATGGGCTGAGCTTCGGTTTCCGCCACTGCAGATGGATTCACGGGCTCGGCAAGTGTGTTTTGAAGGCCTACTGGGTGCAAGGCACCAGGGACGCCAAAGCAAACATGGGAGACGTGGTCCCGCCTCCCCGGAGCGCCCAGTCAGGTGGGTCACCGCGGTAGTAAGGGAGAGAGCCGCATATGTAGTGCCCAGCTCGGGGCCCAGCACGAAGAGGTCAGACCCCCAGTGTCATGCGACAGGCTGGGAGTCTTGTTTGCCAGACAGATTTTAAATCCTCCTTATTGTAAAATAAAACACAGATGCAAAACCTACCCAGAACAAAGACGCAGTTTAATGAGTATTATAATCGCCGCTCAGGTCACGCAAGAGATCCTCCGTCCGCCACCCAAGGCCCCTTCATGTGCCCACACCAATCTCAGCACCCCCCTGCGCGCCTGTCCCCACCCCAGGACCCCTGTCCTGACGGTCCCAGCATCGCCCACCTGGCTTTCTTTACAGTTCGTATCACACGGGTGCGCGCCTCGAGACATAGCCTTTTAGATTTGTCTGTGAGAAAAACGTGCTCGCAAGTCCTTTTTAATCTACGGGTTTCCTCTCTGTCCCTTCATTTCCCAGACAGTTGATGTGTTAAGGAGCTGGAAGTCTGAGCCATAGAGCTTCCTCCATGTGGGCTCGCCGACTGCACCCTCGTGGTGCAATGCAGCGTGTTCCTCCGTCCTCTGCGTTTCTGGCACACTGGCTGCTGGATCCAGACCCGATCAGATGCTATCGGGGGCATTGCTGTCTGGTTGTGTCTCTCTCTCTGTGATGTCAGCAGCTGTTGATGCTCAGGGCCTAGACCCGCTGACTCATTGGGGATTGCAAAATGCTGGTAGTCTGATTCTATCATTTCTTTTTAGTATGTTAGTTGGAATACTTCTGGAAAGAGCACTGCCCCTCATACGCTATCTGGTTACCAGGGAGTATCGGTCACAGAAGAAACGCCAGATCAGTGCCCGATTCTTGCCTTGTTTTTACAAATTTTCAGGATCATGAACTTGCTTTCTCTTTCTCTCCATCATCATCCAGAGGGTACCTGTTGATTTTTTTTTAAATATTGGTATGAACTCATGGATTTAAACTATTTGATGAATTTCAGTCCATTGCAATTATTATCCTTTGTTGGAACTCAAGCTTTCCCCTCTTTGGTCAGAGGGAAGATCAGAGTGGCTCTGGGAATCTTCAGTAGCTTTCCTACTCTATGTTACAACAGGGAGGTCTGTCTCATCTTGTGCTTTTCCTGCCCCAAACACTTCTCCAAGAAGTCTTGGGGTTTTTTTGTTTTGTTTTGTTTTGTTTTTAGTGGAAAATGGTATTTCAAGACCACGCCCTAAATACCAGGTATGGTGGGTGCTGCTGGCTCGGCCCTTGCCTCTGCCTCTTCAGTGGATTTTTAAAGGTAAAATATATCATGAGTTCCTACTGATATTTCTTTTTTTTTTTTTTTAAGATTTTATTTATTTATTTGACAGAGAGAGAGATCACAAGCAGGCAGAGTGGCAGGCAGAAGCAGAGGGAGAAGCAGGCTCCCCGCCGAGCAAGGAGCCCCATGCAGGACTCGATCCCAGGACCCTGGGATCATGACCTGAGCCGAAGGCAGCCGCTTAACCAACTGAGCCACCCAGGCGTCCCCCTACTGATATTTCTGATACAAAACAAGAACCACACAGACTTTTACTCTCTTCTATATTACGAAAGAATCTCTTTTCTTCCATAACAGAATCCTCGTTCTTAGGAACACAGGAGAGGATAGAATATTCCACAATTATTGATGCAGTTTTTCCACATTCTGACACCGTAGTCCCAGAAGAGCAATGCTAAAATTATCACCACTGACACAAGTACCTAAAATAATGTTTGTTTGGATACGTCCTCCCTATTCTACCTGCAGTTTTTAATAGATGTGCTCTATCTACATTGTTTGAACACATAGCCATTTACAGTATACAATTTGCTTATAACACTCGCTTAGTTGTAGCAGGGTGCGTAACTATGCCCAATGCTTGCACATTGATACTTTTACGTGTTGGTAATACTTTGTGTCCTTTGTAAACACAAGTGTGTTTTGTTGGGTATATAATCTTGGCCTATGTTTTCTTGAGGATCCTAAGCATTCACCTTCTTCTAGCATAAGTGTTGCTGTAAAAAAGTCTGATGACAATATAATTTTTCCCCTTAAAATCGTTGCTAGTTTTACCTAGATGCCCGCTAGATGTTTGTCCTTTCCTTGATGGCCTGATAATTTTACAAGGTTATGTCTTGGCATTTGCTGCTCTGAGTAAGTATGTTCAGGCATGTTGTGTGTTCTCTCGATGTGGATTTTCAATTTTTTTTTTTAATTTCTGGGAACTTCTTTGAGTTACCATTTTTTAATACTTATTTCTTTCCTTTGTTGTGGGTTTGGTCCTCAGAGATTTCTATTATCTGTATGTTGAGTCTTCTTTGCGTGTCTTCAATGTCTGTCACTTCCTCTTCAAGCCTTTTCATCTCTTCTATTTCTTTCTTGATCTGTAAAATTTGTCTTCTTCTCAGTCACTCTTTCT
Organism: Potos flavus; assembly: GCA_028534135.1. Taxonomy (NCBI): domain Eukaryota; kingdom Metazoa; phylum Chordata; class Mammalia; order Carnivora; family Procyonidae; genus Potos; species Potos flavus. The sequence goes on from CM052897.1 coordinate 2,842,802, forward strand.
CTCAAATATTTATTTTGGCAGTTGCTTTTGCTATAATTTTAAGTTATGTCCTGGGTTCTGTCACTTCATTTCTCAATTTTTCCTAATTCTGATTTACAGTTTTCTTCCATTTTTGATCATTTTCCTAGTGCTTTTACTTTGTTTTGCTATAGGTTTAGTTTAGATCTGGATTTTGATCATATCTTTCTGGTGTGTTTTCATTACGCAGAGATGTCATTCTGTTCCTTTTTATCCTTTCTCTTACAATAATTTTGTATGCGATTCAACTGTGTATCAATACTTCAACTTTGTACGCAATATTCAATTTCGTATGCGATACTTTTTGGTTGATCATTTTCGAGTGAAATTAATTTTCCTGAAATTTTAGAAAAAGGCATATTCACAGCAGTTATTCTGACTTCACGGAGCTCCCTTATCTGTCATTTGCAGCAGCTTGCTTTCTGATATTCCTCTACATTTACCTGGACTTTTTTTATCCACAGTCTATTGTCTCTTTCCTACTCCACTCTGCATCTCACTTCCAACAGCTTCTCCTTAGTGTGAGATCCTGATCTTAAAGCAATCCTTGCTGGCTCCGTTTCAAGAGTTTCTAGGGGCTACATGGCTCCATTCCCTCAATGCTTCCATGAGCTCCTTGCATACCCTGCAATAGAATGAGTAAACTGCCTCCCAGTCTCAGCTGCCACTCCAAAATTTCCCTATTGTATTTTCTAGGGAATACCTATTGACTGCTCTGGGGTCTTCCACCGCTTTCTTCTTCTGCACAGGTGCCAAGACCATGCAGGTGGACATAAACTGTATCTTGGGGGTCATAAGGATATCATGTCACCTCGTTTAGTCGGACATGTTTTCTCGTAGATTTTAAAATTTTTTGTCCATACATCTGTGTGTTTTGGGTTGGGATCCAGAGAGCTTTAAACACTATGTGGCTGCAGCTGCCCAGATTCTCTGTGCTAGAGAGTTCTCACACATTATCTCACTCAATCTCCACAGCTCTTCCCTCTATACCACACCGCCTCCCTCTTTAGCTAATAAAACATCCTATTTTATACCTGGGAATTACGGAATAGGGCTCATATCCATGATTTCAGAAACGAGGCCGGAATAACAATCTGACCAGCACTCACTCATCCCGACAAGCCCACCCTCTTCACAGCATTCGAGGCAGCAGGGGGCAGAGTTTCGGAGAAGACTCCAGAGCCAGGCTGCCCGGGTTTGAATCCCAGCCCCTCCCGATACCAGCTGTGGGACTCTGGGCACGTTACTTATCCGCTCTGTGCCTCCAAGTCTTCCATGTGAAATGGGGATCATAACGGCATTTTCCTCGCAAGGCTGTTGGGAGGGTTAATTGAGTTAAATGCTTGGAGCAGTGCCTGGGCCTCAGTGAACAGTACACGTGTTAGCTATCATAGCTATGATTATTATCATTATAATAATGACAATCATGATTATTATCATTTGCCCTTGGGAGCTAGGGTTAGTACAGTGATCGAGTCAGAAGAGCAGAGGCCTAGGAGTTAGTCAGAGGTGATGGCAGTGACCTTGGACACTTCCAAACCCTCTGACGCTTCATTCCCCGTTTAACTCAAGATTCCAATGAGCACTCACGTTCCTTCCAAAGAAGGAAGAAACCAACACTTACTGACTTCCTACTATATATGCCAGATAATGCCTCATTTGCAATTGCAAGCAATCTTCAAATTAACCCACGAGGGGGCCATGAAGCTCTGAAAGGCAAGTGACTTATCTATGACTTTGGATAAGTCATAAAACTAGTAAATGTCAAGGAGGACATTCGAACTCAAGTTTCTTTTGTTATGTTTCTGCCCTGCATGATCTCAGCAGCATGATGTAGGACTATCACTACGTAGCCCCAAGGAACCACAGGGCAGAGATGAGCCTTCAGGTAATGAAGATATAGCCCCACATGTGCTCTTAGGCACACACACAGAGACAGCAGAGGTGTCCTAAAATGGAATAAGCCACCTTAAGAAGTAGGGAGTTCCACAAACGAAGGAGAGTACAAGCAAAGTTGGATGGTCAGTTGGTGGGAATGTTGCACAGGGGACTCTGGCAAACCCTGTAAGGTCACTGTGTGGCCTCTACAGCCCCTGAGGGTTTTCCCCCACTTGATACTCTATGGACATGAAGGAAAGATGCTTCTTCCAACCTGAATAATCTGGAGCACGATGAAAGAATAATTGAATACAATAACTAGATCCCTGCTGTAACTTGCTGACTTCACAGAAGAGGTGATATTTGAACCGAGCCTTGAAAATACCATCCATCCATCCATCCGTCCGTCCATCCATCCATTCAATCATCCAACTATCCATCCATCCAATCATCCATCCATCAATCTGTCCATCCACCCATCCACCCATCCATCCACCCATCCACCCATCCATCCATCAATCCGTCCAACTGTCCATCCATCTATCCATCCATCATCCATCCATTCATCCATCCAACCATCCATCCATCAATCTGTCCATCCATCCATCCATCCAGGCATCCATGCATGCATCCATCCATCCACCTATATGTTTATTCAGATATTTACTGACCTTCTTCCACAGACCAAACACTCTGAAATTATAGAGAATACAGACATAATCCCTGTCCTCAAAAAGGCCCCAGTGCAGTAGGGATAATAAAAAGTAACAACCACAAGATAACAGGGGAAATGTTCAGATGGAGTATGTCCAGGGCTATGCGAGCTCAGATTAAGGAAAGGCATCACGGAAGAGGTGATCTTTGAGCTCACGCTTCAAGGAGAATAGCAGTTTGCAGAAGGACGGCATGGCACATGCTAAAGCTAAGGGCAGGCACGTTCAGGGAAGGGCAAGCAACTCTGCGTGGTTAGAACAAAGAGGATGAGCTAGGGTGGAGACGGAAAGGTGGGCAGAGCCTTGAATGCCATTCAAGAGAGTTGGACTTCCTCTGCTCGTAAAAGAGAACCACAGAAGGTCCTAATGAGAGAGGGACATCACCAGACCAGCCCTTCAGAGGGGGTCCTCTAGCTGCAGCCTGGAGAATGCACTAGAAGATAGGAGACTGGGAGCTTGTCCGGACCAGTCATCATCAGAGAGAGGTATGGGAGACAGATTGGAGGCTTGAGGTGACCGGCTAGAAGTGTGCATGGTTCCATGGCAACTTAATTGCTGCTTTTGTCAAAAAGTACAGAGCATAGAGTTTCCTGTATGTCCGTCTCCCCTACCAGATGGCAAGGCCCGGACACCCTCCCCCACCAACTTACACGTCATTGTAGAAAGGATCTTAGGATCCTGCAACATCCTTTACTTGGTTCCTCTGGGGTGTTCTGCCTTCCCCTCTTGTTTCTGCTTGGAAATAGCATCGGCAGTCACAGAAAATGCTAGAGACATAAGCCAGTGTTGGCAGAAAGTCATCCTTTCCCTCAACAGACATGGACAGAGCACCTACTGTGTGTTAGGCACCTCACCAGGAGCTAGGGACACATCACCGAATGAGATGGAGCTGGTCTCTGCCATCACGGAGGCTTCTGGGTAGTGGAGAAGATGGATGTGAAACACAGACAGGCGGGAAATGTCAATAGGGATAAGCATAACGACGAAATGTTATGAGAAAGACTGACAGAGGAGACAACGAACGCAAGGGTGTTGAGGAAGGCCTCACTAAGAAAGGAACACTTAAGCTGAGCTTTAACCAACTCAAGCCGAGGGTGCAAAGCATGTGCAAAGGGCCTGAGGCAGCAAAGAACTCAATAGTGTGGCTCAAGGGAAGTGATCAAGGGGAGAACAATTCGAAAGCAGGCTGGAGATGCATGCAAGGACTAAATTACACAGGGCCGAAAAGACACCCTGGGGCCTTGTGATGATGTTTTGGTTGGAATCATGGTGGGGAAGATGAAGAGAGGCAGGTGGGTCAAGGCCCATGCTGAAGGTACTGTGATAGAAAGGGATAGTCAGAGTTGTGGAACCCTGCGAAGCCAGGGTTCAAATACCAGCTGTGTGTTCTTGGGAAAATCACTCGCCCTCTCTGAGTCTCTACGGGGATGAGACACCTGCCTTGCACCCCTGGAGGAAATGCACTAAAGACCAGAAGCACGCTCAGTGGGCCTCCTGAGCGGGCACATTAATGTGTTGTCCGTCACCGCCTCCCGGCACGGAGGCAACACCCCCAGCGGAGGCAACCAACCTTATTTAGGTAAGAGCGGCAGCCAAGATTCTACAACTGTGTTCAGTTTTTCCACCACAAGTTCAGGCTTCTCAGCAAGACAGAGAGAACAAGAGGCTTGGATCTCGGGATTGAGCTTTTCTGACTCTAGTAAACGCTCGGCCTCATGCGATACAGCAAGGAAACAAAGCAGAGCCCGAAGCCCTGGTCCCTGGCCCGGCTCTGCCACAAACGGGCCACAAAACCTTGGCCAAGCCCCTTCCCTTCTCTGGGCCTCGGTTTCCACGTTTGTAAAATGAGAGAGGAACGAGCTCAATAACCTCTTTTCCATGATCGCCTCCTCCTTGGGTTCAGCACAGTATGGAGAAGAGATCCTTCATCTGAAACGATACACGCGAGCCTCCTCCCCGCCCCGGGGCTCCCTGGTGGCGTATTCCGTGACCTCCATCAACAGGGACCCCCCCAGATGCACGCTACCGTATGACAAACACTCCGTCACCGCACGGGGGCGCCAGGCAATGGCAGGTGCCTGGCGCGCCCGCCCCCCCCCCCCAGGGTAGTAAACAGCACAGAGTCCCCACCATGCGAAATAAAACCAAGGCACGCGAGGCATGCTGTGTAGGGATCGCCTGCTACAACTTTATTAAAATCCCGGAGGGGAGGGTTAGGAAAGCGACAAGAGGGAGCCCCCGGCGGCCCAAAGCGAGTGCTCAGAGCTCTGCGGACACAAAGATGAAAAGCTTGGCGACAAAGGAGCTGACGGTGCCGTGGCGGTAGAGGTCCATCTTGACGGTCAGGAGCAAGTCCCTGGGCTCAGGGACGGGCTTGGTGAGGGCCACCACCCCACTGTGGTGGCTCACCTTCCGGGTGGTGAAAAAGCCCTCCTCATTGCCGCCGGTGATAGCCAGCTGCATGCTGTCCCCAGGGACGGCATTGGAGGGGCCCATGCGGAAAACCACCGCGGGCACTTGGATGTTGGTGGGGAAAGAGAGGTGGTAGTAGGTTATTCTCAGAGGCAGCTTGGGGCACTCCTGATTCTCATGGCAAGGCAAGCGCTCGCAGCGGCTGCAAGAAAAGTGGACAGAGAGACAAGAAGAGGGTTAGAGCAAATTCAGCAAGCGGAGGGACAACAGAGCGCAAGGGAAAGCGGGGGGCTCACTGTGCGGGGCCTCCCGCCACCCCTCTGGCCAGTTCGGCCGACAGGAAGAGCCCCCCTCACTCACCTGCGGGAGGTGCCGTGGACCTCCAGGCCGCTGACTCAGCCACTAGCCTCTTCCAACACCCTCAGGGGGCGCTGGGTGGCTGGGGCCTGGGGCTGCGCCGGGAGCGAGGCGTGTCCCCTCTCACTGGCAGAGCCCCACCCTGGGCCACACTCACCGGGCACACCCTGCCCCCGGAGCGTCGTCCAGGCGCCTGGCCCCTCACCCAGACAGTGGCCAGGGCCATACAGGGCTCTTGGTGGGTCACAGAGAGGACCCTGGAAGTGATCATCTCCGCCACTAGCAGTCATGGCTGCCGCCATCTATCAAGTGCTTGGCCATTCATCATCAAGCTTTCTCTAGTGAGATCACTGGAACTGCACTGTGGCAGTGGGTTGAGTGCCATTCTTCAGATGAGGAAACTGAGCCTGAAAGAGTTCGGGGCCTTCCCAAAGTCACAGAGTGAGTAAGAAAGCCAGATTTGCCCTCTGGCAGTGAGGTCTGTTCCTCAGCCCCCTCACTGAGCCTCGCGCTCCAGGCCCAGGTTCCTGTGGGTCCACAGGGACAGCCAGGACTTGGAATGGAGGAGGAGACAGGTTCGAACTTGCTGTGACAGGATGGAAAGAGGTTCTAACTTCCTGTGGCAGGTTCTACCTTCCTGTGACAGGATGGGGAGAGGTTCTGACTTCCTGTCATAGGTTCTAACTTCCTGTGACAGAATGATGATAGCTTCTAACTTCCTGTGACAAGATGGAAAGAGGCTCTAAATTCCTGTGACAGGTTCTACCTTCTCGTGACAGGATGGATAGAGGTTCTGACTTCCTGTTACAGGTTCTAATTTCCTGTGACAGAATGATGATAGCTCCTAACTTCCTGTGACAGGATGGAAAGAGGTTCTGACTTCCTGTTACAGGTTCTAACTTCCTGTGACAGAATGATGATAGCTCCTAACTTCCTGTGACAGAATGGAAAGAGGTTCTGACTTCCTGTCACAGGTTCTAACTTCCTGTGACAGAATGATGATAGCTCCTAACTTCCTGTGACAGGATGGAAAGAGGTTCTGACTTCCTGTCACAGGTTCTAACTTCCTGTGACAGAATGATGATAGTTTCTAACTTCCTGTGACAGGATGGAAAGAGGCTCTAACTTCCTGTGACAGATTCTACCTTCCTGTGACAGGATAGAGAGAGGTTCTGACTTCCTGTCATAGGTTCTAACTTTCTGTGACAGAATGATGATAGCTTCTAACTTTCTGTGATAGAATGGAAAGAGCTTCTAACTTCCTGTGACAGGTTCTACCTTCCTGTGACAGGATGGGGAGAGGTTTTGACTTCCTGTTACAGGTTCTAACTTCCTGTAACAGAATGATGATGGCTCCTAATTTCCTGTGACAGGATGGAAAGAGCTTCTAACTTCCTGTGGTAGGTTCTACCTTCCTGTGACAGGATGGGGAGAGGTTCTGACTTCCTGTTACAGTTTCTAACTTCCTGTGACAGAATGATGATCACTTCAAACTTCCTGTGACAGAATGGAAAGAGCTTCTAACTTCCTGTGATAGGATGGGAAGAACTCCTAACTTACTGTGATAGGATGGGAAGAGGTTTTGACTTCCTGTTATAGGTTCTAACTTCCTGTGACAGGATGGAAAGAGGTTCTAACTTTCTGTTATAGTTCTAACTTCCTGTGACAAGATGGTGATAGCTCCTAACTTCCTGTGACGGAGATAGAGACAGGTTCTAACTTCCTGTGAGAGGATGGGGACACGAACTATCTTCTGCCTCCTGAATGCTAGGCCTTCACACTCTGATGGCAGCTACCTTAGGAAGTGGAGCCAAAGTGCATAGCCCTATGGGGCGTGGCAGAGCCTGTCCCAGGAAGTTCTGCCATCTTGACCGTGTTGGGATTCTCTAGCCAGGAACATGTACTGTTCTAGTCTTCCATCACGTTTCCCCTTCAGCTCTCTAAGTTTCCACGCCTCGTGTTGGGTCACTTGGACTTATTTTACACTTGGCATTTATTGTGAGTGTGGTCTCTTTTTACATCCTATTTCCGGCTCTTTATCAGGACTGGTAGGAAATAATTTCATTTACTTGGCCATTTACCATTCTGAGCACTTAGAAAGGACAGCCCTGGGAGTGAGCTCCATGATCCTCCCTGGGGGATGGTCCTCCATGGTAGGTGAGGAGTCATGCATGGGAGAGGCCCCAGTGACAGAGGGGAGAGAAAGGAAAGAAGGTAAGCAGAAGAAGGGTGCTGCTGAGAGGCGGCCTAAACCCAGGTGATTTGGGAGACCCTGAGGGATGGTGCCTGGCATCATGCGGGTACATCAGCGTTTTTCCTTCCATTAGCTCATTTCACTGTCCCACTTTGTTTTCCTGTTCTACTGATGGAAGATCAAAGCTCAGTGAGGACTCGTCCATGACTCCACAGTCTGGAGTAAGCGGCAGAAACAAAGTCGCCCTCCCTTGAAAGCCTTCCTGCGCGCATGCGCACACACACACACACACACACACACACACACACACTCACCAGCTATCTCAGGAAGGGCCTGGTGGGTCTGGCCAGCAGGTGGCACTAGAGTCTCCTTCATGGGACTTAAGCTTGCCCACTTCTGTGTGGCCTGTACCCTGTCCAAGGACAGGGTTTTGATTGGTCAGATGGAAGCATGAGCCCAGCGTGTGTGGAGGGGGGAACGTGCAGTGTGCCTGACGCTCTGGTTGAGCTCCCGCAGGCCACGCACACCAGAGAACCACGCCCCTCCCCCAACCCCAAAGCCAGAGCGCCCCGAGCCCTTTCTCACACGAGGCGTTTCTGAGCCTGGCTCTTTACAGAGCTCTCACTTCCCAAGGGCCAGCCGATGGCTCGTTGGCTTCATCTCCGGTACCCAGCGCATGACACCTACTATGTGCTTAGTAAACAGACACAGATAAATACGGCCCCAATTTTCCCAGTCGGTTCCAACCTCAAGGGTCCTTCCCTGCTCTACACCTACACTTACTGAAACATCACAGAAATCGTTAAGTACTGCATCTGGCAAACTACCTGCCAGATTGGGCCTGACACAAAAGCCTTCGTTAGCCGGCACGTCTGGACCGAGGAGGGGCCGCCATCACGCAGAGAAGGGCCAGCTCCCTGGGACCGCACGCCTCGGTTACCATCTCATCGTTTACGAGAGAACAACGTGCCCCACTTTTTCAGTTCAACCAGTTGGATCAGAACACCCTATTATCTGTGAAAATGCAATTACTGAAAGTCGGCGCGCGCTGGAGAAAGAAGGCCCTCCAGGCCCGGTCCTTTTCTCCCAGGAGGCATGGCCACTTGGGCCACCCCTCAAGCTGTCTCATGCTCACGGCCTCCCTGCTGGCACTTCCCTGACGTCCCTGCTCTTGTTGTTCTGGAGAGAAGCCCCAGGAACAGGCTGAGGCGGGCCTCCACCCCCTCCGTCTGCCCTCGTTACACCCTCAGGCCCAGAGCCCGCCAACCAAGGCTGCCCGGCCTCGCTCTGGCTTCCAAGACCACGAGTCTCAGGGGTCGGCCCTGCTGAGGGGATAAAGAGGATGTTTTCAGTCCCATCCCAGGCTCTGGAACACTTGGACATTCCTCCTGTGGGTCGGAGGGAATCGTGTGGTCAGGATCTTAACAACCTAGATGATCCTAGAGGCCCAGCCCTGTGGTTTGTGGCCCAGCCCGCTGGGTCATGCTCCAGTTACCGCCCCTTGGCCGCCCGCGACACTGCCCAGAAGGAGGCTGTGTGGAGAGAAAGGGGAAGGCTGAGGTCCAGAGAGAGAAAGAGAGAGAGAAAATATGTGCGCCTTAAATCTTCCGTCTCAAGGCACCCAAGATGTTCACCTCAGAAATGCTGGCTACTGGCTCTTTCCTAATACAGCTCTTCTAAATTTTACAAATTGCTTTCTGAAGGTCAGATAATAAGTTCTCTAAGAGGATTTTTGAGGAGGAGGAAAAGAAGCCATAAAAATGGTAAACTCCCGCCTGAGCCGTTAGCGGGGCTGAGAAGATCGGCCCCTCCTTGCTTGGAGCCCTGGCCTGCCTCCTGCCCGGGTTCCTTCACAACTTGTCCGAGGCTGTCACTAGGCTCACACTAAGCTCTGAGCGTCCATTAACTGCCCTCCCTAGGAGGGGGCAGCCGGGATAAGACCCCTCCTGTAGCCACTCAACTCGGGATTCCAGCCCCAGCCCCCGCTTCCTACACTGGGCTCCTGGCTGGCCCGTGATTCCCCACGGGGATCAGCCAAGAAGAAAAGTGTAACCAGATGGGTTCCCGTGTGCAGCGGTGGCGGCCCCAACCACCCAGCCCTTCAGAGCCTCCGTGTCGTCGCCCATCTGAGGGCTGGGCAACTCTGTCGGTCGCAGTCAGCAAGCCACAGAGCAAGAACGGCACAGTTACCCCGAGGAACCTCCGTGTCGGGCTTGCCGCGGCCCAAGGAAGAAAAACGGGGATGTCTAGTGGTCGTTCCCGTCCCCACGACTTTAAGCATGGGCTACAGGCTGGCACTGGGCTGGATGCCTGAAGCTCGTTACCGCTAATCCTCGCTAATCCGCAAGGCCTTGCCAAGCCCGTGTGGCAGATGCAGAAAGGGCCCCTCGGGGGCCAAGACGCTGACCTGAGGCCACAGCCCCAATGAACAGGAGAACGAGTCTGGAAGCCTAGAATTCCAGCCCAGGTCCTTCCCATTTCCATGCAGCCCCTCAGGTCGTGCCCGGACCTGGACACCGGGGCCCCGCCCACCTTCCCTTCATCCATGAACAGTGGCAGTGAAATAGCCTTTGGGGTGCCTACTCACACCCCTCCAGGTTGAACCCAGTGTGAGCTTTATGGGGGGCTCTGCCCCACAATCCCTGCTGCCCGGCGGGAGGACATCACCGCCCCCTTCATGGCTGGAGTATGGAGGCTCCAAGAAGCTCAACAGACCTGGAACGGACTGAGGTGGGAGGCAGACGCAAGTGAACCTGACTCCAGACTGGCCGCTTTCCAGAAGGCCACAGCATCCCCGTGGGGGGGGGGGGGGGGAGGTGGTCCCGGAGTCGGGTCCAGACTCCGCCCCCAGCTCCTTTCCCCTCCCCCTCCACTCCACCGCTGGGTGGCGCTGGGGAGCAGGAACGTGTGTTACTCTTGGCCATCTTGTGCGGGGGCGGCTGGGAGCCTCATCCTCCCCTTCTTGCCTGTATTGTGGGTGGGAGCCCACTTCCTGTTCTCACTCACGGAAAATGGCGAGTCCCCTCGTTATCTGCCCCGGGTACCGGCTGATGAATCAATCCACGGGGCGGGGACAGACTGAGCCCTGGAGCATCAACCCCCCAGGGAGCAGAAGGCGGGTCCAGGTTCCCTGCTGAAAACCCCAATTCACGGCCAGAACCCCTTCGCTCCTCTGTCCACAGCCCTACTCCCATCCTGCCCACCACCCCTTCTCTCTGAGCCTGACTCAGCTCTTTCCTCCCCCTTCCCTCTAGCATCACCTACTCCAGGCACCCCCCACCCCAGCCCCGGGGGGACCCCACTACACTCTGTGGTCACTGCTGTTCCGCCTTGTGCCCCTAGTAGGCACGGTGCAGGGGATGGGAACCTCTGAGGGCCCGCTGGCCCCCCAGACCCCTGCACACGGTCTGCCCGCGGTCCCCCAGCAAGTGAATGACTTTCTCCAGCACACGCCAACACGTGGTGAGGGGCCGGGTCTGCCGATCTCAGCCACGACCTCGACACGCAGCGCCCACCTGGCTGCGGACCCCCACGGGGCAGCCAACTCCTCTGGGTTTGGGGGCTGGGCGTGAGGGAGAAGTCCACGCCCAGAGCCAGCCAGTCTTCCAGCGTCTTCAAGCCCAGACACAGACAAAGGCCCCGGAGAGCACACACTCACAACACGCCATGGCAGCCCAGCCTCGAAGCGAGGACATGGAACTTTCTTAGCGCTCAGAGGAACGCCCTCGCTGCCCTCTGGACCTCCGGCTAACCCACGAGGTCTCTGGAATGCTGCCCGCTCGCAGATCCAGCTCTGGAGGGGCTGGGAGCTCACGGGGGCACAGGGAGGACGTGAGCTGGTGGGTTTCCAGGAGGACGACCACACCCGCGCGGGGGGAGCAGAGCGGGCCTGCGGAGGTGGGGGGCCAGAGGGTGAGCACGGACCCCGGGAGGAGCCCAGAGGGCTGCCAGGGAGATGGGTTATCTGAGCATCTCCCGTTTTGGCGCTCGGCAAGCCGGAGGCCGGGCCAGAACCACAAGCCCGGGCAGCCGCCCCGAGGCTGAGCGAGTGGACACCGAGGCCGGGAGCACCAGCCAAGGCCTTGACCCTCCAGCGGGAGCCGCCGACTCAAGGTCAAAAGGCCGAGTCATGGTCAGCCCGGCTGTGTGGGGGCTTTGAGCATTTCTGGGAGTTGGAGGGAGCATCACATGCATCTGTGCTCCCGAATCTGGCCCCCGGAGAGCTCTTCCCGAGACTACGGACGGGGGCGCCAAACGAACCAGGGGCAGGGTGGCGTGTAAGGAGACCAGAGGGTCCTCCCTCCGCCCTGACGAAGGGCCTTTCTGGAACGTTCCAGCACACATCCCGCTGGCCCAGGAGGGAGGGAGATTCCACTGACATGGGAACACACAGCTTCAAATCTGGGACACAGACCTTCCATGCTGGGCCCACACTGTCACTGGGCTGAACGGAATCCGGCTTTTAGGAAGTGGGGGGGGGGTCGCTGACGGAGGACGCCCCAGCAATCTCAGCTCACCCAGAACCAGCACTACCTTCATCTGGGTCAGAGGACGTCCTGAAGCCTGCATCGTGCACGTGAGAAAGCTGAGGTCCCACAAGCTGCCCCGCGCCCTGGTCCCAGCCTGGGGAAACCCAAGGCTCCCCGAGGGCAGGCCCACCCGCCTCGAAGTCACTACCTTGGCTCTCTGTGCTCTCCTGGCATTTGGGGGCTGGAGGCTCAGGGGTCCCCGGTTTCCCAGGACCCCCGTTGGGGGGCACAGTCAGTGAACCGCCCGCCTGCCCAGCCCGGGAGCCGTGCCCCACAGCAAGGCCGCCGCAGACAGACCCCGGGGGGCCCCGAGCGACTTACGTGTCTGCGGAGCGGCGGTAGTTCTTGGGGCACTCGAAGGCCAGGCAGCGGAATCCCCCTTGGATGTTGAAGCAGGTCTCGTTGATGGAGCAGTTGTGGATGCCGGTCACACACTCATCGATGTCTGTGGGAGACCCCGAGGCAGCCCGGTGAGGGCGGAGGCCGCCCGCGCCCTCGCCATCCCCAGACGGGGAGCCCGGCCTCCCACCGCGCGGCTCCTACACTTACAGGTCATCAGTGTCTATAGTCTGTACTTACTACGCACGGTTCCTGGGATGAGGGGGACAATAACAGGCCTGGAAGTGCTTTGGGGAGTTCTGTCCCTTCTAATGGCTCCGTGGGCATTACCGTGAGGATCTCATTTTAGGGAGGAGCTCACAGAGGTTCCGGGACTCGCCGAGAGTCACGCATTTTGTAAGCGGCAGAGTCGAGCTTTGAACCCGCGTGGGCTGGGGCCAGGGTTCGTGCACCTGGCCGAGGCTCCCGAGGCTCCCAGCCTTACCTCGTGTGGGGCTCGGGACATCCCGGCAGGGACACAGCAGAAGCTATTGGCCCCAAACGGTACGGGCGAGGAGACCCAGGCTTAAAGGAATTCCAGGTTGCGCCCGGGGCCCGGGGTCGGTGATGCCGGGGGCACTGTCCTGAGAGGACCCTGGGCACGGGAGCTGCCCCCCTTCGCACAGCTCTCTGGAGCAGCCCCACGGTGGGCCCGGGGGACGCTGCCAAGCCTGGGAGGCATCTGCGAAGAGGGGCCAGACGCCTGATCTTGGTGGCAAAACAACACTCCTAATCTCAAAGCCCGAGGTTCAGGAATGTGTTTCTGCCGGTCCTGGCGGAGCACCCAGGCTGTGGTGAGGGAGGCTGGCCAGAAGCAGGAAAGTCGCGTCCTCGGCCAGAAAGGAGAAAACAAAGCGACCTCCGCCCAGAGCTGCGGCCGAGCCGAGTGGTTCCTCCCAGGCCGGGCCACGCTCCTGCCTGCCTTGATCAAAGTCAGCTTCTTCACGACCGGACCTGACAAGTGCAGAACGCGGGGCCTCTGGGTCGAGAGTCCCGCGTGGGGGGCACGAGGAAGGTCCCACAGACCCAACCTGTGTGATTCAGCTTCTGGGGACGTGCCTGGATTCATTCCAGGGTCCTTCATTCACAAATATCTACCCGGCATCCCCTCTCCGTTGCCAAAGGGCTCAGTTCCGGAGCTCACGATGACCCCCTAGAGAGTTCTTAGATAAGGGAGCTGAGGACAGATGGGTGTCACTGGCCCCCTCACTTAGCCCACGCTGGAGCCGACCCCCGGCCTTTGTGCTCATAACTACAGAGACTTAGGCAGTCACGCACGAGAACACGCCCGTCCCCTCGCCCGGGCTGTCACCATCAACGCCTTGGGACAGAGGCCCTCCAGCGTCTGCTCACTGCTCTGTCCTTAACTCGTGGCAGGCTCGCATCACTTTGGAACGAGCGGCGCTGTGCTGTGGAGTGGGGTCTTCTGGGCGCTGAGTTCCCCTTTCCTCCTTGGCTAGCATCTTCCTAAAGGCGTCTCCCCCGTTCTGGGTGTCAACCCCCTTGGGGCTGTCGAGGGCCCGGCAGGAGGGTCAGAACCCCCTGAAGACAGGAGTGCCGGGTACGGGAGACCAGGGTGTGTGTGCAGTGGCCTCCCCTCCCCCTCTCAGACTCCCCTCACCTGTGGTGTCGCCCCCGGGCCAGGGCAGCGCGTCCCCACAGCGGGGGGCGAGGGGCTGCCCGGCCTCAGCTCCCCAGCACCGCAGAGCCCCGCGCGGCCTGGGCGACCCCAGGGGCTTCCGCAATGCTCACCTTGGCAGTTGCGGCCGTTGGGGGCCAGCCTGTACCCGGACGACGGGCAGCTGCACTGGAAGCTTCCAGGGATGTTGATGCAGCGATAGGAGCAAATGTGGCCGCCGGTGGGCAGGGCGCACTCGTCGATGTCTGTGACGGCAAAGCCCCCCGTCAGCATCCCGTGGGGACCCCAGCCGGGCTACATTCCCAACAGCGGGCCGGGATGGGGCAGCCTGGACCCAGGAAGCCTCCAGGTGAAAGGGCGCCCTTAGAAACTATCGTGCCAGAGAGGGAAACTGAGGCCCAGAGAGGGGAAGGGCCTCGCCTAGCGTCACACGGTGAGGTCGTGGGGTAAAGCGTGCGTGCGTGGCGGAGGAGGCAGACTGGGGGCTCGGGGAGGGGAACAGCACACGGTTCAGGTGACCCGCAGGCCCCAGGTACGTCCTGAGGCTACCGAGTACCGATGTGCTGATAAAAATTACACCTGCCAGGAAAGGAGGAGGAATCCCGACAGCAGCTTCCTCAGAGCGCCCGCGGTGCACCAGGCACCGTGAGAAGCCCTTCCAGCTCGTCCCCCGCTTGAATCCTCTGACAGCCTGGTGGGTCTGGGCTCAGCCCTCAGGGGGCAGAGGACGAGTGGCCCTGGCCGAGGGGAGGCAGAGCTTCGGGTCCCCTGGGTCGCCTCTGCCAAGCCTGGCCACGGGCAGTTCCTGCCCCCGTGGTTCAAGGTCCCAGCCCACGCGACGCTGGCCGGTTCCGTGTTTGCTGCTTTCTAAACCTCACTCGCTATGGCTTCTTTGTATCCGAATAAATTTCAGTTGGAGGGGGAAAAAAAACCAAAACCCACACCACCCACCAGCCTGGAAGGGCGTTAAGCGGAACGGGGCTGGAGGGGCTCTCCCCTCGGCTGAGCGGGGCATCCCCACCTTCGCAGGTGACCCCGTCCACGTCGCTGAGCTGGTAGCCTCGCCGGCAGTAGCACTGGTAGGAGCCGTACACGTTGGCGCACTCCTGGCTACAAGGGCTGCTGTTGCACTCGTTCACGTCTGCAAGACACGGGGGCCCCGCGGGTCAGCGCTCGGAGCCAGCCGCCCGCCCCTGCTCATTTACCCCGGTCTGTGGCTGCTTTGGCAATGCAGCGGCAGAGGTGATTAGCTACAATCAGGTGTAGCTGGAAGAGCCTGAAATAGTTACTATGTGGCTTTTAGGAATAAAAAAGTTTTGCCAACCTCTGGCCTAGAAGTCCCTTCTCACATGGATTTACTGCTAACTCCTAGCAGGGCAGGAGGGGCGAACAGCCAAGAGTGTCCATTCGCTTCTCACCCCGTGTTTTGTCCTGCGGAACACATCCTTGAAGGCAGGGACCACGTTCTCCCTACACACCTTGTCGGCGGGGGGCCTTTATAAATGCTTAGTGGAACGACGTGGCCAAGCTGGCCAGGCCCCAGTTTTCTGACCCAGTGTGGCCGCTCATGTAGACATGAATGTCTCCTCTCCGGTCACTTAGGAGTGACGAGGAATGGCATAAGCCATGAATGATAATAGCAAGGACATCAACGGTCTCCACAGACGGCGCTGTGTCTCACGCGGGACCCTGGGATGAGCTCTTCCGTGCTTTGCCCTGACTCCCGATAAGGTGGGTCCCCCCACCCCCCACGTTTGCAGAGGAGGACACTGGGGCCCAGAAATGCTGAGTTCCTTCTTCAAGGCCATAAAACGGCAGAGCTAGGATTGGAACCCAAGCTCGAGGGGACCCACCCCACGTGTGAATGGTTCCCTTGCCAATACCCGTGCGTTGGGTCTGGTTCTTGGGGGCAGATCCGAAACTCCTGGGGGGACCCTAGGGCCCAGGATCCCATCTCCCTGTCCAGCCTCCAGTTTGAGGACTGTGCATCCTGGGTGCCTCTGGGCATAGCTGACTTTCCCAATCGTTCTGCTCAGGGTCCAGAGGCCGCGCGGGACAATGGGAGGGGATCGCTGAGGGCTGCCAAGCTCTTTCCTTCGCTGACCCCAGAACCTAATTCTCCGGAGAAGATGTGACAGCTGTTGAGCACGTACTGGGTGCCGGGCCCTGGGCTGAACGCACGTCACGCCATCTCGGTCCATCCCGAGGAGGCCGGTGCTACGTGCGGACCGAAACACTCGGCACAAATCACTCCGTCCGACCTCCACCTGCTGGACGGAGAGACCCGACCAAATTTCAGCCTCGCTTCTACCGGCCCAAGACGGGGGAGCCTAGGATGACGGCCTCGGACCCTTAAAATGCCTCCTGAAAAGCTCAGTGAGGCCCGAAGGAGAGACTCAGTATTCCGGCCTGATGACATGCCCTGGCCTCCTTCTTACAAGTGTTTACTTGAGAAAACTTGCAAATGCAAACCCTGTCTCCGTCCCTTCGAGAGGAAGCCTCTATAACCCAAGAATCTTTCTGAGGGATGCAGGAATCATGACTTTGAGACGCGATCATCAGGAAGGGGAGTCTCCCAGTCTCTGTGGGAGGGAGCAGCCGGTTAGCAGGTGCAGCCCGCCTAAGCAGGCTGACCCCCCACCTGACAGCTTGTGGGACTGCTCCTTAGCATGGGCCAGCATCTCAGAGGCCTCTCGCCTTTTGTTTCGGCAGAGCTGAGATAGATCTGCACTGACGTCTCCCTCTGCTACTGCAAAGGTCTGAATAAAACCTGTCTTTTCCAATTTACTTGAAAATCTGACCTCCCAACCCCGTTTCTCCTGTTAGGACACGGAGGCAGGTGACGTCGGCCACTGCCCACGGTCAGGCAACGCAGGGTAGGTCGGACGCCGCCAAATCCCACGCTCTCGGCCACGTCCCGCACAGCTTCTTCGGCTCATCCATCCCCATGTGCGTGGCCCTGAGCAGACGCCACCAGGCGCTCCGGGGCCCAGAAGGGACTGGGTGAGCAGTCCCCTCTGACGCACCACTTCTGACAGGTGCTTCCCGGACAGCGCGTTGCCTAATACGTGCTGGGGAAACGAACTCGGGGCCGTCCCCACGCGTCTGCCGGTGGAGCGGTGGCCCTCCCCGGGAGCGGGGGGTCCCGGAGCACCCCGCCCTGCCCGCATGGCCTCACCTTCACACGACCGGCCGTCGGCAGAGAGCCGGAAGCCCACGGTGCAGCTGCAAAAGTAGGAACCGGGCGTGTTCTCACACTTGTGGCCGCACAGACGCCCGGGGTAGCGCCGACACTCGTTGACGTCTGCAAGACAGCGGACGCGGCGGGCTCAGGGCAGCGTCCCTCCTCCCCACCATGCCACCTCTGCTCGGCACCTCCTGGCGTCCCCCACCGTCTGCAGCCCTATCTCTCGCCGAAGAGAGGCAGAGTGACTTGTCCTAAATCCCCGGCCTGTCAGCGGGGAAGCCGGGGCCACACCCGGCCTGCCTGTCCACGGGGCGAGTCTTGTGCTCCTTCCCTGACGGCCGGCCCTCCTGGGGACGTGCCCACACACCAGTTCTCCACCTGGGAGCCCCGAAGGAGGGTCCACCGGGTCGGACACGGGGCTCTGGGGGTGGGCGGGGCAGTTGCCAGCCCTCCCCTCCCCCGGAGCAGCCTGGTTTGGGGGCGGCAGGTGGCAGTCAGTGGAGGTCTGTCCCCGTTCCCGGCGGGGAGGTGGCGATGCCACCATTAGTTCTCCCGCCGTGAGCACTGACTCTGGGAAATCACTCATGCTTCTGGACATTTGGAGAGCAGGCTGCAGTCTCCTAAACCCTTGCCCGCCTGGGGTCAAGCAGAGCACCTGCCGTACGGGTGGGGGGCCGGGCTCGCACCCGGGAGCGCAGCAGCAGGGCTGGAACCGTAATGGGGGTCCCCCTAATCAGGGTCTGCTCTCTGGGGCTGCTGCACCGGGACTTTCTCGGGGGGCCACCGGGGCCTGCAGGGACCCCCACGTACCCACACACGTCCTGCTGATGCCGTCGAAATAGTATCCAGCCTTGCACTCGCAACGGAAGCTTCCGGGCGAGTTCACACACAGGTGCCCGGGCCCACATGGCTCAGCAGGCGCCGCACACTCGTCCACATCTTGTAAAAGAGAATGACGCATTGAAAAATGTTTAGTGTGGTGTTTTTTTTTCCCCTAAGATAATCAGAAAGGGAGACAAGAAAGCAGCAAACTAAATGTACGTTGACAAAGCAGCATTATTTTTTCTTCAACACGATGTCACAGAACCGTGCTGGGGAGACCGCGGACCCAGACGCAGCCCCTGCCCTCTGCCGCTCCAGCTGGCCGGCGATGGCCCTAGGGAAGGCCGGGAGTGCCCAGTGGCCCAGGGGAGCCGCCGGGGACGTGCTCTGGAAGTTGCAGGGAGAAGGACCCCTTCCGGCTAGCAGGGATCTGGGTCCAAAGGAATGTAGCAGCAGGTGGGCAGCGGGAATGGTGTAAAAGCAGAAAAACCACACAGAGAGGAAAGGGCAGGGCTGGCTTAGGGAGCCGCAAGACCTATTTCATCTGAATTATAAGGTTTGCGAAGTTGAGGCCAGCTCAGGAGGACTGAATTGTAAGCGGGGTCACTGCGTGTCGGTCTCTCACCCGTGGGGAATGTGAGCAGGGAGGAACAAGGGAGCTTTCAGCTCAGGACACCCTGGACAGACTGAAAGGGACAAAGCTGGGCGCAGTGGTAGGCTGGCATCCTACTGCAATGGTCCAAGCCATTGATGATAAAGGTCTACGCTTGGAGTTGAGCAATGGGATGGATGGAGAGGTAGAAACAGCTTCACTTTGGGGATCTCCTCTCCCCTTCCAGGGAAGGGAGGGATGTGCTGGGAGCAGACAGAAAAGTTGATTTCAGACTGGTTTTCTTTTTTAATACCAACCAACACAGCGTGTTCCCTCCTCGTTAAGATGGTAGCCACGGCCACAGTTGGGCACATTCTTCTGGCATGTGTAGGAGCCCTCTGTGTTGATGCACGTCTGCCCAACAGGGCACGGGGCACTGATACTTAAACACTCATTGATATCTACGGCAGGGAAGACAGAGACGACGTGGTTAAACATGGAGGGCCTCCAAAAACCCAACGACCCGATCTCCAAAAAACCCCCATGTCCCCCCCTCACTGCAAAACCCCACACAGAGGTACTACGGTGCCCGCTCACCCTGGACCACACACCAGCCTCCCCACCGGCTCCCAGATCTCGCCAGCACACGCCACCTCAACCACCACCTGCCTGGGCCATCTCCCTGGCCCTGAACCTTCAACCCGTCCGTCTTTCCCCGCACGGCCTCTGAGGCTGCCTGCCTGGCTCTCGGGGCTGCCCACGGTCACGTGGCCACGTCCCTTCTGAATCCCACACGCCTAGAGAGTGCAAACCAGTAAACGCACAGGGATAACCGTTCGGTCCTCCAGCTCCCACTCGGTGCAAAATCACAGAGGCTGGGGCACCTGGGTGGCTCGGTCGGCTAAGCGTCCGACTCTAGATTTCGGCTCAGGTCCCGATCTCAGGGTCATGAGATCGAGCCCCGTGACAGGCTCTGTGCCGGGCGTGGAGTCGGCTTACGATTCTCCCTCTCCCTCTCCCACTGCCCTTCCCCCCACTCGTGTTCTCTCTCTCAAACAACAACAAATCACGCAGGTTGAACTTACTGGGGGAGACTTCTAAAGGGACCAAGGTTTTTAAGAATCCCCTTGTCAGATACTTACAAGGCATCTAGGGGACAAAGAGAAGGGAGTGATGATAGAAGACTCCCGAACTGAAGTCAAAGAGAGGGGCCTGCTCTACTTCTCCCCTCCTGGCCTCACCCCGCCCTCCCCCTTGAGTCAGGCTTCTCGAGCCGGTGCAGCACCTAACAGTTTACAAAAGCGCTGAGGTCCCTACTGCCCTGTCCGTCCGTCCGTCCGCTGCAGCTGGCCTGTAATTTAGGCAGGGCCGGGATTATTCTCCGCATTTTATAAACAAGGAAACTCCCTCAGCATGAGGCTGGGCCCAGGGCCCACTCAGCTCTAGAACCAGGGAGTCCTGCCTCCCAGCCCTCAAATCAGGGGTGGGCGAACTACCGCCTGGGGCCAAATCCAGCCCACTGCCTGTTTCTGTCAATAAAGCTTTATTGGAACACAGCCACGCCCATTCTTTTACATACTGTCTATAGCTGTTTTCCTAAGCTGCAACAGAGACCCCATAGCTCACGAAGCTGGTACTCTGCAGCTGTGGGGCCATCTGCCGGTGGCCAGACGGGAACAGGCAGGCTTGTGGGGCACCGGGAACGGTTCCAGGAACCCCAGGAAGATGGATTTGGCTGCCCATGAGGTCAGAGAGTTCCACCACCTTATGCTGTTCTGGAGGGAGTGAGGATGCCGTCGGCAGAGGTATGCAAGCCGAAGACCAGGGTGCACACAGGGGAGGGGGAACGCCCTCTCCCAGATGGCCTCGAAACTAGCACTGGATCCCGATACACTGTCTCCTTGTAGAGAAGTATTTGGGATGACACGGTCATTTTTTAAAAAATGACATAAAGGTACTGATGTAAAATGATGTCGAAATACATTGTTAAGGGGCAGGTGGGGGGGAGCATGTGGCAGCTCACTCCGGCCCCATCTGCATCAGAACAAAAGAGCCTCGGGAGAACAGGACCCCCGGGGGCACAAAGACACTGCTGAATAGGACAGACGTTTCCTTTCCGCCCTTTGGGATTTGCTTGCATTTTTGTAAATAAAGATTTATATATATGTATAAAACTTTTGAAACTAAAAAAAATTTTTTAAAGAAAGAATCCTGAGTCTGGTTGCAAGGATGGTGGGCGCATGAAAAGGGGGGACCACCCCAAGGCTGAGACAAGGGGCGCCTAGTGGTTGGTTTGCAAACCCTCCAAATCACCAGGTACCGGCGGGTGGGGCTCCTTCGGGGCTTTGCTCCCCTCCCCCAGGCCCTCCCTGCATCTAGGGGAGGACACGGAGGTTACTGTCTCCTCCCGCTACTCTCCCGCCTTGTCCTTGTCCCTGCAGTCCGCACCCGTAGAGGGGAGGCGGGGCCTCGCTGAGACCTGCCAACGTTCCTTCTTTGTGGAGACCAGGGCTGCTCTTGCCATGAGTCAGGGTTTCCGTCCCAAGCAGATGCCAGCCTCCTCTGCAGAGCCCCCTCCCGGCGCACAGCAAGTCTGGGCAGGCCCCTCCTCCCTGCTGGCCCTGGGAGGGCAACGAGCCTCGGACTCGTGGTCCCCTGTGCTGGGCGGGAGCTGGCGAGGGGCCAAGCCCAGCCAAGCTGAGCCCCCCCAACCCCACCCCAGCTCTGATGCCTCCCCACACTCCCCACCCGGGATGACAGGGGGGCTTTAAAGAAGAAGGCTGGGGCAGCGCTCCAAGGAGGCCCCTGTCCAAAGTGGGGGTCACTGTTGTATTTGTCTTTAAATATCCCAGGGTGGTAAAAATAAAATAAAATAAAATGCGACCAGAGCTTTCAGTCCAAACTACCACTTCAAATCAAAGATCAGTACAGATTTTTCTGAGAGTGGGTGAGCCAGACCGTCCAACCACGCGACTTTTTAATTTTCCCCGACTGAAACTCCCTGCCCCGTCCACACTAGCTCCCCACTCCCCTGCCCCAGGCCCTTGGCACCTTCCTTGCTCCTCCACCTCTGTGAAACTGACTACTAACCCAGAGTATCTTTCAAAACACATTTTTAAGACCCCAGGCACTTCACAATCCTCTTGTTCGAGCCTTGCCTCAAGCCTCGAAGGCAGATATCATGACTATTCCCATTTTATAGAGGAAGAAATTAAGAGTCAGAGGAAGGGAGTCAATTACCTTAAGTTCTAAACCAGGTGTAGACTCCGGAATTGAAGCCAAATCAGGGCTTTCGTCTAAACCCGGGATTGCTAAACTCTAGCCCCGGGGCCAACCCCAGCCTGTGCCTGTTTTGTTAAATCAAGTTTTATGGGGACACACACAACACTGCGCATACGTTCACGTATCCATGGCTGTTTTCTGCAGAGCTGAGCCCGGATGGCCCCACAAGGCCTCAATGTCTGTTCCCCGGCCCTTTATAAGATACGCTTGCCAACCTCTGCTGAGAGGCCCCCCACGATCCGGAGACGTGGCCCAGCTCCGGGGCGTTCGCCCCGCCTGGGGGACCCTCTCGGCCCTGGCGACAGTGTCTTACCAATACAGTTGCCTAGAGCATCCTGTATAAAACCATTCTTGCACTGTAGCTTGGGTCTGCAGCGGAAGGATCCCAGAGTATTCTGACAGATAAAATCGGGGAGGCAGTTATGAATACCACTCTCACACTCGTCAATATCTGGTACATCATAAAAAAAGGAAATTGTTAGCAACAGTCCCGTCAGAAGCATCTCACAACATTTAAAAATCACAAGAAAATTGTTTTTTTAAATGCTCATTACTCAGACTACAACCCAAAACATTTCAATAGAGAAATCACATAAAAAAAGAGCCTCAGCTGGCAAATAGTGCTTGCATCGCTTAAGATTGAAAACGCTCTCTCTTTTTTTTTTCCCCAGGCTCTTAGGAGGCAAACTTTCTATGATATAATAAATAACCCAGGCATTTTCCTGGCAGTATGTGGGTTTTTTTTTTTTCCTTCACTTGAGGCTAAGTGCGTGTTTAGTTTAGATAATAAGCAATGATCTTAGCGGCAATAAACACTGTCCCTATAAAGTTATTCATTCTGAAATCGTCACGATATTCCAAATATGAACAATGGTGATTGTCATGACTGGACGCGTTGGCTGCCCTTCCCCTGAAGTTCACGCTGTCAAGTGTTCCAAAGTGTATACTCAGCTGGCTGGGCCCCCGGGTTCTCAGGGCCCAAACCGCCCAGCGAGGGTGGGGTGAAGTGAGCTTCCCCAAAGGCCCTCGGACGTCAGGAGGTTGTGCCTGGCTTTTGAGTTACCCTCGTAACTTGACCAGAATTTTCACACAAGTGGTTTTGTCATTCTGGAGGGCTGGAAAGCCTCAGAAGAAAACTATGTTCTAATAGATCCTCAGCAAAGCCTTATCTGCCAAATAACATCTATGGCTTGGCGGGGAAAGGCCGGCAGCCAGAAATGTCATGTTTTTATGCAGCGGAAGAGAATATGCTTTGAACTCCAAGGTAGCCTGGAGTCGGATGGAAGGCAGCTGTTGTACAAAAAATAACTTTTTGGGGGGGACTGGGGGGTGCGGGGCCAAAGCACATGTGAGCACCTAAAATTCAGCTCGGGGCTTGTTCTGAAATAATCCTGCTCTGAGCCATTCCAGGCATGCAAACTCACCACTGTCATTAACTCAACGTTACGGTAAAGAAGGTAAATCTTTACCAACAGCATAACCGGCCAGTGTCCCCGGGCAGTCACGGGGTGGGGCGCACGGCACCAGCGAGCCCAGAGCCCCCGGGAGCCCCGTGCTGCCTTTACCAGCACATCCTATCTAGTCCTGGGGAGCTGAGGCGTGCGGCCCCGGAGCATGTCATACCTTTGCAGTCATTGTCCTCCGTGAGCTCATAGCCAGTCCCACAGCTGCTGTCTCTCTGGCAGCGGAAAGAGCCCACTGTATTGACACAGGACTCTCCGAGCCGGCAGTTGTGGTCGCCCATGACACATTCGTTGATGTCTAGGAGAGATGGAGGCAAAGCAGGAGTAACCAGCCAGAACCACGGACCCCTGCGTGCTTTATCGAAAGGAATGTTCTGGAAGGCGTGGTGCGATTGGTCCCCAGCCTCTGTCCAGTCCCCCAGGCATGTGCCTATGCAGGGTGCTGGGCACCCACCCCCAAATCAGAAGCGGTGGTTTCTTTCCCCTGCTCAGTTTCAGATCTATCGCTCGGAGCACCCACGAAGCAAGTGCCGGGCCTTGAACCCGAGGCACGTGATCCTTAAGGCCCCTGCGAGAGGCCATCACCTTCCTCCATCTCCCTCACCCCAGACAGGAGGGCCCGAGAGAGGCTGAGGGAGGTGCCCCGGGCCACTCAGCAGATCCTGGATTCAGAGCCTGGCCAGACCCCAAAGCCAACCCTCTTCCCTTGCGTGTTCCTGGAGGAGAGCCGTGGCTGGGCCCCGTGCGCTGTGGACTCCAGGGAATGCTGGTTTTCTCCTACGGGGAGGGGGGGGTGGCGAGGTGTGTGTGTGTGGGGGGGCCTGCCCCAATGCCGAGTCGAGGCAGAGGCTCCCAGCGCGGCCGCGCACTGCGGTGGGAGCACCGTTACCTTCGCAGGAGACGCTGTCGGGCAGCAGCTGGTAGCCCACGAAGCAGGAGCAGACCACCTCCTCCCCCGTGTCCCGGCACTGTTGCTTGCAGGGCCCACCGCCTGGAATCGGAGCGAATCAGAGCAAACGTGAGCCGGGAGCCCAACACGCACCAGAGACCCTTCGGGTGTCCAGTGCTGGTTGGCCTGGGCCAGAGCAAACGCCCTCGGGGTGGGCAACACACAAAGGCAGGCTCCCCATGTTGGAGTCCACCCTCTCCGGTCCAGCACCCTTCCCTTCCCGTGGGAGACCCCTCAGGACCTGGGCCTGGACAACCTTGGGGCTGCTGCTGCAGGTCCCAGCCCTGGTCCGACAAAATGGCGGCAGGCCCGGCCAGCCCCGCAGCTGGTAGTGGGGCTGGGAGGCGCCGGGCGGAGAAGCCGGGCAAGCTGCTGCCCAGCACAGACACGGAGGGGGCCGTCCCGTGAGGGGGGCCAGGCCCCGCGGAGACCCCGCGGCCCCCACAGCTCACGGGGAGCTGTCCCCACACTCAGGGAGCCATCGCTGAGTGTCCCTGGTACCCCCCTCCCGCAGCAACCACAGACCCGCAGGCAGCAGAGCGATGCTCAGAGAGCGAATCTCACCGGGACAAACCTCTACCAGCTAAAGATGCTACCAAAGTTCTGACTGCTGTCCTGGGCCTGGAGGCCTCTGCCCGCTTCCCCAGCCTCTTCCCCCATCCCCCACCGCAGCCCTCCCCCACGCCAGGGCCTGCCAGCCTCCACTCCTGCTGCCCAAATCTCCGGCCGGGGTACCTTCCTGGCTAAGCCACCCTCACCCGTCACAAACCAGCGGCGTCCTCCCCCAGGAAGCCCCCCCCGCCCCAGGGAGCTTTCTGGGCTCTCTGCCCTCCTCCACCATCCCCATCATCCCACCCCCCACCCCCGCCCCTGTGCCAACTTGTCACCGTGCACAGACCACATCGTTCTGTGATTACGCTTGCTCCCCATTAACACTCCAACCACGGGCCAAGCCTCCGAATGGAGCTTTGGAGCAGACTTGCCAGTCTAGACATGTGGGAATGTTCCATGAAAGAGAAGTAACGCTTCGTCACATGAAAAACAAACCTGCCAGGTCCCACTCACTTTAAATTTGCAAACGTCTCCCTTGCGAGACAAATGGATACTGTCCACGGCACCTGCTGGGGCTCCAGGACCCAAAGTCAAGTAACACTCCCCCCTCCCTGGAGCCTGTGTTTAGGCGGGTGCTGTGCTGGGGGGGGGGGCTTCTGATGCCCGCTTCCCACACGGCCCCCTCCCCATCAGCCCACCGGGCCCCAGCTCGAGGGGAAAGAGAAGGTGGGAGCCCAGGCATGCAGGGAGGGCAGATGGAGCCGAGCTGACCCGCAGCCAGAGGGCTTGTCCCACGAGAGCCTGAGCAAAAGCCGAGGTCGAGCTCCCGAAGGGATTAGCACTCACTCTCCCTCGGGAGGCAGGCTCACCTCTGCAGCGGTCATTCAGGTACGGGTCCTCTTGCTCCTCCTCCATCTCCGAAATCTTGGCTGGGGCAGAGAGGCAAACGCAGCATCCCGTCATGTCTCAGCAGAAAGAAACCCTGAACACTTTCTCTCCTTTCTTTTTTTTAAGTTTTTGTTTATTTACGTGACAGAGAGAGAGCACGAGCAGGGGAAGCGGCAGGCAGAGGCAGAAAGACAGGGCGAAGCAGGCTTCCTGCTGAGCAGAGGCTCGATCCCAGGACCCCGGGATCATGACCTGAGCCAAAGGCAGATGCTTCACTGACTGAGCCACCCTGGTGTCCCACTTTATCTCCTTGTAAGTACCAGGCACTCGTGCCCACTTGGGGAGCTCAGGATGGCCGAGGGACATTAGGCACTCACGTTACTTGCCTATTTCAGCAAAGGCAGTCCTGGCCCTGCCCTACACTGGGCCACCAAACCTGAAACAGTGCAATTGGTAAAAGCTTATTATGGGGTGAATGGTGTCCCCCCCGGAAGATGTTGGAGCCCTAACCCCTCAGTACCCACAAATGTGACCTTCCTTTGAAGAAGAGTCTTTGCAAAGATGATCGAGTTAAGGTGAGTGAGGGTGAGGCCCCAGCCAGGACATCTGTGTCCTTAGAGAAAGAGGAAAGTGGACACAGAGTCACATGTGCGCGGAGGCAAAATGATGGGAAGACACAGAGGGGAGACGTGCCATCCAGGCCCCCGAGGCCGCCAGAAGCCAGGAGAGTGGCCTGGCATAGATTCTCCCGCGGAGCCTCAGGGGGACACAGCCCTGCCAACACCTTGATCAGGGGCGTCTGGCTTCCAGACGGGGAGACAGAACATTCCTGTTGTTTAAGCTCCCCCCGCCCAGCTCTGGCCCGTGGTGCTTTGTGAGGGCAGCCCCAGGAAATAAATACATGATGTATGCAGCCCACCCGCAAAGCCCCATTTAGCGCCAGCCATCAGGAGGCACTCACTGGGTTCATTCACACGAGGTATCTAAGCATCTGCTTTGCGGGCTGAGCCCTCATCAGAGACAAGGCCCCTACTCGCAACAGAAACTTCAACCAGTGGGGTCCCCTAATTTAGTCTGATAGGGTGGTTTTCTACTGGTAGTTCTGGGGTAAGAGAAGAAACGGATTCATCCCTTCAGCTTGCATTAAGGCAGCCAAGGGCGGGAAGGATCCCTAAAAATACCCAAAAAACCACACCCTGGAAAGTCGAGGCCCCTTCCATAAGAGAGGATGGCAGCAATCACAGTTCAGGCAGGAGTCGACAGCTGGCGTGACCGCGATGGGCGGGAGAGCATGAACCCACATGCATCCGCCGCACACTCGCGCGTGAGAGAAGCCAAAAGAAACACAGAGAAAACAAGGAAAGGAAAAGTGACCTGATAGAAACACTATTTCTCTCTGTCAATTTCCTCTCCCCTCTGCTTTCAATATCTGCTAAAATACCCACAGTAAGTGTGTAACACAGGCACGCCAGAAAAATGAAACATCAGGAAGAAACATATTAGTAATTCCGCTATAAAATTCAATACAATGTAACTTATACACACTAGGCATAAGGCAGTCTCTTGTCCCGGCTGTTAAAATATGGTCAGGGTCACCTAAGTAAACCTTTCACTTGGCCAGGAACTAAGCAAAAGACCTTTAGAGTGTGAATCATCTCCTTCTAGGTTAGGGAGTTGGGAGTGCCCTTGCTAGTTATTCACCTTGGGGACTCTTGGCTCCCTTGGGGCATTCAGTCGAGGTCAGGGCACAGGCCAGGGTGTCGGCCAGGAGGACGGGACCTCTCACCCAGGTGAGGAGGCCATCAAGGTTTGCACGGTGTTCCTTGGGAGCCAGCGAGCCTGGCACAGAGACACCGCCAATCCTGCCAGAAAGCGAATCCTAAACCTGGGCTCCCCCAGCCTCCATCTCCCAATCTATAGAATGGGGAGAACCAATATATGTCCCAGCACCATTCCTCCCAGACTCTCTGTGGTAAAGGGACAGGGCTCTTTCCCCCTTTGTAGGCCCATACCTTGATAACATGTAATATAAATGAATTACCAGAAAAATTAAGTTATGAGAACAGACATATAGACCCCCGGTTAGATGAAACA
This sequence comes from Potos flavus, assembly GCA_028534135.1. Classification (NCBI taxonomy): domain Eukaryota; kingdom Metazoa; phylum Chordata; class Mammalia; order Carnivora; family Procyonidae; genus Potos; species Potos flavus. The sequence continues at coordinate 2,870,749 of CM052897.1, forward strand.
GATATTAAGTCACACCCTCGAATGCTTGTAAAAGTTTCCAAAAGCTTACTCTCAATTCCTGGACTTATTTTGTTAGAGGCTAGCAGTGGTCTGTGGGGCCTCTGTGCGGGCCCACGGCAGCACACAGTAGGCCCGCAATAAACGTCTGTGTCTGGGAGGAGGAAGGGCAGGGAGTCCTCACAGAGACTTTGGGAACAGTCTGGGGCAAGAATTGAAGCAGATAAAAGAAGAGAAATAAGACATCTGGAGCGGCAGCAAAGCTCAGAGATGGTTATGGAAACAAGACAGAAACCAACAAAAACCCTCCCCAGAGACACAGGAGAAATTCTCCACCAGGACGAAGAGTTTGGGTTTGTTTAAAGTGAAAATATCATCTCTGGTTTCAAAAGTCAAGGAGGGAGCCAGAATGTGGTTCCAGACCTTCTTTATGCCAGAGAGATCTGAAATCAGCCCCACGGCATCCATGAGAAATTAAAAACAGAGGGAGGCTGGTCTGCTTGACCCAGGACCACGAAGCCACCAGGGTCGTGAGCCAGGGTGATGGGCAGCGTGACTTAGGGAGCATGGGTCTGTGAGTCCCTCCTTTCTAAGGCCTTCCTGTCCTTTACCCACCCAAGCTCCCTTGTAGCTGTCCTTGGGGTCACTCACCCGTTTGATGAATAAATATCTATTAGTTGAAAGAGCACAACCAGCTAGTAATAAGGTACCCCTTCCTGCCCTTTGTCACCACATCGCTGGCACCAGATGGAGAGAAAGAGGGGCCGAAGAGTGGAAGGCCAGCGTTCTCCCTCCCCTGTGTGTGGGCCATGTGACCTTGAGCATCAGGCCCTCGTCCGTGAAATGAGAGCAAGGCCAGTGACCATGCTGCCCAGGGCTGTTGGAGGGACAGGGAAGAATCGTGAGGGCCAACATTTACAGAGTCACCCCAAACATTCTATACTCATTCTCCCATATAATCCTCCCAGAAACCTTACACAGCAGGACTATGATTATCCCCATTTCACAGATGAGGGTACTGAGGTCTGAATACGTCTGTTTATTTAAAATACATGTTAGGACAGAGATACGAACCCAGATTTGTCAGATCCCGGCTCCCAAGCCTTCAGTCCCACTCCAGGGCAGGGACTCTGTCAGAGCAGGTAATGAACAGAAACTGACCTGACACTTAGAATCAGTCTGTGCTGAGTTAAGGCAATGGCAAACGTGCGTGCCCGCACTCTCTGTGATTGTTAATTTCATGTGTTCACTTGCTTGGGTCACAGTACCCAGAGATATGGCCAAACACTGGTCTGTATCTGCTGTGACCATATTTTATTTTATTTTATTTTATTTATTTTATTTTATCTTATTTTCAGATTTTATTTGAGAGAGAATGAGAGAGAACACGAGAATGGGGAGGGTCAGAGGGAGAAACAGACTCCTTCTAAGCAGGGAGCCCGATGAGGGACTCGATCCTGGGACTCTGGGATCATGACCTAGCCGAAGACAGTCGCCCAACCAACTGAGCCATCCGGGGGCCCCTGACCTTATTTTAGATGAGATTAACATTTAAATCAACAGATTTGAGTAAAGCCAATCACCCCCCACAACGTGGGTGGGCCTCGTCTAATCAGGTGAAGGCCTTAGAGAAGCATAGCAGCAAGGAGGAATTCTGCGAGCAGATGGCCTTTGGACTCGAGCTGCAACATCAGCTCTCCCTCGGATCTCTGGCCTGCTGGCTCAACCTGCAGACTTCGGACTTGCCGGCCCCCACAATTGAGGGAGCCAATTCCTTAAAATAAATCTCTTTCTCTGTATACATACGCTCACACAGCCTATTAGTTTGGTTTCTTTGGCTAACACTGACTAACGCACTGGCCAAAAGGGAAAAAAGGGGGCGAGGGGGAATTACCTGCTTCTTGGATGTCCCCGATGTCCCCGGGGGCAAAGTCTGCCGTCTCCTGGCCCTTGACGCAGCACGCCCGGAACACCAGCCCACACTGGTAGCCGACCATGAGGGTATACTCGCAGCTCTGGCCCTGGGCCTGGGCCGCCCTCCCCAGCAGGCAGCAGTGGCAGCATCTCTGTAAGCACGGGCCGAGAGTTGTGGGGAGAAGCCACCCAGCACAGCAGGCCCCCAGGCCTCTCTGACCCCGTATCCACACGGCCCGCGCGGCGGGACTTACTCTCTCTTCTAAATGTTGGCCGTAAGCAGCTCAAGCAAGCTAAGCCCGAGGCATGCTGGCCCCCAAATCCCACAGGTCCCGGGCTTGAAAGGAACCTTAAAGGTTTGCGCCCAACACATACCCCACCACACCAGACCGTCCCTGTCAATGTTCCTCCCCCACCCCACTCACAAACCTCCAGGAGGAATTAGCTATGACAGGGATGCTCTGAGGGTCACGCAAAAGCTCCCCGAGCGTCCCCTCCTTGGGTGCGGTCTACGATTTCTCTACCATGCCCAGAAAAATGAACATGCCCTTGTCTCTTCCCTCCCAAACGCAGGCGGTTCAGGCAGCGGGAAGCGCATCGTGCATTAAAAAGCACGAGAACCTCCAGACAGGTCATCAAGCAAGGGACAGAGTCACCGCCTGTCACCTGGACCCCAGTGTTCCCAAAAGTGACACCCGACTCCTGGGGATGGCACTCAGCCTGATACATGAAGAGCCCCATTTCAGTCCTTACTATCCTAAGAAAGGTACAAAACTTTCCAAACGGCCCGCAGCAGGGGCCAGGAGGTGTGGCTTTGCTTGAGTTTCTGTGGGGGTCGGTGGGTCTTCCATCCCGCCGGTTCTACAACCTCTGTGCCAGAAAGAGGGGGACACCAGTCACCTCCTCCACCTTCCAGGGCATGAGTAATCCTTCCCGGAAACACAGGTCACCCATCTGCCAAAGTGGCCTGTTCCTACTCCCGTTAGAATGTTCTGTGTCTTTTCCACACCTCCCTTTCTCTCCAGTCTGGGGACATGGGCAGTTGGCGTCTGCAGAGCCCCAGCCCTGCCCAGGGAGGACACCCAGGCTCCTGGCTCCGGGGGCCCCCTTGACCAGATCTCCCCACCCTCGCCCCACCCAGCTTCCTCATGCCAGAAACCTCCTCCCGTGAAAGCCCAGAAAGGCTGAGCGTGGGCGGAGGGGCTTTGGACCCCCCCCAACTCCTCCATGGGGAACCTCCCTCTGCCCTAATCTGTGTGAAGAGAGAATCCCCAGAAAGGAACCCACATCCCCCTCCCAGAATTCAGACTCCATCCCGATTCATGCTCCTTGAAATCGCTTCCTGCCCTTCCTAACCGGGAATGGGAAATCTTTCCTCCTGGAAAAGCAGCTCCGACGCGAGCCCAGCTGCCCAGGTTAACTGGCCAGAGCTCCTTCTGGTCGGGCTTGTTTTTCTCTCGCAGTGGGTGGTGAGGGAGGGACAACCTAGTTAATTTGCAGTTTTCAGGCCCGGAAAGCGGTCAGGATCTCCTCCACCCCCACGGGAAGGCGCAGACCTTCCACAGGGACAGAGGCCCCGAGGGACGCGTCACAGACCCAGGACGGATAACATCACTCACTCAGTGCTCCCCTCCCCCTGGGCCCGATGGACCCAGCGCTGCCTCGCCGGACCCCTCCCCTGCAGGTCCTGGAAGTACCCCGCCAGGCCACTCTGGAGTGGGGGCCTCTCTGAACCTCTGTCTTGTCTTCTAGGGCAGTTTGGGAGGTCGTGTGTTCTCGGAGGCCCTGGTGGGGGCCCCTTGTGAGCTCCAGGCTCCACGGACCTCGCCCTGGCGGGCGGGAGGCTTTAGGGTCTCCTGCTCCTGGCGGACGGGGGTGGGAGGACCTGCCTTGAACTGTGAAGAGGGTTCTGAAGGCCCCAGAGCCCAGGTTTCCTCTGCTCTGACCTCTGTATTCTGGCCGGAAGCCCGGGGACCGGACGTCTGCAGGGCCGGCCTGGGTCCCTTCGTCCCTGTCTCCTCCAGGTCGTCTAGGGTCTCCTGACTAAACTGCAGGGTGGGGGGGAACCCGAGAGGCACCCTCCACCCTCCGTGCCGCTCAGAGGAGGTCTGGGCAGGGGCTGCAGGCAGGAGAGCTCCCAGGCCTCCTGCAGGGGACAGGGGCGGCTGGCGGGCGGGTCGCACCTTCACGAACGTAGCCTCGAGGCTGGCGTTGTGGCCGTGCGGCGTGGCGCAGCTGTCCTGCTCGTTGGCCAGGTTGATGCCCGTGGCGCAGTGCAGCTCCTCCAGCTGGCTGTGGCAGCACTGCTCCTGGACCATCCTGCGGGCGGGCGGGGGCGGCCGGGCTGAGGGCGGGGCCCTGGGAGGGCGGGGGTCTCGCGGGGGGGGGTGGGGGGGGCCCTCGGGCACAGGCGCTCTGGCCTGGCTGGGTGCCTCCCCTTCCCGACCTACTCCCACTCTCACACACACATGCACTCGCACGCACAACTCACTCCACCCACTCACCAACCCACCCCCACTTGCATGCACACACACACACACACTCACGTGCACACACACACTCGCACGCACAACTCACTCCACCCACTCACCAACCCACCCCCACTTGCATGCACACACACACACACTCACGTGCACACACACACTCGCACGCACAACTCACTCCACCCACTCACCAACCCTACACTTGCGCGCACGCACACACTCACGTGCACACACTCCACTCACCACACACTTGCACACACATGCACTCGTACGGGTGCGCACACATGCACTTACATGCATACACTCACTCCACCCACCACCCACTTGCACGCACACTCTCACTCACATGTGTGCACACACATGCACTCATTCATTCCATCCACTCACCCACCCCCACACTCATACGCACTTGCACGTGCACACACACTCACACGCACACTCCACCCACCACTCATGTGCACACACACGCTCACTCACACGTACATGTACACACGCTCACTTGCACACACTGACTTGCCCACACACAGTCACATATGCACACGTACTTGCCCACACACGCTCACTCACACACACACATGCAGTGCTCTCACATGCACACATGCAGTCACACACGCTTGCACACACACTCGCAGGCACACACACACTCCACCCACTCACCAACCCCCACACACTTGCACATACACACGCACTTGCACGTGCACACACACGCACATATGCAGTCGCACGCGCTTGCACACACACTTGCACATGCACACACAACATAGCCGGCAGACGGAAGGTGCTCCAGAAGTGTACAATTAGGAAGACTGAAAGCAGAGCAGTGCCAGCCCCTCAGCCCATCCTTCCCCCCACCTCCACCCTGCGGGGGCTGGAGCTCTGCACCTGGCTTCCCATGGGCTTCCGGAACCATCCGGAAGGATCTGTCTATGCTTGTGATACTACACATTTCGCTCGCACTTTCGGTGAATTTACAGGTAACAGGGATGTTACTAGATTGTCAAGAACGGCAACCAGACAGGCATCCATCCTCCGTGCATTCAAGGACGTTGGCTATGCCAAAAACCGTGTTAGTGAGAGCACTGGAAGGGTTAGGCGCCGTTGGCGGGAGTCGCAAACGCCGTAGCAGCCGTCGGGTCGCTCCTTGAAAAATTAAATATATGACTCCGCATGGCCCAGCAACCCCACTGGTGGGCACACACCCGAGAACTGAAGGCAGGGACTCAAGGAGAGAATTGCTCACACACGTTCACACCAGCATCATTCACAGGAGCCGAAAGACAGAAGCAGCCCCACGCCTCTGTCCACAGAGGAACGGCCCGGTAGAATGTGGTCCATCCGTACGGTGGCGCATGACGCAGCCTGAGCGAGGAAGGAAGAAGGTCCCACACCCGCTAGGATACGGACAGACCTGCCCTCCCGTCCTCACTCTTCCTTTCCCACGACACGGAGCACCTCCTCACAAACCCTATAGTTAACTTATTGTTTTATCAGCTGTATCCGGTAGAAGAGCTTTTGTCTGTTTTGTTCACTGATTTATCCCCGTCTCATCGAGAACAGTGCCTGGCGCCTTGCAGGCCCTCGGGGATGCTTGTGAGATTAAGAGACGAAGGTGTCAGGGGGTGATAGTCACGTTGAGAAACGTCAGCCTTAGGTTTGGGTTCGGTGCGTATTCAAATTCCTCTGTGTGGTCCGTGGGCTTAATGTGGCCCAAGATTTTTAGGCAAATTTAAATTTCGATACTAAGGAACATTGGCCCTTGGTTCGGGTTGGGGTGCAAGGTGAGATGCGCCCGGGGGAGCATCAGAGCTGCTGTCCCCCAACGACCCCCAAATGCGTCTTGTGTTAGAGGTTCCGGCAGAAGCTGAATGCACTCGGCTAGAAACCCTGTGTGCAGAGAGGGCTCAGCCCCTCCCGTGGGCCTCTGGGGTCGCTCCGTCCCCACCCAGGGGAGGGTTCACCTGCGGTGTTATCCCATCCCACCTTGAGTGACACCCCTCTTTGAGTCAAAAGCCCAGGCTCGGCCTCTGATCTCTGGAGACTACTTGGGGTTCAATCCCCAATGTTAACGGAGCAAAGGGGAAGATATGCAGGGGAGGTCTGGAGGGGTGGGAGACAGTGACACGGTTAGAGCCAGTCAACTCGATGGCTAACTCTTCACCAGGAGGCCTGAGACACACACGCAGCCCGGCCTGTGAGTTCCCCAGGACGAGCCAACTAGCCTCCTGGGGCCTCCATGAAACAGAAGTTGGGTCACTGCCAATCAGTGGCACGTAAGTGGCGTCCCAGGAATTCAATACCACGTTTTGAGGACCCTGCAATGTGGAAATGCGCACCCCCAACAGCCAGAATTTCCACGGGCCCCTGCGATGATGTTAGCTCCATCAACGTGGGGGGTCAGGGGGAGCCTGGACTTGCAGGCGCATTTCCCGCCGAGAGAAGAAATTCCCGCTCAGCCGTTCAGATGATACTCCCAACATTTCAGGATATACTTGAGGCATGTTCAGAATTTACCTGACCAAAATACAGGTCCTAAATGCCTCCTGCAGAGCTAAGGAGGTATTTTCTATGTAATCTGGGGCCCATTGGGGATTATAGATAGCTCCAGAACTTACTAAAGACTTTGGTGGATAGAAGTCACTAACGAATTTGGTAACGACTGAAATCCAAATTCACAGTAGGGCCCAGCGTCCTCTAGGTCCCTCTGACCCGAGTCCCTCCATCTGCACATTGAGAGGTCCGGCTGGCTGATGTCTCCCTTTCAAAGTCTTTGATTTCAACAGTGTTGATCATAGTGGCTCCCTATATGGGTTGAGCTGTGTCCTCCCCCCAAAAAAAATTCTATGTGGACATCCTCACCCCCTCATACCTCAAATGTGACTATATTTGGAGAGAGGGTCTTTAAAGAGGTAACGACAGTTAAATGGTCATCGGGGTGGGAGCTAATCTAGGATGACTGGGGTCCTTGTAAGAAGAGGAGGTCAGGACAAGACACACAGGGGGATGGCCGCGTGAGGACACAGGGAGAGGATGGCCGTCTGCAAGCCCAGGAGAGAGACCTCAGGAGGAGCCAGCCCGGCCCACACCGCGACGCCCCGACTTCTGGCCTCCGAAGCTGGGAGACCACATGCCTCCGTTGTTCGAGCCCGGTCTGTGGGGTTTGTGAAGGTAGCCCAGGCACACAAGGACAGTCACCCTGTCTGACCTTGTGGTGCTGGCTTTTTCCCTCCCCTCTGTCATTGTCCCAACCCTGAAGGGACGTCGTCATAATCCTCCTTTTCCACGTGGGGAAACCGAGGCTCTGAGCTGGCTCAGGTCGCACGGCCAGAAATCCAGCCCCGGTCCAGCCAAGCTTCCCGGGCCAGGCTGCTCCCCGTGGGCACAGTCTGCAGACACGCTCGGTGCTGCCCACCCAGCTCGGCTCCAGCCCCTCCGACGTCCCCAGCCCCGCGCCGCGCTCGGGAGCCAAACTCCCGGCTCTCGATCCTCAGAGGCCCCGCAAATCCCAACAGCCAAGCGTCCTGTTTCCTCTTCCTTTGTTTGGTCTACAAGGCTCTGGACTTCTCAAGAATTTCCTAAACCGAGATTTACATCGTCCATCATCCGGCTGCGCGCCAGGCTTCACACGATGCTCGCTGCCAACATCAATGCGCAAGTCCAGGATGAGGGGAACGAGCCTTCCCGCACATTCTCTCCGCGACGGCTCTCAGCCCAGCTGCCCCCAGCCCGAGTGGGGCGCAGCTTAGATCGGGAAGGAGGCACAGGAGACTGGGGGCTGCTCAAGGAGGGAACGTCGCCTCCCCAACATTTGCTCCTTAGGCGAGCCGATCTGGGTCCTAATGTCGTCACCTACTAGCTGTGTGTGGGGGGAAAGCACAGGCCCCTCATCTGGGAACAGGGTTAATTAATAACAGGGTTGAATGAGGTCACGTGCCGCAAGGCATGGCACAGACGACGTGCTTCCCACAGGCTTGCTGCTGTCTTTACTGTTACTTTCACGGTGACGGTCAATATTAGAGATCTTCATCCTTTAAGCTTATCTCCTCCCAAACCTTTGCGGGAGCTTGGGTCCATTTAGGGAAAGAGGAACAGTGGATCCAGGCGTCCGTCTGGGGGAAACTCTCTGCTCCGGACTGGCTCGTCCATGTTTTCGGGATCTGAACGCAGCCCACACCTGGACTCGCCAGTCACGTGATTGCATCCGACCCCCCCACAACAGACCCCTTTTTGTTAGGAGGCTCCTGGCTTGGCCGCAGCGCCCGGCGGCGGCAGAGAGAGCAGCGAAGCCGGGTCTCCCTGCTCTGCAGCCCAGGGAAGGGGAGAGAGGCCCCGGGCACCCCAGGGCGGCCCAGGAAGAGGGAGCCCAGTCCCATTCAGGGGTGCGGGAAGGCAGAGGAAGGGGGCGGGGGGGACCCACCAGGCCTGCGCGCCAGGCTCTGCCGGGGGTCCTGGCTCACGTTGTCCCCCCCCGCACCCCCCCCCCGCAAGCCGCTAAGGGAACACATTCTCATCGGCACACGTACCTGCATTCCTTGGATTCCGAGGCGTAAGGCAGCGAGCAGTCCCTATGCTGTGTGGCCATGCGGTGTCCGTCCGCACAGCAAGCCTCCATGAGGGCGTCCGCGGCCGCTGTGCGGGGAGAGAGCAGCATGCCTGGTCGGGGGCGACTCTCCCCTGGCCTGCGGGAGGTCCCCTCGGACACGCAGCCCCCCTCCACTTCCCTGGCCCCCACTACAGGTCAGGCCGGCCCGAACGGGCCTGCACGCATCCGTGAGTCACTCCACAAACGTGAACCAAAAACCCACTGGGTCCTGGGCTGGAAGGCACAGCCGCTCCTTCCTAGAAAGGCCTGACACCAGAACTATCACCCCCAAATCCAGTCCCAATGGGGCTGCAGCTCGGCCCCCAGGATCTGTGCTCCCCCCGGGCTGATTCCCTGCTCCAGCCAAGCCCCAGAAACTCGGAGGGGGACCCGGCCCAGACGGGCCGGGGGGGCCACGACGGCAGGAGCGGCTGACGGAGGCCCGAGCCAGCCGCCGTCCAGCCCAGCGGCGAGGGGCTCCAGGCATCACCACCCTGACTCTCCGAGGGTCAGAAACGGGGGTGGCCCGGAGGTTCCCAGCAGGGCTGACACCAGACGCGGGGACAACCCAGGAAGGCTCCCCTTCCCGAGGAGAGAGCCACCTGGGCAGCGGGGAGCACGCAGCAGAAGCGAAGACTCGGGGGACAGAACGGAAATGGAGACCTCACCGCCACAAGCCCCCTCGGGTGACAAGGAAAGAGCCAACGTTCCTAGACCAGCTTCTGGGAGCCACAGCTGTGTTCCATCCGCTCCTTGCTAGCGAGGCGTCCGTCCTCACCGCACAGCGGCCGACAGCTCCGGCCCGTGATCTGCCCCAGACCGCGTCCCCGCCCACAGAAAGGACAGCAGAAGGGCTCCTGTGGGCCAGGCAGCCGGCCACGCAGGCCCTCGCGGCTGCACAACGGCCCTCCAGTCCCCAGCCTGGCTCTCGGCCTCTCCCCAAACTGCTGCCCCGATGAGCCCCAGGCCACAGGGGAAGGAGAGGGCCTCGGTGTGCCCCGAGGGAGGAGCAGCTCGGTACAGAGGGGCGCTCCGCACAGGGGACTCCCATGGCCGGAGCACTGGCCCTGATGGCTTCCGCAGTGTGGGGGGAAGGCCACACTGTGGCTGGACGTGGCAAGATTGGGCTTTAAGAAACACCACGTTTTCTTACGGAGGGCTTTCCGGCCCCCAAAGGGGTAAATCCCGCGGGGCTCGGCGGAATTGCTTGGCACCATCGGCCATGGGTGTTTTATTTGGGCTCATTATGCTTCCAAAGCTGGGCCCTTGAGGCGGCCCCAGAAGCGAGGCTCACTCTCAGGCTTAGCACGAGGCCACGACTTCCTGAAACGTCAGCCCTGCCCACCTGCCCTCAACTGTCCCAAGTACCTCTGTAGTCGGACCGGGTGTGGGACAGCGGGCGGGAACCGCCCACCAAGAGTGATCCCTTCCAGAAAGACCCTGGGACAGTCAGCGCATGGCAGGCCGTTCCACGTGGCCAGGAGGACGAGGGGTGGCGTCGCCTGGAACCAAGTCTGGGCCGCCCCTTCCCTGGGCTCCGGGGGATCTCCGAGATGCTCCCCGCAATGAGGGATGTACCCCAGCCCGTTCTCACCAGCCCAGTCTGCTGCCCCTGGCCCCTCGGGCCCCCCCCCCAGCTCAGCTGTCCCCCCTCCCATTCCCCGGCAATGCTGTCTGTGACCACGGGAGAGCCGCCGAGGGGCCGGGGCTCGGACAAAACTGCCTGGGGTCACGGGCCTCCCGGCCCCAAAGCAGGAGCTCCTTCCTGAGGGGACGCTAGAGGGCTGGGGACGCCGGGCGTTCCCATTCATGCACCCGCTCGCTCATTCCTTCATGCTTACCCTGAATTTAAGAAAAGCATTCACGAAACAGAGGACCGTATCTATCGGAGACAAAATATGGCCTGCGGTTCACCCCGGGAGAAGCGCGACCCAGTGGGAAGGCTGATCTCTCCCACGCCGCCAAGCCCCGCTCCCCATCCACCCCAGCTCCAGCTGGGCCCGCCCGGCCCTCCTGCCTGCGGTCCCACCCCTCGGGCTTCCCACAGCCTCCGGGGTCTCCAGTGCCGGGCCCCCCACCCCGCCTGGGCACCCCGACCCCTGCAGCCTGCCGGCCCGCCGGCCTGGCCTGGGGGCCCCTCTGCTCGCACACCCCAGCCTCTACGTGCACCGCAGCTCCGTGCTTGCCAGTGATCCGACAGTCTCGCCCTCCCACCCCCAAATACCTTGCGAGCCGGGCCTGTCTCTCGTCTTTACGCCCCTCAGCACAAGGCTGGCCGGTAGCTGCTGTGAGCTCCGGGCTCACAGCTCGGATCCCGGCCCCAGCTCTTTCCTGCGCCGTGGCCCCCGGGCAGGCTGCTTCCCCTCTCTGGGCCGCAGCTTCCTCGACGGTAAAATGGGGCTCGGATGTACCTTCGCAGAGTGGCTTCTAAAGTTCTAAGATTTTATTTATTTATTTGAGAGAGAGAATGGGAGAGAGAGAGCATGGGGTGGGAGGGTCAGAGGGAGAAGCAGACCCCCTGCTGAGCTGGGAGCCCGATGCGGGACTCGATCTCGGGACTCCGGGATCATGAGCTGAGCCGAAGGCAGTCGCTTAACCAACTGAGCCACCCAGGCGCCCCAGCTTCTAGAGTTCTGAGCACACAGGGAGCTCCTGGTAAACAGTGCTTGATTATGTGTTAAAGGAACAAAGGGGATTTGCTTGCCGTGCGTGGCCCGTGGGAAATGGGGAACCATGGGCCTGGGTTGGTGTGCGGAAGCCCCCGGGGGTGAGCAGCCGCCCCAAAGCCTCCCTTCCTCCCCGAGAAAGGCAAGCACGGGGGAAGCTCAGACTCCCACGGCCCGCCGAGCGGGGCGAGCACTTTGTGCCCCGAGCCGTGGAAACATTTGGAAAGGATTCTCGGCGGGGAACCTGAGCCCTCTGAACCTTGTTCTCAGCAGGACAGTAACACGTGAAGTCCTTTGCACGGTCCAGAAATTTTGGAATGTCCCTGGAATGCTCCAAGCAGCCACAGGGCTGGAACTCGTGGACAGCAGAGCCTCGGGTCTGTGCACCAATCGGTGAAACGGGGCTCGGCCCACCGAATCAGAGGGTGGTTGTGGGCGCCCGGCACACGGAAGGCAGCCAGGAATCTTCCTACTCCCTTCCTGCTCCATCCCTGTTTGCTACTGTCTTTAAACCATATGTCTTAAGTATTTGTCACCAACCTGTCACATCAGTGGCTGCAGGTCTGGAACCCAGACTTCAAACATAATTATGAACGGAAGCAGCCAAATGGAGTGAAGTCACCAAGCAGTGATATGAACATAAATGCTAGCGTGTCCTCGTCCCCACCGGGACCATGCCTGGCCCTCCCGAAACCAGTGGTAGCCAGCTCGGCACAATGTCACTCAAAGTCCCTGATGCCTTCCTGCCAACCTCTTGTCCCATGCTCCTTGGCCTGGGCTCAGGGCCCTCTAGGCTCTGGTCCTTCTCTGGCCAGCCCTGTCACCTGCTCACCTCCAGACGCTACCCAGGTTTGTCGGGATACCCCGCAGCACCAGGCCCCCCCAGCATCACCGCCACTGCTCAGGGAGGGAGTGCTCCCCACAGAGTGCTCCCTCCGTCCCAGGCCCTGCCCCAGCACTTACTCGGTTCTCACAAGAACCCAGAGAGGCCGGCTCATGATGTCCCCCATTTCACACCTAAGAAAATTCCAGCTCAGAGAGGTTAAGTGACGAGCCCAAGGTCACACAGCCAGAGGGGCCAGTGAGCGGCAGAGCCAGGCATCGGGCTCGGTTCCGACAGCCCCCAAAGCTGGTCTAGTCTGCCTCTGGGGGAATTAGAAACTCCTCTGCAGCAGGGATGGTATCTTTCTCCTCTCGGTGACCCTGAAGCACCCGCCCGTGCCCAACACAAGCAGCGAGGCTCAAGGCTACTTGAACTCGACAGATTGGCGACAGACGTCTGAACCAGGGGCCTGGGCTGCAGGGCTGTCCTTGGAGTGTGGGGTTGGCTGCAAACACGCCTCTTCACGGGGAGGGAATGGCCCCAAGGAGCACTACGTGATTGGAGCCGAAGCGCAGGGCTGCTTAGAATTTCCGCGAGAGCCCGGGCCACGCGGGTGCTCGGCTCTGAGATTCCAGAACTGCCACGTTCTTGGCCTTAGAGACAGTTGCCCCCGACCCATCAGAGCTGCGGGGACGGGAAGGGTGTTGTGGAGAGAGGGGGAGGCCCTGCCGAATTCTCGGGAGTCCCGACTCAAGATGTCAACAGAGCTGCCCTCTGCGGTCGGTCGGTCTCTAACAGACGGGTGAATCCCGTCCAAGAAAAGGTCTGTTATTAACTTATGTTCTGAAACAGAAAAAGCCGCCTAGCTCTTCCCAAGCGTTTCCTTTCCACGGGCCGGGACGAGGCTCTCAATGCCACTGCCACCCCCACCTCACCGCAGACACGGCTCTTCCAAGACCCTTGCCAATTCGAGAGGGACACAGAGCGGTCTTTGCTGTTTTCATACTTGTCCCCTTTGGAGGGAACAAGCTTTACTCTGGTGACGAAAATCACGTTAGGTCAGAAGGGAGGCACGGTGACCCAGGGAAAGAGTGCTGGATAGGGAACCCCGGGCTGGCGTCCCCGCCTTGTCCCTGGTGTTTATCCAGGCAGGTGCGCGCCCTACAAATGTTTGCTGTAACCTGGACAGAGAGGACGAAAACCACTACCTACGGTGTTCAGAGGCTGGAGACGCCAACGTGCGGTTTTAGTAAAACCAGCACGATAGTCTGGGCCATTAGTCGCCCTCCCCCATTCCCGAAGAATAATGCATCCTTGGGTTAAAATTAACTTGAACTTCCCCACGACGGATTAAAAGCTGAGCACGTAATAGTGAGCTAAACGCTTCGTTTAAAATTTTTGTTGTTGGGACGCCTGGGGGGCTCAGTCAGTTAAGCGTCTGCCTTCGGCTCAGGTCATGATCCCGGGGTCCTGGGATCGAGCCCCACATCGTGCTCCCTGCTCAGCGGGAAGCCTGCTTCTCCCTCTCCCACTCCCCTTGCCTGTGTTCCCTCTCTCTCTCTGTCTCTCTCTCTCCATCAAATAAACAAATAAAAGAAAATTAAAAACTCGAGTGTTCGCACGCCGTCTTGGGCCGCCCTTCGTTCAGAAAGGACCTAGACGTCCCACTGGTGCTCTTACCTGCTGCTCTCTGATGTTTGAATGCACGAACGTGCATACCGTAGAGAGGATTAGCTTGGTAAACTATTTCGGAGCGTCCCCCCCATAGCAGTTTGGTGGTGACTGCAGCGTTTCACATAAGCGAGCGAGGTGACCTCAAATGGGAACGGGTAAAATGTTAGGGAACGAAGTAAGCAGAGGGCGGCGCTCCCTCCCAAGCCCAAGGAAGAGCCTAGGGCAGGCTGTCAGGTGGTGACAGGGAGGCCATGCTTCTGGAATCGCTCCCCCAACCACACGCAGTAAGAACTCGGCGTCGTCAGTGAAAGGGAAAGCGGGAAAGCGTGAGGGGGATCCCAGGCAGGGGGATCCACTCTGACACAGGACATACCGCTGGGCGGGGGCTGGGGGATATTGGGCGGCAGGGAGCAAGAAGACAGGGTGACACCTCCCTCTGGAAGCCACATCTCACTGGTGCCACCAAGGATTTCACCGCAGTCGGCAGAGTCGGATCAGCGGGGCCAACCAGCAGTGGCATTGGCCAGTGGCCCCTTCCGGAAGGACATCAGTTCACAGAAATCCCATGCAGAGACCCCAGCCCATCTGCACAGCCCTCAGCAGCCCGAAGCCAAGGAGGCCACCACGGCTTCTTCTACCCCTCAGTCCTGCGAGTGATGCCAATATCAATGATGCTACTTCAGGGACCCCCCCCCCCACTGGACGCCCACCCGTGCCTGTTGCCAGGCTGCAGGTGCCCTTAGAGAAAAGCGGCCTGCAGTCTTCTCTCTCAGATCCCTCCCCTCCCTTCTGAGCAGAAGCTTTTCTGCTTCTGCTGCTTCGAATGAGCACAGTTTTCATCCGGTTCCCGCAGTCTGACTGCGAATCGGACCCACAGAGCATTACACTAAATATAAACGAAGAATAAACTCTCTTGTGAGACCTCGAGTCAGCCTCTGATGCGGACCTTCCAAGGGAAGGCGACGGACGTGTGGGTTCAGACCGCCCAGCCCCAGACCCGCCTCCGCCTCACTGAGCCTCCTTTTCTCCAGCTGTCAAATGGGGCGGTAACTGGGTAGGGCTGGGAAGAGTGATGTGATAATTCAGGCAAAATGCTTAAATCAGCGCCCGACCGCAGAATGACTTTTCCAAATGGAATCGTCACACAAGTGACTGCACCACCGTGGGGAGGGGACTCACACAGGCCCCCAGACTCTATACTGCTCCTCCGGTGGAAGCTTCCTGAATGTTAGCCTGCCACCTATCATCCTCACAAGGGCTCTGGGCAATGTCTGATGGCCCGTGAGCAGGTCAGCAGTAAGCCGGGTTGCTCAGCGTGCCGTGTTGTGGTGGGACAGGCCCTGGGTCTGCTTACAGCTCCGCCATTGAGGGTCCTTCCACCTGGAGCAAGGCCAGGCCTCAGTCTCCTCTTCTGTAAAGTGGGTGGAGAAGTTGGCCTGGAATCAAGCGAAGGCTTGCCAAACCCCGCCGTGTCTATGGGCAGTGGTCAGACGAAATTCCCGCTGGATTGCAACAAAACGAGCGAGAAAGGAAATGGCCAAGGGAGGTTCCCCACAAGTCAGGCTGATCCCAGTTAAAAGGCTGTCTCATTCTGAGACCCTGCCCTTCCAAACGCCCCAAGTGTATGGGAAATGGTGAGAGGGGAGGTGGTCAGTGGTTGGATCTCTGCTTTCTATTTTAATATTCTCATTTGGCAAAATAAAAAAATTGATGAGCTCTGTGCATAAACGAGAAGGGGGGGAAGGTGTGTCATCAGAAGCTAGCTAGCAAGTCGATGTTCTTGGTTTCCTCGGACAAGCTCAAAGCAGCAGAGGGCCTCGGGTGTGTCAGAAGGGGAATGGGATCCTGGCATGTCCTGTGGGTCCCCTGAACTTGCCACCCTGCAAGGCTCATGCCTCACCGGCTCCACAGCGACTGGCGGAAGCTGCGGCCAGAGCTGGAGGGGGCCCCTGGGGTGTCCAGGGCCCACATCAGCAGGAGGCCTGAAATGCAATGAGACACCAACGGGAAATTGCGACCAAACAGAGGCCTGCAAGACTCAGCCCGCGTCTGCCAGGGGCCGTCCCCTCCTGAAGCTGGGGAGCCAGCAGGAGTCCAGCCCAGCCCCCAACCCTTGCCCTACGGCTCCCGTGCTGTCCTAAAAGCCCCTCTACGGCTGGCTCGGTCGGTAGAGCACGCGATTCTTGATCTCGGGGTTGTGAGTTCGAGCCCCTCACTGGGTGTAGAGATTACTTAAAAATAAAATCGTAAAAAAAAAGAGTCCCTGTTACAACACTTCCCTGAGCAGGCTCTGGCTTGGGGCGAGGGACCCACAGGTGAAAACATAGGACCCTGTCCTCAAGGGGACAGCCCAGGAAGACACGAGGCCATTGTCACTGGGGTCTGGTGCACAGTACCCTCACATCCCTTGCAGGTCTAGGATAAGGACAGAGGCCATCTCCCCTTCAAGGACAGCTGACCTCCCCAGGTGGAGGCGCTTCCCCCAAGAGCCACAGGTGCTTCGGCCCCCCGCGCCCCCACCAGCACCTGTCACGAGAGACAGGGGTCCGGCGCAGAGAACCAGCAGGCAGGAGGCCACAAGAGAGAAGGACCTCCCTTCCACACATCTCGGAAGGAGAAGAGAAGCGTCTCCCAGATTTCTCCCTCCTGGCCTTGATCTCCTGTGACCAAGGCCAGTGGACACGTGGGCCGGCCTCACCTCCTGACGTCTCGACAGCATCCCACCCTGCGGGACCCATCTCCCCCGGTCTCCCTCTGAACTCGCGGCCACCCGCCATGTGTCCTCTGCACCTGGCCTTCAGAAGCTGGAGCCGGGTGGTCCTGGGTCCCCTCCCTTCCTGGGACCGGCTCATTCACACCCACATCAGTTCAAAGGTCCCCCCCTCCAGAAGTCTTCCCTAACTAACCCCCTCAACACACACACACACACACACACACACACACGTTCCATGCTCTCTTTGCACCCTGAACTTCCCGGCACCGAGTGCAAATAATTAACTGCGTGTGTACTTAGCGCCCCGGGCACTGGGACAAGCTCTGCAGCAGGCACTCAGTACATCCCTGGGAAAGAACCAGTGGGCAAATGATCTCGTGGGATCCTCACAACCCCAGGAAACAGGGGATCAGGGAGAGATTAAGCAAGTTGCCCCAGGCCACAGAGCAAACACAGAGGTGGCCTTGGCGTCTGGCTCGGACTCAGAGCTCACCCACACCCCCGTCACATGCCGAAGGACATGGCTTCCTCCCGAAGCCAGACTTAGCAAACTCGAGACTTTCCAGTCCGAAAGATAAATGAGGCAGGGCAGCGTCCTGCTGAAGAGCACAATTTGAGGGGCGCCTGGGTGGCTCCGTTGGCTGGGCGTCTGCTTTCGGCTTGGGTCATGATCCCAGGGTCCTGGGAACCAGCCCCTCCTCAGGCTCCTAGCTCAGCAGGGGAGCCCGCTTCTCTCTCTCCCTCCGCCCCTCCCTCCTGCTCCTGCTTTCTCTCTTTCACATAAATAAATAAGATCTCTAAAAAAAAAGAACACAGTTCAAGAGTCATACTTCCAGGTTTTAGTCCGCGTGCAGCCACTTAGCCGCTGTGTGCCCACAGGCATGTTACTTGGCCTCTCTGAGCCTTGGTGTCTTCACACCCCCCTTCGTGGATATGGGGGATAATAACGGCAGTGGGCTGCAGAGAGAAGCCTTGTGTCAGAAGCACACGTAGGCAGCAAAATTGATAGTACATTTGACTCCAGCAGGTGACATGATCCAAAAGGAAAAATAGGTTCTAGAACAACACTGGTTTACCCCATTAGCAAAAAACCACAAAACAACAACAACGACAACACATAAGTCCCTCCCATCTCAAAACCAGTCCTGGCAACGTCCCAGCTACCACCCAGCGTTCTGGGAAGCCCCCCGAGCAGGCCTGTTACCTTGGAGCTTCTCCCTCCTCAAAGTGCCCGGGAGGGCTCGGTCCCTCCGTCCCCCCTCTCACCATCTCCCCTGCCCGTCTCCTGCAGCTTCATGCTATGGGCTGAGACTCCCATATTTCTGTCTGCAGCCTGAACTTGCCTCCAAGCCCAGGCTCCACCGGACGCCTAGTAGGACGCTTACGGGGTCCACTAGGAACTCGGACTCTTCTACCACCGCCCCCCGGCCCCGCCCTGTTCAGCCTTCACTGGCCCAGTTATTAGCAATCGGCCTCCATCCAGCTGCTTGCCCCACAATAATGGGGTCAGCCTGAATGATTCCTTCTCTAATTCCCTAATTTTTAAGGCCCTCCCATCTCAGCCGCCCTCTGCAGCACCCACTTTCCCCCCAGGCACACACTCCCCGCGGGTCCCTCCAACAGGCCCGGTCCCACCCGAGGCCTGGAGCCAGCTGCTCCTTTTGTCCAAAATCTCTTCTCAGGTCTCTTCACCGATGGCCCCTCGCCACTCACACCTCAGCTGGGTCTCGCCTAACCCTTGTCTGCCATTCCCGTCCCGGCAGGTCACGGTCATTGCGGCTCAATCCTGCCGATATATCCTAGCGAGGGCATTGTGAGTATGCGCAGCGGCTTGAAGGGTAGCCCCTGAAAAGATACGCCCACGTCCTGACCCTGGAGTGTGGCCTTATGTGGAATAAGGGTCTTTGCAGGTGGAATTAAGTATCTCAAGTTGAGCTCCTCTCGGGTCATCTGGGTGAGCCCTGAATCCCACGAGGAGTGTCCTTAGGGACCTCGTCTGTCCCGCATCCCAGGGGCCTCGCGCTCGCTGAGTACACAGGTGACACGCTGACAAATGACGGCTACACGACGAACAGCTCCTCGGGGACCAGGCCAGGCTTGTAAGGGAGGCTCAGGAAACGTTTGCTAACTACACCTGAGAAACAGCCGATAAATGACACCACGGATCACCTACTTCCTCCTTCTGGGCTTCAGTTTCCCCACCAGTACCATGAGTGGGCCAGCTGATCCGTGGTTTCCATGTCCCGATAGACAAACCATTTCTTCCCAAATTCACCTCAAGGACCCATCGGACCCTGAGGCTGCTTCTTTGGTTCTTAAACCCTCACTACCGTCTGGGAGGTAGGGACCCCGGAGGGCCCAGACCCCGCACCACCACCTCCCCCGGTGTGGCGTCCCCTCTGAGTGGCCGGAAGCCAGCAATTCGGGTAACGACACACATCACAGACCCTCCCCATGGAGAAAAGGCAGCTCTGGGTCCTGGCCCTCACGAGCAGTAACGGGGCCCTTGGCAGTCGGGCCCCCCAGGACGTCAGCAACAGGACGGGCAGGAACCCAGCGTCCCCACTCCCAGCCCTCTGGCAGGATCACTTGGCAAGGCCGGGGGCACATCAAGCGGGAAATGACCTGAACAATTTCCAGGGCCGTCTTCTCCAGATGCCGGGCCCACCCTGTTGTGTCTGGAACCCAGGACCGGCCAAGAACATTTTCCTTTATGAAGGTGCCAGGAAAGGGGGGACTTTCTGCCCTGCGGACAGTTCTAGACCTCACCCAGTGTCCTGTGGCCGGAGGCATCTGTCCCTGTGTGCACCGCCTCCCCCTGAAGCAGGGGGGGCACGGCCAGTGTAGGTTCCTGGAGGGGGGGCTCCTGAGCCCCAGCCCCAGATGGCAGCCAGGAGGCCCCGACTTGGGCCGCACCCGACAGAGGGGCAAGTCGGAGACCAGACCTGGGTACCTGAGCAAACAGCCCTCCATCACCACAGCCCCTGCCTCCCCAGGACGGGAAAGGCTTGTCCACTGATCTGAAAACAAGACAGGTGCTATCATCTCGGGGATCCTACCAAGCCAGCCACGAGCCCCTCGAGGGTTCTGCGGTCCCCCATGAATGGAATACACCTGCTCTTCCTCAGGCCCCCGTCGCACGTGCAGCATTTGTCTATGGGGTTTAAGCGCTGTCCAACCTGTTTTTATTTTCCCTCATTAGGCTTAAGACAAGACAGCCAAGTGGTCAGGAGTCTGGGGTCCCCTGTCCTGGGCCCGCGTTTACACATCTATAAAATGAAAATAAGGACGGTAACTTCTTCAGAGGATTTTCGAAAAGATTAAATTAGTGACTACATATAAAATATGTCAATTATTAAAATTTCCTAGAGCAGAGTGTGTTCTCATCCCATACTTAAGGAGAAGTAGGGAGCGTATGGGACCAGTCTCCTCGCCTCCTTTGAGCGCTGGTCCCCGCCTCCTGATAACATCCAGGCAGCTGGAGCCACACGCACCTGACTCCCTCCTGACTCTGAGCCTGGTGAGGACCAGCCTGAGGGCAAAGGGAGGCAGCCCTGCTGGGAGAGCGCTGGTCGGCAGCACCCAGCCTCCGGTCCCGCCCTGGCCGAGGCGACTTCGTCAGCCTCCCTGTCACACCCCCTCCTCGCCAAGCTCCCTCCAGGCTGAAGAGTCTCTGATCCCAGGAAAGTTGACAGAACGGGTGTCCCCGTTTGGCTAGGCAGCCACACGTGAGGTCGTTACCGGGACACTGCGACCCTACAGAGCCTGCAAAAGCTTTTATGAATCAAGTTGTTACAATATGATGTTTTGCAAAGGAGAGTCTTTTATTGGCTAAAGTGCACCGGCAAGGTGACGGTGCGTGCTAGCGGGCCGGTGTTCGTCCATCTTCATCTGCAAGGCTGTCCAGACCGCACCCGCTGCCCAGACCCCTGCCTTCGACGGAACGGGAGGGAAGAGGACATGCGTCCATGTTCTCTCCGGCCTTCTGCGCTCTTGCCTGTGCTGCTCCCTCTGCCTGGAGCCCCGTGCTCCCAGCCGTCCTCCCAGCTGTCCTCCCCAGAGACTCAGCCGGTGCCTGCCAGTTTGCGGGCTGTATCCTTGGGCCTTGGGGAAGGTCGTCCCTGACTCTCCGCCTATGGGGTTGCTTTGGAATGACTCGTCCACTCCTCTGGCTCTCCTGGGGGCGGGGATGGGAGCCCCACGGGAGAAGGGCCCGGCCTCGCCTCTTGCTCGCCGTACCCCCAAGACTTAGAACAGCGTGCGGCCCAGAGCACATACGTAGAGCGTGGACGCCTGAGGACGCCAGTTGACGCCCCCTCTGCGGGACCTCTCCCCACACGGCTTTGGCTCTCGACCGCTGCCGGTTCTGAGGCGCTCCTGGGGACGTCAGTAGGACTTCCAGAGCACTCTTGGGGAAGAGGACCCTGTCTTACCCTAGGGAGGGGGCCGCACAAATAATAGGTCACACTAACCCAGCTGCCTTGGCAGGCATGGCGCCGTGCCCCAGACCTCCAGGCACGCTAAGAAGTCAGTTTCTGCTATCTTCATTTTGCAAATGAGAAAACCACCAACCCAACCTGCGGGCTTTTCCAGCCAGATACAGGCAGAGTTGTTTCCCGTCCCACAGAAGCTCGTGGCAGCCAGCTGGGACCCCAAAATGAGTGAGCCATGCTGTCCCTTCTCCCCCGCCCCCACATGCCACAGTCCAGCAGGGGCGGCAGACGGAGCCCTGAGCTGGGGGGGGGGGGCTCAGGCAGAGCCAGGAGAAGGTGTCACCCGGAGCCATGAGTCCCACAGGAGAGGCTGTGGCACTGCCCCCCACCCCGGGGCACCCCGAGTCTCATCTTCGAGCATCCAGCACTCCAACAGGCACCCGCCCACCGCTCAGCCTGTCCAGGCGCCGCCCCCCAGCAGCCTGGGAAAGTTCCAGCAGCGGTGCAGGCCACGTGCTCCCAAGCCAAGCCCTCTCCCTCTCCTGTCTTTGTTCTCCCTCCCAGAGACTTGCTCTGTAATCAGTCGGCAACGCTGCCCGCTGGAGCTGGAGGCCAAGAAAGTCTTGGAGAAGGCAGTCGGCCTTCCCCAGTGCCCTCCTCCTCTCCGCTCCCTCCCACCCCACGCTCGGTAAAGCCCAGCGGGACAGACAGACGGTGGCTGGGCTCTGTCCCCCTCTGTCCCCCGGCCCGGAAGGTCAGCGCCCTCCTGCACTGCTGCGAGCAGGCCGAGCAAGCTGCCGCAGATTAGCGAAAGGGCCCAGCACTGGATGGCCTTTCCCAGCATCACTTCTAAACTCCATTCCCCGGTGCACCCCCGCCCCCAGCTCTCCGGAGGGTGGGCCTGGGTAACCCCAGGGAACCCCACAGCCTCCAGGCTTGCAGCCGCAGACACAAACCAGGGAGCCCCAGCCTCCTCCCCTCAAGCCACACCAAATTGCTGAAACTCAAAAGAGGGGCCATCCCGAAAGAAAGAGGAGGTCCCGCCAACCCGGGGATGCGATGAGCAAGTCTCCTTTATCACACACGCCTGAAGTCAGGGCCTCCTGGATAAAGACGAGGGGAGTCCCTCCAGCCTGACCAGTCCCCCTGGCCCTTCAGAGTCAGACACTGCCGGGCTGCAGGGGAACCTTCTCACACGCCTGCAGAAGAGCACAGCGGCAAAGCAGCGGGGACTCAGCCTTCTCTCCGGGCCTGCCTCAGTCACCCCACCTATAAAATGCACGGGGGGCCCTGGGGCCCTTTGTAGTTCCAACGAGAGTCTTGTGCGGCCTCCGATCAGAGCCCCCGCTGCCAACCCCAGGAGTCAAGCACCAATCACCTTCCCACGAATGCCCTTCGTCCCTCTGCCTCCCCAGCTCCTGCCCAAGCACGGTCTTTTCCAACAAGTCTCCTGTGAGGCTGGGTGGGGGGGGGGGGATGTCTCTCGCCGCCAACCCCCGGGCCCTGTGCCTCCCCACGAGATGCCCCCCAGCACATGCCAAGGACACAGCCAGAGCTCCAGGATCTGCTGCAGCCGGTGAGCAAGCCCAGAAACGTCCACAGAGCTCTGCCCTCTGCCCCCGACCTCTTCCGGGTGACCTTCTGACGGAGGAGGAGGGTGGTCACCCGAGAGTTGAAATGAAGCTAAGCCAGATATAACGCATCTAGGATTCTGAGGGTGGTCAGGGCTCTCCCCCAGGCCTGGCCCCCGGAAGAACAAAGCCTCCGGGCAGGCAGGCCTGACTAATGACTGATGAGTCACGGGTCAGCAGAGAGGTCGGAGGTCACGGCTCTGCTTAACCGCAGCTGCTCTAATCTGCAGGGCCTAAGGGTTCTCCTGCCCCACCCCACCCCCAACCCAGGAGTTAGGCCTGGAGAATTAAGGAGAAAGAAGGGCCATCCCCCGCTGTCAGTCCTGGGCCGAGCGCTGCCAGGAGAGGCTAATTCCCCCGGCCACAGGGTGGGCTGTCCCCAGCCCCAGCTGAGTGTGGAGCCTGGCTGAGCCTCTGCCTTTGGGGCCCTCCACGTCCCAGGAGGGACGACAGAGGTTTCCCCACACAGGACTATCTCCTTAAATCTATTTCCAGACTGCTCCCTTCCTTTCTGATTTTTCAGAAGTCAAGCCGGAACCCATGAGTGGCTTAGCAAAGTCCCGTCCCCAGTCCCAGTCTCCTCACCGACAAGCGGGGTACAACTGCCCCTACCAAGAGCCGGAGGTGCGGGCAGTGGGAACAGCTGGGCACCACGAGGGTGGGGTCGGGGAGGAAGAAATCTCTTCTTTAACACAAGTGCCCCAGGTCATCGAGGCGCTCGGGACCAGAGCCTGGAGTGGCCTGAGGGGAGGGCACGGCCCGCGCGCACGACCCCAGGACCGCCGCCGGGGCGCCGCGCCCAGACGGCCGCCAGGACTGCGGCTCCAGGGGCTGGGAGGGGAGCCACCAGGGCGGGGGCCGTGGACGTGGGGCGCCCCTACCTCGGGCCGCCAGCAACGCGAGGCCACCGAGCAGCAGCAGCGGCAGCGGGACCCTCCTCGGCGCGGCGCGCTCCATGGGGCCGGCGGGCGGCGGGCGGCGGGCGGACAAAGGCGCGGGGCGCGGGGCGCGGCTCCTGGGCTCCACGCTCGGGCCGAGCCTCCGCAGCCAACGCTGGGCCCGGGCCGCGCCGTTCAATTATCCCGCCCCGGAGGAGGGCGCGGCGGGGGCGGGGCCGCGGGGCGCCCGGTCCCCTCCCCCTCGGGCCCCCCCGCCGCCTGGAGCCCGGGCACCCCTGCACCCCGGCCCCGAGGGGCGCGCGGGCCCGCGGCCGGGGGCGGGAGCGGGGACCCCCAAACCTCTCCCGGGTGGGGGCGGAGAAGGGGGGCGCATTCGGGCGGGAGGCACCCCCCCACGCCGCCCTCCCCCTCCACCCCCTAGGCGCGCGTGAAACCCGATCCCTTTCCCCACCCGCCGGCCCGAGGGGCGGGCTGCGGATCAAAGGTTAGCTCCGCCCGACCCGCTGCAAGGGCGGCGGGCGGGGACCAAGGTAGCGAGGGGTCCCCACGGGTCGGAGGCCCTTTCTGGGGGGAGACAGGG
Organism: Potos flavus; assembly: GCA_028534135.1. Taxonomy (NCBI): domain Eukaryota; kingdom Metazoa; phylum Chordata; class Mammalia; order Carnivora; family Procyonidae; genus Potos; species Potos flavus. The sequence goes on from CM052897.1 coordinate 2,895,141, forward strand.
CGGTGTCCCTTCGAGGCGGGGGAGGGGGGACTCCGTGCAGGACGTGGCCCGCGAGCAAAGCCCCGCACCCACTGTCAGATCGCTTCCCGCCTTCGGCCGCCGGGCACACACGCATCCTCCCGGGGCCTGCAAGTCCGCGGCGGTCCCAGCAGGGCCCCGGCACCTGGCGCGGCCCTCGGCAGACTGCCAGTCAGGCGGGCCGACCCCGAACCAGCATCCCAGCTCCAGGGGAATGTGTTGAACTCGGGACCTCGAAGCGCAGAGGAAGCAGCCTTCGAGCTGGGCCTGCAGAAATTACCTCTTTGTGCGGGAATTCGTGGCTACACGGTTCAGTGGCGGAACTGCTACAGGCAGTGGTTCCTGAAGGTCATTCAGTCTGTTGGAACCATACATACATTTGTTTTAAAAGAGAAAAAAAAAAAAAAAAAAAAAAGCGAGGGTCAGCGAAGGTGCGGAGGAAGAGAGGAAACCCTCCGGAAGGCCATTCAGCGTGGACCCCCTGATCGGCCCTCCCCCTCCCAGGTTCCTGCCCAGCACGTGTCAGGTGTTAGGGTGTTGATAACAGCACTATTCAGAATAGCTTCTAATTAGGAGCTGCCCGGCATCCCCAGCAATAGAATGAAAACATGGCGGGCCCAGAGGCACCCTCCCAGCACCGCGCAGCCCTGGAAAGTGGGTGCCACAGGAGTCCCTCTATGCGAAGGACAAGAGCTTAGCGAGCAGGAGAGCCACGGTCCTTAGGGAGCACAAGGGAGCTTTCTGGGGGGAGCTGCTTGGGATCTGTTTTTCTTAAAGCTGGGTATTGATTACGAGGTTGGGTCCCGTTTGTGAAAACGTATCTAGCTGTTCCATCAGGCTATGTGGCCTGATGAAAGTTCGATTCAAAAATAAAAAGCAAAAAAAACAAAAAAACTCCTGTCTTCACAGGATGCTTGCTAAGGTGGAGGTTTGCAGAGAGTCTAGGAATGCTCGTAAAGGGGTCACTGGTTATTTTGTTGCCACAGCAGCCGTGGAAGGTCCTCGTGCTCCCATTCTGCAGATGAAGATGCTGAGGCCCAGAGAGGTGAGGTCGCTGGCCACATGCTCACAACCAGGCGAGTGACCGTGCTAGGATTTGAAAGCAGACCGGCCGAGTCCCAGTCCCGGGCTCATCTGAGAGTGGATAGAATGAAGGCCGTGCACATGTCGGCTTCGCAACTCCCCCGGGACTGGACATTTAGGGCATTTGAATTGGGGAGCGAGGTCGGGGGGAGGGGGACTGTTGGACAAATCGTGCTGCAGTGAAACCTGCATGTTCTAGGCTCAGCATCTAGGGCAGAAGAGGAAGCCTTAGGACAGCCATTCTGCACCCAGAAATGGGCTCATTCACTCACGTCTCTGCAGAGGGACACGGCCGAGCCCGGAGTCTCCCCACCCGCGCTCCCGCACTGAGTAACATCTTTGTTTAATTTGGGTTGGGTCCGCAGGCAAAAGCAACGGCCGCCTCGCTGTTCCAATGCATCATCCATCATCATCAGATGTATCACCACGGAGTTTGAACGTGTTTCAGGTGCTTCTTAGCCGTTTGTATTTCTTTTCTTTGTGACTCCTTTCATAACATTTGCTCATTTATTTTGGTAATAACGAAATTGTTTATTGTAGTGAACGATCGCGAAAAAACGCCGTATCCAATAATAGCCTATTTATGGTGGATAGGGTTAGATTCAACTCTACCCATACTCCGTGGTTCGAGGGAATAGTGTACCATTGTGGAAAAGGCTGAATAGGATGCCCAAGTAGAAATAGGATCTTTGTGAACTAATATTACGTTAAAACAACAAAAAAACAAAACAGAACAAAAACAACAAAAAACAAAATTGAGTAGGAGTGTATAGGTCCACCCTGCAATTACAACCCTAGGAAAGCTGTATTCATGTAGCTAAAGATCAAAAAGGACCTAAAAGAAATGGGATATTGTGTTTACCAGTGAAAATTTTGTTATTTAAATTTTAAAAAAAAAATTTTTTTTTTAGGAAACAGTTGCGACAGAAAGGAGTAATTTTACCAGCAACCTGGAATGGTTTAATCCCTATACCTAAAGTCGACTGAGTTTCTGGGCAACACGGTAAAACTCAGATTATGATCACTTATGTAATTCCTGTTTTCTGACCAGAGAGCGTGCATCCTTCCATCAGGAGAGACGAGCTTCCTCTAGCACAAAGTTCTAACCATTTTCCCTCTGGGTCCTCATGTAAGAGTCAAGAAACTTGAGGAGCAGCGAATTGCATGTCGCATGTCATTTGCAGAAAATGGGACTGGTCTTCACAGAGATTCTCCTGGGGGGATTAGGGATCACGGAGGCCCCCCCACCGTCTGACCCCTGGGTCTAGGGCAAGATGACACCCCCCACCTCTCTCGCCCCCCCTGGATTCTGCTCCAAGCAGGAAGCCATCCATCATGTCCCGCCGAGACAATCCAGCTTTCTCCCATCTCAGAGGAGCCGGGCGACTCACTGCTCCCCACCCCCCGTAAGAAATAGCTCTCCGTTTGTTTGAAAGATCATTGTTGGCACACGTGGACTGTTTTTCTCCAAGTCTGAAAACAAATGGCTTTGGCGCTGCCCAAACTCTGGAGGACAAGCCTCTTGCGGTTCTTGTATGGGCTCCCCACCCCAAAGGCAGCGGCTGCCCTGCCCCCCCCCCAGGCACAACCCGGCCCCGCGTCCCCGGCTCACGGCTCCCAGAACACCCAAGCACCCCTTCTCCTCCTGCCTCTTTGCTCCACCGGCTCCTTCTGTCCCTCGGGCGTCTGCTAAGATGCCACTTGGCAGAGGGCTTTTGCTGCCCCCGTGCCCGGGGCCCCGTCCCGCACAGTTCCATCCCCTTTATGACAATCTCCCTCTTCATACTCCTTTACTGCTGTGTGAAAGCGTTGGTTCTCTCTCTGGCCCCTGGCCTGTGAGCTCCCTGAGGGCAGGGACTGGGTCCACACATCTTCCGTAGGCAAGAATCCTAGCCTGTGGCTGTGCCTCGTGGAAAGAAAAGCAGGGTTCTGCATCGGAGACACCCAGCATCACAACGTCCCTGGGGCTGGACATCGTCGTTCCCTACAACGGCCGAGGAGACCGAGCCAGGGAGGGGACAGAGCCCCGGACGCCCGGTGCGGCTCAGCTCGGGAGCTGGCGCCGGGCTGTGATCCGACCACCTCCACTCCTGGTTCCCCTCCCCGGCCCCTCTGGGTCCCTTCTCCGTGCTACCCCAGGGTCTTTTCCTCACTGGGAAGGTCCTAGGGACAATGGCGGGACTAGAGTGACAAATGAGAAGGAGTCTTGTCCCCTCCAGGTGGCTGCAGAAAATTAGAGATTCCAAATTACGCCCGATATCCATAAAAGACACACAATTATACACAAAATAGGGAGGAGCACTGGGCTCCGTGGATGCCCCAGCAGATGTCTCCCTCCCCAACTCCCACACAGCAGGGGACCGAATCAAGGCCTACACTGGGTGCCTCCGCGTCTAGTGACAACTCTGTCATCAGGGAAGGTCATGACCAGGGAAGCTCCTGACCGGGGCCTTCTAATCTTCTGTCTCCCCTGTGACACCTAAAGACGTGAATTTCCACACGCCCAGCATCCGGGCAGGCCTCGGGCCTGCAGTCGAGTTTCACTCACACGGCCATGAGTGAGTCCCTGTGTGACCCTGTTGTGCACCGAGGGGGGCAGGATTGCCAAAGAGAGAGGCCTCAGGAGAAGCCAGCCGTGTTGACGTCTTGCTCCCGGGCTCCCAGACTCTGGAACCGTGAGAGAATATAGTTCTATTGTTCAAACCACACAGTCTTTGGAAGGAAGGAGGAGGGGGAGCATACAACATTCCAGAGCATTCTAGAACCTCAGCTGTCCTGAGGCTCTGTGGATCAGAACTATCAGGGCCAATTCAAATAAAACCACCATCATTCATGCTTGTGTTACATGTAAGTCTCGAGGGGCCATACTCTGTTAAGACCCGAACTCCGGTTCCATCCCGAAAACAGAAAAACCAAAGAGATTCTGTCTCTGGGGGCCCTGGCATGATGTTTGGGCCGTCCTCAGAGTAGATAAGTGGAGGTGGGAAAAATGAAAGTCAATAAAATGAAAATAAATTAATAAATAAAATAATAAAAATTAAGAATAAAAAGATAAAAATAAAAGCACGGAGCTCGTGTGGTTAAATTGGGTGAAGCTATGACATGTTGAAGCAAATGTAATTTTGTTTTGACAAAAATAAGAGGGCATAACTGATCAGGTTTTGGAAAAACTGCCCCCTGATGCCTTGGGGACCGTGGTGGAAACTCGGACCGCCTTTTGTTTGGGGTTTTGTTTGTCCCAGGACAGATCCGCGGGTCTTGCGTTCCTTGCCAGAGAGAGCGCTTTGGCATGGGGATCTCGAAGCTTCCTGTTAGTCTGGGTTGCAGAGCCGCAAGTGGGATCATATCGACAGCTACCATTTTCTTCCCTTTGTTCGAGAAAGTGCCGGCCGAGGGGCCTCATGAGGCAGCCCTGCTCTTCCCACAACAGAGCCTAAACCCGTGCTTCTCCCACGCCAGCCTCCTTGAAAGCAGGGTGCTGACCGGTGCCCGAGCGGAGCTAACCACACGCAACCGCCCCAAACTTTGTAGTGGGAGCTGGTAACGGGAGGAGGCAGTGTCGGCGGCCAACCCCTTCTGCTGGCAGTGAGAAGCAGCAGCAAGAACATGGAATTTCTGGGGTCAGTCCTGGCAGCAGGGAAGCCGTGGCATCGAGGGGCACAGTGGCGGATAGCAGTGACATCACCAGAATTTGGGTGCCGCCCTGGCTTTCCTCCAGAGGCCCCTGGTCGAGCCCAGCTTCTTGTCTCGGTCTGCGGTATTCCTGATAATTCCACAAGCTGCCCGGCACCGTGCCAATAAACTTCTTTCCCTTTGCATCGACCCGGATCGGTGGCAACTAAGAGTCCTGATTGATGCTTGGACTTGTCACAGGAGGAGGGACAGGCCTTCCCCTGAGGATGGTGGGCCCTGGGAAGAGTGGCTCTGATGTCATTGCGAGTCTGAACGTCATTTCTGAACCTGACTTTGGTTGCCTCTGGTGGGAGGATGTCACAACATAGTAGTTGTATGCGAGAGATTCGGCTCGAGTTCAGCAAAGACAAGCTTGTACATATATACACATATAGAGAGAGAGAAAAGAAGGTATATCAGCGTGCCGAGAGCAGCCAATGGGCAGAATATTGCGGGCGCCATTGGGGAATCGCACGCCTCTAAGACTCCCTCTTCTTGGAGCGCTGAATCCCTTAATAAAACTTTGCGTATTTTAGAAGGACAAATCTTACAACTTCTTTAGTTCTAAGTGCTTCGTGTGTGTGGTTAACATTCCATTGGAATATGTTTTCCATCGTGGTCTCCACGTTGTTGCCGCCGATGTAAAGGAAAGCTGTAAGATTTCACATATCGAATCTGTACGCCTGTATGGACAGCAGGTGCAATTATATTTATCGCCATGGGATTTATAATAGAAACAGGAGCATAAATGGAAACATAACAAGCGGTGTGTAGGCGAGAGCAATAATTAAGTAATTCTATGGCACAGCCCCGCTCTGGAATATGATATAATTCTGTAAATTGACAAATATGAAGACAGAGATGTTTGCTTTTTAATAAAGTAAAAATGAAAGCAGAACTTAACATCATTTATATACGTACTGCGTATACACTAGGCTTTCTTAAAACACATAAATACGGAGAGATACTGGAAGAAAAATGGGAAGAAAAACGCCATTTCCTAAGGCTGGTGGCATTTCTAGATCTTTCTGCACTGAATATTTTTGGACCCTCTACGTGTGTTACTTTTTCACCGAAGAAAAAGAAAATCTAAAATAAGCCATACCAGCGGTTCAGTAGAACTTGTTTTCATAAAGTCAGGAGATCTAGCTCCACCCCAGGAAAACGAGCCATTGTTTCTTTGTTTTGACTTCTTCGTTTAAAATATACTTTTAACTATAACCATATTGCAGAAGATCAGGAAGAGGGAGAGAAAAATTATCCACGATCCCACCCTCCGACAGAAGCCGAACTGTGGGGCATTCGTTTCCCGTATTTTGTACGCGTAGTTTACATAGCTTGTCTCGGGGCACATAGTTCTGTAACCCGATTTCTTTAATTAACATTCTACCATAAACATGCTCTGTGTGGCTACAAAGCCTCCATAGCCATTCCGTCTCGGTGGGCAATAAAACACCATCCAGCTGGGGAAACATCAACTCCTTCCCCTATTGGATATTTGAGTTCATTCCAGTTTCTTTGCTGATATAAGGAATACTGCAAAGAGTGTTTATTTGCTCATGAGTCTTTTCATATTCGGGATTATTTCCTTAGGACGGATTCCCAGAATTCAGATGAATGGGTAGATGCTGCCCCAGTGAGCATCTCTCCTGAAGCTGGTCGAGTCACCTGCTGTTTGCTGGAAGGACAAACGATTCTAATTAAAGGCCCAAAGTTTCCCCGTAGATTCCAGCTCTGTGTGTGTGTGTGTGTGTGTGTGTGTGTGTGTGTGTGTGTGCGTGTGTGTGTGTGTGTTGGGAGAGGGGTTCTCTGCAACCAGAGCAAACTTGCTAAACTAAATGGTCAGTGCCAGAAGTCTCCGTAGGTAGTGTTTTTCTAAAAGGAACTCAACAGTCTTTTGTACTGACTCATGACTGAGGGAAATCCATATCGCTGAGTCTTACAGAGGGTCTGCTTGGCTTAGCAAGGAGCTGGCTTGGGGACTGCCACCACCCCTCCCTACTACCACCCCTCCCTACCACCACGCCCCAACTCGGTGTATCAAGTCCTTTCCTCTCTCTTCACCTCAAATTGTCCCCATTCTACAGATGAGAAAACCAAGGCTCGAGTGGGTAAAGGGACATGCCTGACAGCCCACAGTGATTCAGTAGCAAAATCAATACTCCGTCTAGTCCCCCCAATCCCGGGGCCACTTCAGAATCAATCCACGTTGGATTGGATTCATTCCCTCTGCAAACGCTGAGCCCAGACCTGTGCCGGGACCTCCCTCGGGGAGCTCACCGTCTGGGGGAGACTTGCACCAGCCATTTCGGTACCGGGGAGAGCCGTGGGAGCCCCAGCAAGGGGCGGGCTGCAGGGAGCAGGGGGGCTCAGGGTTGCCCACAAAAGTATGTCAGGTGCACAAGGAAGGGGGGAAACCGCGAGGAGAGAGCATGGTGAATCCGGGCAAGTAGGGCGTGGGCCTCGCTCTCAAGAATCTCAGCTCCTGGTCTCCTGGACGGAGACAAGCATGTGAAGCTAACCCTACAGGAAAATAATCAGGATTCCCTCTATAAACATATAGAGCACCAATGGACAATGTTAGAGACCACAGTCACCTGTCACACAACTCGCAGCTGTTTGCTTCCTGCTGCCTCTGGCCGCGTGATCATGTGGCGGTGTGGCAGGAGAAGCCTTGCACGCACACAGACCTCACAGCAAGACGTCGGCCAGGCCCCTGGGCGGTCCCGGAAGGCTGCCAGGTGGGTGGCTGTGGCCGTGGCACTGCCCAGGGTCCTGGGGCCGCACACCTGCCCCCATCCCTGGGCGCCAGAGGCGGTTGGGCAATACCGAGGGGATCTTGCGGCATCCCTGCTGGCTGTCCGCCGTCTGCAAGACTCCGTCCGGGACCTCAGGCTGCCACACGAGGTCCCTGGGACGCTCTGTCCTGCCTGCTGCCTTCAGTGTCATCTTCAGCCGCTCCTGTCGACACAGCCGGCGGGTTGCTCATGCACCTGTTCACTCAACGAGAATTTATTGAACAACTATTATGTGCCAGGCACGGTTATAGCCGCGGAAGAGAACCAAACAGATGAAATCCTACCTCCCCAAGGGGGCGTGGGTGGAATTTCCATTGAGACGTGAAAGGTTCTTCCTTTGCCTGGGGCTGCCGGTCCCTCACCTGGGAAACCGCTCCCCCCCCCACCGCCCCCTGCAAATCCATTGTCATCCTTCGAAGGTGCCCCAAGTGTTCCCAACTCCCCAGGGGCAGTCTAATGACGGGGTCAGGGATGGGGTTATCCCCGCACTGCCCCTGCCGACCCACCCTGACCACGTGGACACAGAAGCTTCAAGATCATCTGACACGGAATGCTGCATCTCACCATGGACCAGGCTCTGACCTTATCTTCAGTTTTAGTTTCGGTCTTAATAGAAAATGTGCCGTGTTTACTCCGACATGGAAAGAGTCAGTCTGTGTTTTGGATTTCACAATTCACGAGACTGACTCCATTTATGACCACACTGCACGTGCTCTCACATTTCAGACCACCAAACACCTTTCGCTCCCTCCGGGATTTCGGGGTTGGTGTCGGGCACAGCCGGTTGCTCCCTGGGGGCAGGCTGGGATGCACGTCTCCTCTGCCATCGGCCCTCCTCTGGGTCTCCGTGGCCCTGGGCCCCGGAGCCTCACACTGGCCGGCCCGTGCAGGCGTGGACCACTCACCCACCACTCTCACCGCAGGACAGGGCGGCCTTCTGCTCATCTCAGACTCCCGCTCAGGGCTGGCCCGGACAGAGTGCGCACTTGTCCTGCATTCACATTGAGCTTCCTGCGGAACCGGGAATGAATGAGTGGGCCTGGCTGCTGAGTGTGTCTGATCAGACCAGTGACCTGAGCCTCCAACGCCATCCTCTGCTCGCGCCTGTCGACCCCATGGCTCAAAGGCAGTGCCACACACAGCACGGCCCTGAGTCCTCGAACCGCCCTGTGAGGTGGGAATATTGTACCCATTTTACAGGTGGAGAAACAGGGGCTCAGGAAGGCCCCGGAGCTCCCCTCTCCAAGCTCTCTTGGCTCCAAGTCCACACCTCTAGCCACTAAAGTACCAGAAAATGAGCATGAGACTCAAATGGGTCAATGCGGTGAATTCTCCCCAGCTTTTTAAAGCGTCTCAATGAGGAGGAAGCCAGGGGCCAGAGGAAGGGTGGGGGTCCTCTCAAGGAGCAGGATTCACCCCAGGTGACTCAGCCTGGGTACAGCCGAGGGGCAGTGGCCCATTTACAAGAACCCTGGACACCGTCGGGCAAGCAGACCTCAAGCAGAGCCATATCGTCAAGCCTGGTTTCCAAAACGGCATTTTTAAAAAATTCTATAAGGCACGGTTTAATCACATTAAGTGAAATCAGAAGCCCAGAGAAAAATGGACACTCCCACCACCCTAACCCAAAGGCTTACTTTTCATGTTCCTTTCCAGTTCTCGTTCATTTGCGTGGAGGATTTTTACAGTTGGAATCACGGCATAGATACAATTGTATGTTTAGGTTTTTTTCACCTAAGCCTGAGTTTTGGGGGGGGGGGGCAGAGGGAGACAGAGAGAGAGAGAATCTTTTATTTTTTAAGATGTATTTATTTATTTTAGAGGAAGAGAGGGAACACAACTGAGGGGAAGGGGCAAAGGGAGAGAAAGAGAGAGAATCCTCAAGCAGACTCCCTGCTGAGTGCAGAGCCCCTCGTAGAGCCTGACGAGGGGCTGGATCCCTTTTTACCTTACATGGTGTGCAGGGTCAGCAGGTTCCGCATTCCTATTACCTGACTTACCTAACTCAAGGGCAGGGGTGGCAGGTGCAGCACAAAAAGGAGTTAGTCTGGCTCTGCTCTTTCAGAGGACACGCTCTGGGAACAGGGACCCCCAGAGACACACTGACCGTGACGAAAACGACAACCTAGACCGTTCCCTGCTCAATTTCTGGTTGGACTCGAGTGAAAAGCTCCTCATTCCATTTACGGAATAGGGATGGTTTTTGTATTTAGCTTTTTTTTTTTTTTTTTTTTTAGTTAAGCAGGAATATTTTTAGGAGCTGAGGAGAAACTGCTCCCAGAAGAGAATAAAGTCACCCGGAGCCCTTTTGCTTTCTACACACAATGTCCGGCATTCAGTTAAAATCACAAGACATGAAGAGAGTGAAGAAAGTATGGCAAACAATGAAGAGAAAACAGGGGCAAAGGACGCATAACCACACTTGAGGCAGATAGAGAAATTAGCCAACTCTTAAAAATGGTAACGTCTAAGGAAATAAAGAAAAATGTAGGCGAAAGAACAAAAGGTAGATTTTTCAACGACAAGGACGACAAAATGGAATCTTTAGAAAGGAGGGACCAAATAACCAGATTGACATTCTCGAACGGAGAAATTAAGTGCCTGATGGAAAGGTTTAACAACAAATTAGGCACAACACAACACACAGAAAATGAACGGAAAGACAAGTCAGTAAAAAATATGTGAACTGAAACATAGAAAGAAAGAGGAAGAAGAATAGATTTTTAAAAATACAAAGGATAAAAGATCTATGGTTTTGTAGTCAAAAGGTCTAACATAAGGTAACGATGGCCCCAGAAAAAAAGGTTGGGGGAGCGAAACAGCACTCAGATTATGGCCCAGAATTTCCCAAAAACAAGGAAAGATGTCAACACACAGGTTCAAAAGCTCACTCAGTTTACCCCAAATAGGATAAGCACAAAGAAGACCACATTCTAAAGTACAGAAGAGTCCAACTGTTAAAAAACAAACACAAAGAAAAATCTTAAAAGCAGCTGGGCGTAGGAGGAGGGGAAGGGAAAATACATTATCTTCAAAACACCCCTGATAAATTGAGGCGGGCAGAGGCAGGCGCCCTGGGTGGGCCACAGAGACACGTGGTCCCTCCCGGGGAGGCTCACAGGCTGGGAATGACACAGAGGACTGCAATCCCTCGTGATTTGTTCATGGCAGGGGACTTGTTCAGAGGCTCGGAGGGGACGAGACAGGTGACCCCGGCTGGGACAGCGCTGTCTTCCCACAGAGGGAACGTCTGACTGGCATCCTGAACAACAGGTGAGGGTCACCGATCAAAGAGAGAGGACGTCCCAGACAGAAGCCACCAACCAGGCCTGTCTTCCCCGACCTCGAGATGGCCTCCAGCCCCCCGCGCAGGGCCTCCAAGACTGCAAGGTTGCAAGGTCCCTGTTCTTCCAGATTCCCCAGAACTTTTCCTGGGGGTCAATGACCCCCAGCGAGTTCTGAGGGAGGCATGGGGAGCAGGGCAAGGCCTTACCCAGGGACTTGGCAGCATCAAAGCTCTCTTCCTCCCCTCTCTGGAATCACTCCCTCCAAGGAAAGCAACTCCTTAGATTTTAAGACACTGTCTACTCAGAGTTCCAAAAGTCCGTGTTGAAAATGAAAGGCAGAATAGCGTCCTTTGCCCTGAGCCATGGATGAAAGTCCTTGGGGACCCATCCATGTAACACACCTCCCGGTATCAAACATTCTCGAAGAATCCATTTAGCCGCTGTCTACTGAGCACCTAACCCTGGGGGGCACTGAGCTAGGGGCTGGAAGTTAAGGAATAAACGAGCCCCAGGCCTGCCCTTGGGGAAGATCCTTAATGAGAACCATTTGGGGGCCATCCACGGGGTAAACTGCTTTCGAGCCAATGTGCTGTAATGCTATTTCTTTTTTTGCCCCTAATGGGGTTAGCTTTAGAAGTGCCTTTGGCAAGCACTAAAACAACCTGCACCGCTCCCCAGTGCAATGTTCCTTCTTGGCGCGCGCAAACGTTGGAGCCGAGGCTATCCAAAATGCATGAGAAAATTGGGAGGTATATAATCGCATAATTTCATGCCTAATCTCAAATGCCGGTTTCCCAGGTTTGAGTCTGGGCCATTTAGAGTCACAGCAGGGACACAGGCCAAATAAGCAAAAAGCAAGCCTGAGCTGAAAAGGGGAAAAATACGCGCACGTACTAGAGGCCATTGTTATCTATGCGCGACTGAACCCCGAAATCGAATCCGAGACGTTCCCCAGAGAATGCGCGTATTTTTTTTTTTATGGCAGGTTTTATATAAGCCTAATCTTTTTCTGCACACAAAAATCACTTTCATAAAACTTCCTCACCCGCTCACGTTCTAGGAAGAGAGCATCTGTTGGCAATTCTGAGATCTTATGACTTCATTCTGAGCCAGGGAAAATTCAAAATATATTTTTTAAGCTTTAATAGAAAAATGAAACGGCCCGTAAAGACGTGACCTCTACTTTAGAGACACAAGTAAGAATTTGGTCATAGGGATTCAGAATTCGTAAGACTTTAGAACTGATAAAAAAAAAAAAAATCGTTTCCAACGCTGAAGTCGCCACCGAGACCCCAAGTGAGGGGCCGGGCTGCTAGGGTGACCCTCTCTGCTGTCACCGAACATTCCATCTCCCCTTAAAAAGCATCGCACAGTAACCACTCAATGATCAAGGGTGTTTGGAAAAGATCCGGTCCCGCATGAGCAATTTCCCCCCAGTATTGATGCTTCTCCCTTCAAGCGACAAGCCTTTGTTTTTTATTTGGACAATTTTGAATGGAGAGGTTTTCCAAACGCACAATACATTTCCTTGCCTTTAGAAACAGAGTGAGAGCTTATTTCCTCACGTTTTCCTTTGCTGGTTTCTAGCCATAATGATGATGGGGCACAGTCCTGCGTCTTCAAGAGCACGGCTGTGTCTAGCTTCTGCCCACCCGGGACAGACATGCACTAACGGTTTGCTGATTGACCTTTTCCGGGAGTGAAACCCAGAAGCTGGAAAGATAGGGAGAGAGGGATCCAGCAGCCTAGGATGAACGACTCCAAGTTCTGCGAACTTTCCTCGGTGAGTCTGCTCCCCGGAGACTTGGGGGTATGGAACTGAGGCATCAGGCCAACCCAGAAAGAGAATCCCAGCTCCTGCACCCCTCTGGCCCACTAGCCATGAAATGCTCCCCAGATACCGTGCATTGCCAGCAAGACGCCTACCTGGGCTTGGACTGAAACGAACAAGAGCAGGTATCTCCCACCTGCCCTTACCTTTGGAGATGTAGCTACCACTTCGCTGGGCAATGGCTGCATAATGCCGGAATACCCCCTCCTTTTTGTTTTAAAACATGCTGATGTTTTATCAGAAGCTTGCGATCTCCGGGTCGTAAGAGTAAGAGAGAGGAGAAGTGAGGCAGAGAAGCAGGGTGAATCGGTGAAAGAAGGCAACAAACAGAACTACATGTATAAACTTTAAATTTCTGAGTCTGATAGGGCTCTCGAAGTGCCCTCTCTATCACCTTCTCGTGTCTTAGCAAAACTGGAATTAGAATTACTGATAGGGGTTGCAAACCAAAGGTCTGCAGCCAAGATCCACAAAGAAGGTTTTTAAAGAAGTATGAATTTGAATGCTTTGCCCTCTAGCCACAGACCCCACCCCTCCCTATTACTGACTCAGCTGCTTCACCTCTTGATCTTACTGGTTCGGCCTTGAAGCCATTCCGATTTGTAACCGTTGATCCGGAAGCACAAATTTGCTCATTCCACATGTGCTAAGCACCTACTGTATTCGTAGAGGGACTGACGGCTCGAGGGAAGATTCAAAGATTAAGAAGTGGATTACATCAAACATTTGAGATAAAAATGACACCAATTGTACACAAACTCAGAAAACAGAGAAGGGACTATTTCTCAACCCATTTTATAAGGCCAACGTTACTGTCTTGCCAAAACCAGACAAGAACACTAGAAGAAAAGGAAATTGCAGCTTAACATCTCTCAGGAATACAGACACAAAAGATCCTTAACAAGATACCATCAAATCACATCCGGCAATGTATCAAAAGGATAATACATCGGGGCGCCCAGCTGGCTTAGTCTGGACAACATGCCATGCTTGATCTTGGGATCGTGAGTTCAAGCCCCACACTGGCCGTAGAGATTATTTAAATGAATAAAACTTAAAAAGGAGGGATGGGGCACCTGGATGGCTCAGTTGTTAGGCATCAGATTCTTGATCTCGGCTCAGGTCATGATCTTGGAGTTGTGAGATCGAGCCCCGCCTCAGACTCTGTACCAGGGTATGGCGCCTACTTAGGATTCTCTCTGTCCTTCTCCCTCTGCCCCTCTCCTCCTCTAAAAAAAAGAAAAGGATAATACATCATGACCAATTTGGAGTTATCGTGGAAATGTGATGCATGTTTAAAATTTAAAAATTAATCAGTGTAATTCACCAGATGACATAAATTATATAATCATTTCTCTGTGTGTATGTATCTCATCATTTGATATATATGTATATATCATCATTTCTGTGTATATATAGAGAGAAACAAAAAATACATATATAGAAACGAGATATATATATAGAAAGAGCATTTGACAAACTCAATGTCTATTCATGATAAAAAGTTTCAGCAAACCAGGAATGGAAAGGAGCCCTTCGGTCCTCCAGACAGACTGACAGTGAACATGCTCAGTGAATGTTCCAGGACATCTGGGTTATTCCAGTTTGGGCCACTTAGAATGACGGTGCAACAAACATTGGTGTACAGGTTTTTGTGTGAACATAAATCTTCAGTTCTCTGGGGTAAATACCCAGGAAGACAATTGCTTGGTGGGGGCAGGGGGCATATGGTAGTTGAATATTTAATTTTTAAAGAAACTGCCAAATTATTTTTCAGGCTGGTGGTATCATTTCACATTCCCATTAGCAATGTATGAGTGATCCAGTTTCTGCACATCCTCACCAGCATTTGGTGTTGTCACTATTTTTTGTTTTAGCCATTTTGATAGGTGTGTACTGAACCATCCCACTATGGTTTTCATTTGCGTTTCCCTAATTACTAAGGATGTTGACCATCTTTTCATGTGCCTATTTGTTTTCTGTATATTTTCTTTTTTTTTTTTTTAAGATTTTATGTATTTATTTGAGAGAGAGTTAGTGAGAGAGAGAGAGAGCATGAGTGGTGGGGAGAGGCAGAGGGAGAGGGGGAGGCAGACTCCCTGCCGAGCAGGGAACCTAACACAGGGCTCGATCCTAGGACCCCAGAATCATGATCTGAGCCAAAAGCAGACATTTAACCTACTGAGCAGCCCAGATGTCCCTGTTTTCTGTATATTTTCTTTGATGAAATGTCTCTTCATGTCCTTTTTCATTTTCTGATTGAATTGTTTGGGGTTTTTTTCACCATTGAGGTTTTTGGTTTTTTAATTTTTTTATATTTTTTTAGAGTTCTTGATATATTCAACATACTAGTCCTTTGTTGGATATGTTGTTTGTAAATATTTCTTCCAGTCTGTAGCTTGTCTTTTCATCTTTTTAACAGGATTTTTCACAGAGCAAAAATTTTAAATTTTAATGAGTCAAATTTATGAGTGTCCCTTTTCTAAATAATGCTGCAACTGTCACCTCTGAGAACTCTTAGCCTAGTCCCAGATACTAAAGATTTTCTCTCAGGCTTTTTTCTAAAAGTATTATATTTTAATTACAGTCCCAAAACCAATATTATACTATGTGTTATCTAACTAGAATTTAAAGAAAAATTTGGGAAAAAATTAAAAGTTTTACATTTTACATGTAAGTTTGTGATCCATTTTGAGTTAATTTTTAATGACTGGGAAACTTAGGTTGATGTTTGTTTGTCTGTTAATTTTTTTATCTGATGGATGTCCAATTGCTTCAGCACCATTTGTAGGAAAGGCTCTCTCTCCTCTATGGGATTACTTTTGCACTTTGTCAAAAGTCATTTGGGCATATTTGAGTGGGTCTATTTCTAGCCTCTTTATTCTGTTCCATTGATCTGTGTGTCTTTTCCTCTGTCAATAGAACAATTTTGATCACTATAACTGTAGAATAAGTCTTCAAACTAGGTACGTTGATTCCCCCGCTATATTCTTTCCTTTCAAAACTATGTTAGCTATTCTAGTTCCTTTGCCTTTCCATATAGATTTTGGGACAATCTTGTCTATATATTGTCCAAATCTTGTTGGGGTTTTTTAAAAGGAATTGCATTAAATGCGTATGTCCATTTGGAGAGAATTGACATCAATACTGTGTTGTGTCTTCCCATCCATGAACAAGGTATGTCTCTCCATTTACTTAGCTCTTCTGTAATTTGTTTTATCAGCATCATATAAATTTCGTCCTGTATATGTTCTATTAGGTTTATACCTAAGTAGTCCATTTTTTTGAGTGATTATAAACAATATTGTATTTTTAACTTTGGCGTTCACATGTTCCTTTCTAGTACATAGGAAAGGTAGATTTCTATATATTTCTCTTATATCCCGAGATACTGCTGAACTCACTTATTAGTGCTAGGAGTTTTTGGCAGAATCCTTGGCATTTTCTATGGAGAAAATTATGTCATCTGTGAATAGGGACAGTATTATTTCTTCCTTTCCAGTCTGAAATGCCCTTTATTTCCTTTTCTTGCTTTGATATACTGGCTAGATCTTCCAGTACAATGCTGAGTAAGAATGGTGAGAGCAGACCTTGCCTTGTTTCCGACCTTAGGGGGAAAGCATTCAGTCTTATACCATTAAGTATAAGGCTAGCTGTAGGGCTTTTGTAGATGCTCCTCATCAAGTTGAGGAGATCCCTCTCTATTCCTCTCTTCTAAGAGTTCTTTATCATGAATGGGGTCCAATTTTGTCAAATGCTTTTTCTGCATCAGTTGATATGATCATATTATTTTTCTTCTTTAGCTCATTAATAAGTGCATAGATTGATTTTGAAATATTGAACTGGATTTCAGTTCAGAAACAAACCTCATGTGTATAAATCCCATGTGTCATGGTATATAATTCTTTTTATACATTGCTAAATTCTACTTACTAGTATTTTGTTAAGGATGTTTGTATCTGAATTCATGAAGGATATTTGATCTGTAACTTTTTTGTTTCTTTTTCTAATTTTTCTTTCTTTATCTTGTTTTGATATCAATATAATACTGACTTCATAAAAGTGAATTTGGGAAGTGTTCCTCCTATTTCTGGAAGAGACTATGTAGAATTAATAATTCTTTAAACATTTGGTAGTATTTTTCAGTAAAACCATCTGGGCCTGGAGATTTCTTTCTTTTTTTCTTTTTAGGAATTTTAAAATAATGAATTCAATTTTCTTAATAGTTGTAGGGCTGTTCAAATGATCTCTTTCATATCAAGTGATTTGTGATAGTATGTGTTTTTGGAGAAGATGGCCTATTTCATCTAATGTGCCAAATTTATGTGTGTACTGTTGCTCATAAATTTCCCTTATCAACCCTTAAAAGCAGGATCTGGAGTGATAGTCTCTATTATATTCCAGATGTTGACAATTTGTATATTCTCTCTGTAATTTGTCAGTCTTGCTGGGTTTGTCGGTTTTATCTTCTCAAAGAACCAACTCTTTGTTTTGTAGATTTTCTCTGCTTCTATTTTTTTTCTTCTTTCTTCTGTCTTCTGATTTCTGCTCTTTATTATTTCCTTACTTCTGCTTTCTTTGGGTTTATTTTTCACTTCCTCTCACAGAATCTTGTGGTGGAATCCTGAATTATTGATTCGAGGTTTTTCCTCTTTGCTAACGTTTGCATTTGGTGCTATAAATTTCCCTCTCAGCACTACTTTAGCTGTGTCTCACACATTTTGATATGTTGTATCTTTATTTTAATTTAGCTCAACTTTTTTTTTTTTTTCTTTCCTTGAGACATCCTCTTTGACCCATGGATTATTTAGAAGCATGTTGTTTCCTTTCCAAGTGTCTGAAGATTTTCCTGTTAGCTTTTTGTCATCAATTTCTAGTTGGCTCCCATTTGTGATTAGAAAACATGTTGTATGGTTTCAATTCTTTTAATTTTTTTGAGGTCTGTGTTATGGCCCAGGATATGGTCTGTCTTGGTATGTATTTCCTGGCAGTTAAAAGAATGTGTGTCCTGCTATTGTTGGGTAGAATGTTCTTTAAAAGTTGTTTAGATGCTGTTGGTCAGCATCGGACCATTGGTCAATGGTGTTGTTGAGTTCTGTATCTTTGTTGATATTCTGTCTAGCTGTTCTATCAATCATCAGGAGAAGCATGTTGAAGCCCCCAAGTATAAATGTAAGTTTATCTATCTCTTCTCTCAATCTTACCCATTTTTCTTTCACATATTTTGCAACTCTGTTATTTGATGCACATTCAGAATTGGTGTGTCTTGTTGGTGGATCTATCCTTTTTTCATCATATAATCTCTATCTCCAGTCATTTGCTTTGCTCTGAAATCTACTTCATGTGATATTATTACTATAGTCACCTGCTTTCCTTCGATTAATATCTACATGATCTTTGTCTACTCTTTTGACTCTAACCTGCCTATGCCAGTGTGAGTTTGTCGTGGACAGCATATAGTTGGGCCATTTAAAAAATCCACTATGCTGGGGTGCCTGGGTGGCTCACTGGTTTGGGCTTCTGACTCTTGGTTTCAGCTGGGGTCATGGTCTTGGGGTGGTGAGATTGAGCCCCGCACTGAGCCCCGCTTTGGGCTCCACGCTTAGCATGGAGTCTGCTTGGGGTTCTGTCCCCCTCTGTGTCCCTTCCCCTCTATTCCTCCCCCCACTTCCTCTCTCTCTTTCTCTTTCTCAAATAAATAAATAAGTAAATAACATCGTAAAAATCCACTATACTAACTCCTGTCTTTTAATTGTCAATTTCTGTCTGTTAGTTGTCTTCACGTGGGAAATGACCATTTACATTTAGTTTAATGATTGACATGTTAGGGCTTAAATCTCCCTTTGTTTTTTGTTTTTTATTTGTTCTTTTTTTCAAATTTCTCTGTGTTTGTCCCCTGTCATCCTGTGAGTTACTTGAATATTTTATAGAGTTACATTTTCATTTGTTCTCATGTTTTTTAATTTATTGTTCTGTGTAACTGTTTTAGTAGTTGCTTTAGGTATCGCATTATATGTACAAAGCATATCACAGTCTACTGGTGTCATTTCACCAACCAGAGTGAAGTGTAGAAATCATACCTCCCTTCAGGTTCCTTTATTCTCCCCCATTTATAGTTGCCTGAAATATTTCCTCTACATATATTTGGAGCTACATTAGCCAGTTTTGTTTTAATGTCAAAGAGAATTTAGAAAACTCGAGAGGAGAAGGAAAACTCATTGTATTTCCCCATCCTTTTGCTTGTTTTCCCAATGTTCCAAGGTTTCCTTGTTTTATTGTTTCCTTTCTGTTTAGAAAGCTTCCTTTAGCAATTATTTTAGAACAAGTCAACTGACAATAGTTCCTCTTAGTTTTCCTTTGTCTGATAATGTCTTGGTTTCCCTTTCATTTCAAGGATATTTTCCCTGAGTATAAAATTCCGAACGCTTCCTTTTGGCCCTTGTTAAATATGGTGCCACTTTCTTCTGGCCTTTGTGATTTCTGATGAGGGGCCTGCTGTGATTGGAATGGTTTCCCCTATGGGTAGAGTGTCCTTTTCTTCCTGCTGCTTTCAAGAATTTTTTCTTTGTCTTTAGTTCCCAGAATTTTGACTATGATGTGTCTTGGTGTGCATTTATTTAAATTTATCATATTTAGAATTTGCTCACCTTCTTGAAGCTGTAGTTTATGTCTCTTGCCAAATTTGGGAAGTTTCTAGTTATTCTTTCAGCCCCACCCTCTTTCTCTTCCCCTTCTAGGACTCTGATGTAACAATATTTGATCCTTCGATATGACCCCATGGATCACTGAGACTTTGTTCATTTCCCTCCCAGTCTGTTCTCCCTTAGTTGTCCAAATCAGATGATTTCTATTCTGTCTTCCAGTGCACAGATTCTTTCCTTTGTCTATCTCCTATTTCTCTGTGGAGACTTTCTATTTTTCATTTGCTTTGAGCATAGTCATAATTGCTTGCTGAAGCATTTTTATTATGGGTGCTTTGCAATCTTCACCAGGTAACCTGACACCTCTTCCATCTCAGGGTTGGTATCTACTTATTGTCCTTTTTCATTCTGTTTGGGACCTTTCTGGTTCTTGGTCTGACGAGTGATTTTCAACTGAAACCTGGATATTCTCATACTACATATGCAATTCTGGATCTTATTTAAACCTTCTGTTTCAGCTGGCTTTCTCCCATACCATTCTGGCAGGGGAAGCGGGGGCCCTGCCTCATTATTGCCAGGTGGAGATAGAAGTCCTGGTTTTCCACTCAGCCTTCATTGGGAGGTGGATGCTTCCCACTCCCTCTGGGGGCAGGGGGCGGAGTTCTGGGTCCCCACTGAGCCTCCGCTGCAAGCTCCCCAGCTGGGAGAGAGAGAGATGCTTTGTTACCTCTTTCCACCTGGAGCCCTGGGCTGGGGAAGGGAGAAGGGTCCTGACCTTGTTACTACTGGGCCATGGTGAAGGTCCTGGCTCTATTTGGCCTCCTCCGACAAAACCTCCATGGGGAAGAGGGGAGATGCCTTTGTCATCTCTGAGTTGGGGGAGAAGTCAAGACTCCCCATGGGTCTGTACTGACACCACAGGAGAGGGACCTCAGTACCAGCTGGCTGGGATGACGGTCCTGGGCCCCCCACTCAACCATCTGTGACACCAGCCCCGTGGGGATGCCAGGGCCCCCCATTACAGCCTGCTTAGGGGTGCGTGGGCAAGGCTATGTTTTGTTTTGGGTTTTTTTTCCTGTGTGTTTAGCTAAAGTAGGGCAGTTTTTGTCTAAAAGTTTTCTGTGTTGCTGGGCTGCCCTTTCTCGGTCCTCTGGCCAGAGAGAACAGGCTTTTGTTGGGCTTCTGGTTGTCTGTGCTTGCTGGCATTTCCAGATGGCAGCTGCCTCGGCTCCAACTCCGGGACACACACGGCAAAAGAGAACCCGGGCAACTCACCACTGCGCTGTTTCTTGGGTCTTGAGGCCCCTCGTTGGCCTTCCTGCTTCTCTCCATCTTTCAGAATCTTCTGGTATTTATAATAAAATGTTCATTTTTTTTAGTTGTACTTAGTGGGAGGAATAAGGAAAAATGCATCTACTCCATCTTCCCAGAAGCAGAGAAGTCTCCGTGCTATTTTTGCAACTTCCTGTGAGTTTATGATGATTTCAAAACAAGAGGGTAAAAAGAAATTTTAATACAGGCGTCTCACCAATTTTTTCAAGGGTCAGAATCTAAGAAAGCTTTTTTACTCGAAAAGAAGAAAACGATGCACCCATTGAGTCAGTGCGTGATAAAATCCAAAGGATAAAATCCTCCTCTCAGGGGCAGGAGCTCAGAGCGCTGACTTGGGCAGGACTGGGTTTGCCGAGGCAACGGGACCGTGACCAGCACCAGCAGGGCCCAGCGAGATGGGGCTGGGCCGGCAGCTCAGGGCAGACTTGCGGGGTGGTGGCTCTGAAGATTATGCAACACTTTCTGGGGCGCCTGGGTGGCTCAGTCGGTTGGGCGTCTGCCTTCAGCTTGGGTCCTGATCCTAGCATCTTGGGATCGAGTCCCGCGTCGGGCTCCCTGCTCAGCAGGGAGTCTGCTTCTCCCTCCTCCTGCTCTTGTGCTTTCTCTCTCTCTCTCTCTCTCTCTCAAATAATAAAATAAAAATCTTTAAAAAAGAAGAGATTATGAAGCACTTTTCAAATAAAAGGCATCACTCCTGCTACCCCTGTAGGGGTCCTCGAACGCCTGACTTTGATTCTGCGGTAGGCACCCGCCCAGGAGGCACACAACAGTAGAATGAGAGCTGGAAGGGCCCAGGGTGCCACCTGCCCGACCCGCCTCTACAGCAGGAAGCGAGGTCACAGGCACAGCCACAGCCACAGCAAGGCAGATGGAAGCGGGGCCCAAGGGAGGCCGTCTGGCTGCCCGGGAGAAGGGACCGAAGGAGAGGCCCACAGCGGGGGCCCAGCTGGCCAGCCAGACTCCAGGCTGGAGGAGATGGGAGCATCTGGAAAACATCACTCACTTTGACCAACCAGTGTTTAAAAGCCAAACAAAGCCACAGCGAGCACAGCCGGGTTTTTTCTCCCCTTCCAAGTAGAACAGCACGGCTGGGTGTTTCATTTGACTTCCCTGTTGTTTGCTGCCACGGATTCCCTGGGGACAGACAGCATGAGCCAGCATGAGCCTCTTGTGATCAAAGGACACGTCTACCCACCTTTAACTCCCAGAAAGGGGCCCGATTTCCCGAAAACAAATTCACGCCTGCTTAAGGAAAACCGGAAATGCTATAGTTCCCTGTTATTCCATTCCTGCAGCAGCCCCCGGGGTGAGTGCTGGGAACGTGGATGAAAGCCAAACTAAGCCCCGGGCCCCACGCCGTCCGCCATCTTGCGGAAGACATGGGAGGACAGGAGCGCGAGTGGAAAGAGGTGCCTGCCTCTTACAGGGAGCCCGTTGGGCCCGGCGACCACTCCCTCTTCCTGGAAGCAGCCCCTTCCTGCCCCCCTTCCCCTGGGTCTTCTCCTGCCCCACCGGCTACTGCTTCTGCCTGCTCTTCCCATGCTGGGCCCTGCATCTCCTCTCTCCTCTCCTCTCTCTCTCTCTCTCTCTCTTTGTCTCCTGCAGATCCAGTTACCATCTCTTTGTCACTCACTCCCAAATTCACAGCCCCAGCCAGGCCTTTCCCTCTGAACCCAAGCATGCGCATCCAACACCGCCTCTGGGCTGTCTCCGGGATCTCAAGACCCACCACCGATGGCGGGGGGTGGACGGTGCACCTGGAGAAGCCGCAAGATGTCCCTTGACCGCTGTGTGTGGCTGGAGCAGCGGGGCCCAGAGGAAGCAAGAAGGGAGCTGTTCTTGGAACGAGACCAAAACCATCGCCGCTCGCGTGGGTATTGAAAGCAGAAGAAGAGGAATTGGCCGGGCAGACCAGGTGGGGAGGGGCCGTCCAGGGGACAGACGGCCTGTGCAAAGGTCCAGAGGCACAGCAGGGTTTTCCGAGTGCCACTGGAGCAGAGTGGGCTGTGGGGGCCCCCAGGAGACTCGGCTGCACTGATGCCCAGAAGAGGGGAGCAGAGTGATGGGGTCAGATTTGTGTATTTAATGGAAGCTTGGCCCCATGGTCCCCATACTCTCAAATGACGGCCTCAGTGTCCCCGTCTGTTAAATGGGGATAATAATAGGACCCACCTCCTAGGGTGATGGTACAGATTATACAAGAAAATATGCCCGGCACGTTGTAAGTGCGGAACAATATGGCCTGTTTCTTTGTGTCTCCATCGTCGTCATTTGTCAGGCCCTGAAGCTAAAGGGCAGGTTCTGGAAAATGTGGCTGAGCTCTTGTGAGTGCTAGCCTTCCTGCTGAGGGAAGTCGGTGCTGCCCAGTGTGAAGCTGCCTGCTCCACACGGACGCCAGGCCAAGGGCTGCATGGTGGCCCGGAGGCCACCCGCCTCAAGCCAGCAAGAGACGACGCCCATCTGGGGGGGACAGGGGCTTTTCCCAACTTACCAGGCTCTGCATTGGGAGAGGGACCTGGGGGCTTCCTCGAATTCAGACCTGCAGTCCCGGGGCTCCTGGGAACAGTGAAGGGGACTTCCTGGTCGCTTCCATTTGGGGTGAGGGCTGGAAGCCAGGCAGACTTCTCAGCGTGGTGTTGGTGGGATATGGGACCGTTGGGACAGAGGTCCGCCCCCTTGAGCCCCAGGTCAGGGCCCCTTCCCCGGAGGACACTTTCCAGGAGCGGTTAGATGCCCCGTGGAATTCCACGTTAAAATAAAGTCCACAGAATTTCGGAAGCATCTGTCTCCTCTTGCTCTACCTCAGTGTGGGTTCAACACCAAACCAAGAGTCAAATCAACCCGGATTCAGATCTCAGTGTCCCCACGCCCCCGGGGCTGAGTCTTGGCCCCCTAGGGCTTGGTTTCATCACCTAGAACATGGTGTGAGGATGACGGCTCCCACGACACACAGCAGACAGGAGCCCAGGGACCAGATGGGCAGATGGGAACCAGCACAGTGCCTGGCACACAGCAGATGCCCTAGAAACTCAAGCGACACCTCTCCACCCCGGGGCGCAGAAAACATGCACCAATTCTTTCCACTGACACGGTGAGGAGGTTGCGATTTGGCCAGAGGTTTATTTTAATTAGCGAACAGCAGGAAAAGTTGATTCAGGAATGTGAGCCCTTGATGATTTCCCCAGGTGGTAGGAGAAAATATCGAATGACAAAAACAAACTGACAAACATTCTTGAGGGAAAAAAAAAAAGAGAGAGAGAGAGACCCATTAATGGCACAGCCTAAATATAGCAAAGGGTATTTTTGTAGAAGGCAAAAATGGTGCCCAAGCCGTGGAAGAAAATACTGCTCCTTCCCAAATTTTCCGTCCAGCTCTTTCTCGAATCGAGGCGGCAGCCGCTTCTGGAAGCGTCCGGCCCGGCGGCGTTAGCCCCATGAACCTGGGCGCTGGGCGCCGGCCGGCAGAGGGACAGGGCTCAGCAACTTGCCGTCCCTTCTCGTAAAATCCAACGTAGCAGCCTGACCGCGAGCTCTTTCTCACCTCCACGGGGCTTTTCTCCGTCTGCGGTTTTAAAAGGAGCCTGTGAACCCAGCTCCACAAAGGGCCCGAGAAGCAGGATTTGGTCCAAGAGCTGCGCAAACAATCCGGAGGCCCTGAGCACCCCCCCTCGGCCCCCCCAGCCCCTAATTGGGAACAGGTGAGTGGAGGCGTCCACGGGGAGTTGGCCACGCCGTCTCTGACAGCAGCATTCCCACCGAATTCCTTCGTTCCGATTTCGACATACACCGGCACAGCACCATGCAGAACCAATTACGCCGGACCCGCAGAGGAGGCCGGGGCTCCAGCCGAGGTGGCTGGACGTGGGCGCCTTCGGAGGCCACCCCCCCATCAGCTCTGTGATCCGCCTGTGCCCAGAGCCCACGGCCGCCTTCCCGGAGGAAAACCACACATCGTCCATCATGAGTTTGCTGAAATGGGGCAACGTTGCCGCGGATGTTCAACAAATTGCTGACCACAGAGCTGACCGCTCCCGGGAGCGGCCGTGGGGGCGGCCCTTGGGAAGGGGTGGCTCTGTCTGTCAGGACAAGTGAGTGGAGAGGGAGGACTTCCTGTCCCAGATATCAGCTTACGGCCGTCCCCGGGCCTTTAGGACCAAATCCAAAAGAGGTGCTGGGTGGAGAGGGCCGGCTTCGGGGCGGTGGGAGCTGCAGGCGGAGGAGGCTGCTCGGCGTGGGGTCGAAGGATGCATCCGTACTCTCTTTTCAGCGGACATCCTTTGAGTGCCAGCGTTGACCCCACTTTGCTCCAAGCTGTGCACCCACGGCTCCCTCAGTCCCTGAGCCGTGGATGCTCACAGGCGTGGTGGGGGTGGCCAGCCCAGGACTTGGCCAAGGCAGGGAGAGGGGACAGAGAGAGAGAGAAAGCTCGCTGCTCTGTGCTGTGCTAGAGGGGATGCAAAGGCCACACCATCCTCGCATCCTTCACGACCCTGTGCGGGCTGACACCGCCTAGCTGTAGGTCCCCACTCCACCACTGAGTGTGCGACCTCGGGCCAGTGACTTAGCCCCCCGGAGCCTCAGTTTCTCCTCTGCAAACGGGCATGATCGTGGTATATAGCTCGCAGGCTGACGTCGGGATTACACGGAATAATCCAGGCCTAGGACGAAGTAGGGACTCCGCAACCCTTAAATATTTTACGATCCTGCCGGAGGTACCACCAACTGCACAAAATCCGCACTCAACTCTTGCTGGCTTTGCCTTTTGGGTCTCTCGGGGCAGACTGGTAGGGGAGCTGTTTTAGGAAAAGAGGGTCCATGCATTCAGGGTCATGCAGCAAATATTTGTCCCCTGGCTGCCTTCTAGGAACAAAGCAAAACAAAGCGAGTGATACAAATCTGTTGTTCATCAGAGCTCCTTGAGGGAGAAGGGAGCGGGCCTCGCAGCACCGCAGAGATGCTGACCCTGCCCCTGCAGCCAATCCCAGGAGAGAGGTGATGGGGCCCAGGGTGGTCTCTGTCCCCCCTCGGGATTTGCAAGCGCAAAGTCCAAGGGAAAGGTCACTAATGTTTGGAAAGAGGGCATGGGGGAGTCTGTGGTTTGCCTTATCTGCCCACCGCCCAGCCCTGCCCGTCCATTGTCTTGCTAATACTCTGCCAGCTTCCCCAGCTTACGGGCACTGGTCCAATCTTTTGGCCTTCTCCAGGCTCAAGGTCCTTCTCTAGCTGGCTCTGCCTATCTCTCGCCCCTCCTTCTAGAAACGTTCCTTCCGGTCATTCTTAACTACACATCCTTCAAGCCCCACCCAGCAAAGACTGCGTCTGAGTCACCTGCACATCCTGGGTGCTGCTCGGAGCAGGTGCTGGAATCCCACCACCAAACCCATCAGTTCCATGCAGGACACAGTGACTAGGAAGAAGGGCATAGTCTCACCCGGGCTGTCCCGGCCGCACGGCCGTTCCTGGAAGCTCCCCCCTTACACTAAAATCCCACGTAAGAGTTGACGTGGTTGTTATTGACATCTTTCTCAAAGGTGGAATTCAAGTGCAGACGCCCAAGGATTAGATTTCAGCTCAGGTCTGGAAAAGAGCCACAGCCAAGTGGGGTCTGGATTTTTCGAAAGATTACTTTGGCTGGAGGGGTGGGGAGCAGGCTGTCTGTCAGAGGTTGACTGCAGTGGTCCAGGCCCTGGAGGAGGACCCCAAACCAGGACAGGGGCCAGGGGGATGGGGAAGAGGGGACCAGAGCTTGATTGATGTGGGTGTGGCATGGGCGGGGGAGGGGCAGTCCCAGATTTCCTGCCCGGGACCAGGACGAGGGGTGCCTTTCGTCCATGTGGGATTTGAGCAGGTCCGGGGGAAATGATGAATCCAGTTTTGGATATGTTGAGTCTGAGATGCCCGTGGGACAGCCGGGTAGGGATTTCTAGTAGCAGAAAAAGAAGCTCAGAGAAGAGGTGGGGGCTAGAGGTTTCGTTTGCACTCTGGGACTTTTCCTACCAGCTGGGGGACACCTTCACCCAAGACACTTCACCCCAGTCTTCCTGATGCCCGGAGACGGGAGGAGGCAGGCGACCCGAGTGTTGCAACATCCCGAGGTGATTTATAGGGAAAACGTCTGTGTTTGTTTCTCAGTGCTGCCTTCCAAGAGGGAATCTAAAACCCCACATTCTGATCCTCAAGTGTAATTTCCAGTCATTCCCACCGACAACATTTGGTTCTTATTACCAAAAGATACTCACACAGATGTAGCATTAGAATCTTGGCTCTGACGGGTAAAGAAAACAAGATAATCGAGTGTATTGCAGCAACCCTCAGACATTTACGATTCCAAGAAATGGTTGTTGGATCACGCCTCCAGAATGGCCATTTTCCGTGAGGTTCTGCGTGGAAGACGGCCAGCCACTCGGGACATTTCAGCCGGTCCGTCTGAACTTGCACCCTGAAGCCTCTAGACGGTGAGTGCCTTAGGGACAAAGTCCTGGGCATTGTCTCCAGCCAGGCACCTAAGGGTTTGTTGACCAAAAAAAAAAAAAGGAACAGCTCAATACCACAAGTCAGGACAAGCTAGTTTTTCTCATTTGACATTTCCTTCCAAAGGTTTCAAGGGCTTATTACAGGGAAAGGTGGCTTCTCTGAGACGGAAATGGAAAAGTATTTATGGAGAACTAATGTTTTGAAATTGGATGGAGAACTTTATCCTTGCCTCTGTCGGAGTCTATAGTCATGATTTGGGTCTGTTCAGTGACATTACTGGTATAGTGGTCATTTACGAACCCTGGGTATCCCCAAGCGTCTGTTTAAAGATTTGTTTATTTTTATTTTAGAGAGAGAGAGAGCCGGGGAGGGGCGGCAGGAGAGAATCTTCAAGCAGACTCTCTCCTGAGCGCGGAGCCCAGTGTGGGGCTGGATCTCACGTCCCTGAGATCATGATCTGAGCCCAAACCAAGAGCCCGATGCTTAACCCACCAAGCCACCTAGGCACCATCCAAAGATTTATTTATTTTTATTTGAGAGAGAGAGAGATCACACCCACTCGAGTCAAGTATACTTTTCCATAATAACAGCTAACATTTGTGACATTTACCCTATATGCCAAGCACTTTAGTGAGCCATGTCCTTTAATCCCCATAATTCTGAGACGATGATATGCTTCTTATCTCTGTCTTATAGATGCGGGAACGGGCCTTGGAAGGTCATTTTTTCAAGGGCGCACGGCTCGTGAGAGGCGGAGCTGCTGCGTGAGCCCAGGCAATGGGACCCCACGGCCCACTTCCCCACCACGTCGGAATCCTTCTGAGCGCCAACGGGAGGGAGGCCGCGGTGGTGGGATGCCTTTCATGTACTTTCATCTACTTACTCCTCTTGGTAACGCTGAGAGATAGGCCGGTGTTATGATCCCACTTTACAGCTGGGGAAACTGAACCTCATGGAGGGAAAGCTCCTTTGTCTTCCCACAGCCCCCAGGACTCCGCCTTTCCCTCTGCAGCCCCCGCGCCCCGTCACTGCGTGGGAACCACACGGGCCCCATCAGACGGCAGGCTCCCCCAGGGTGCGCGGCCTGACAGGGGAGGGCCTCAGCCCCGGGAACCTCTGCGGCTGCCCTCTGGGGCCTCAGGGCAATTGTGGACGAGCCAGGCGTGGCTCGGGGAGCCCTAGAGAGGAAGCAAAAGAAAACGGACTCCGTGTAGCTATTTCTGCACGGAGGAAGCCCATATCCAAACACCGACGCCTTCCTGCCGACACACCCCCGCCCCCCATCTTGCGCACACCGCCATATGGAAGGAATCAGGAGACTGGTGGAATCCTGTCCCTCTTCTGGGCCTTGCTTGCCTGGCGGGTTTGCGTCAAGGTCAGGAAAGCCTCTCTCTTCCTCCCCGCACGATGCTCCAGTGACCAGAGAGCTCCCCGCCCCGCTCGCCAGGACCTACCATTCAGCTTGCCACCTTGCAGCCCGGGAGAGAGACCTGGGCTCCCCCACAAACAGCCTCGCGTCATCCAGGAGGCTGCCAGCTGGGAGGCGAGCCCCCGGAGCCCACTCTTGCCTGGTGCTCAACAGACCCAGGAGGGGCACGTGCTGGAGACCCCTGCCCAGACCAGGTCTCTGCGCGTATCGCGAGCTGGGTCTTCCCGCCGGCCCCGCCAAGCGAGCAGGCTGACTTCCAGTTCAGGATGGAGAGCAGGTCCAAAGTGGGCTGGCTGTAGGGCCACACAGCTCGGGTCCGCATCCGGGCTCCGTGCTGTGTGGTTTCAAGTAAATCCCTTTACCTCTCTGAGCCTCGGGTGACGCATCCCGATAGCAAAATGGCCACGATACGGGGCTCCCTCACCTTGCACCGTTGAATCCTGAGAGATCCGTGGAGAAGATTGAGGGAGGCATGAAAGAGGTTGGGGAAAAATTGCCTCCTTATTTCCACCAACATAACTGAAATGCGGCATTTCCTTGCGTTGTGAAGGTAGAGAGCCTTCTACGGGAGTGTTAGCAGCACCTGGGACCTGGCGTCAGTGGCCCTCACGTCTTCGAAATTATAATAGTTACTAGATCGGTCTCCTGGTCTTGCTACTCAGTGCACTAATTTCTCAGTGCCCTTCCTGCGGGTCCCAGAGGAGGAGAGGGGACTCGGCTGGACGGCAGGGTCTGTCTGAACTCCCCACCCGTGTGAGGTCCCTCTGTGCACACGGCCCTCTCACCTTGCTGGTTAAACCACATCGCTCGGCATCTCCCACTCAGAGGAAAGGAACCGGAGGGTTTGGAGAAAGGCTGACTTTTTTTTCTTTTTTTGAAAGACGGAGAGGTGGGGGGAGTGGCAGAGGCAGGGGGAGAGAGAGAATCTTAAGCAGGATCCACACACTCAGCACGGAGCCTGATGCGGGACTCGATCCCACCACCCTGAGCTCATGACCTGAGCTGAAATCAAGAGTCAGATGCTTAATCAACTGAGCCCCCCAGGCGCCCCCTGGAGAAAGGCCGACTCTTGAATGCCCAGGACAGGCCCCGTGGGGCAGGCTCGGCGCAATGCGTCGTTCTGAAAGAAGGCATCAATTTTTCTAACAGAAATTCCTTTCAAACAGTTGCCGGGTCTCCAAAGCTTGGGTCATCCTGTGCCCCTTCACACGGCGCCCCCCTGTGTCGGCAGGCCTGTTCGCTCCTTCTGAACATTTATCTGGAAGCAATCACCTCCCCCACCACTGCGCCTTCATCCGGCTCCAGCCACCATCCCCTCTACTTGGATAACTCCTGTGGGCTCCCCTCCGGTCCCCTGTTTCATCTCTGTTTCCTTCCTAACGCCAGTGTTACCACAGCAGCCAGAGGAGTTGTCCCCACGTGCAAGTCAATTGTCCCTTGGTCAAAACCCTCCAAAGGCACCAATCTGACTCCCGGGGAACGTTAAAATCCTTGCAAAGGCCGGTATGGTCCTCCCTGCTCCCCTTGCCCCCCTCTCACAGTCGCCCAGCTCCAGCCGCACCGGCCTCCTTGAACACCCAGGCATTGTCCCTCCCCAGGGCCTTTGCACTTGCTGTTCCCTCTGTCTGGAAAGGCTTTTGGCCTCACGCCTTCAGGTTCTTATTTCCACATCTCCTCGTTGCTGAAGCTTTCCCGGGCGTGGTGGACACAGGGACGTGTGGCCCAGATTCCTCTTCAGGAATGGAAGACCTACTCCCCGGCTGCTCTTGCCCTCTTAGAGAATCGCCTCGCTGAGGAAGGCCACACCTCCTTCAAGGGGCAGCCTTATCCAACAGCTGACCAACACAGCATATAAAGGCTGATGTTAGACGTTTCTGAAGGCTCGTCCATCTGCAGAGTTCCATGCGGGGCTGGCTGATGTCTTTGTCGGGCCTTGTCACAGCTCAGCTTCTCCCTCTGCCCAATCCTGCCTCTTCCCCCTCCCCCCACACATGCTGATCCCGGCTGCCCTCCCTAATAAATGCCCCGGGCACTAATCTAACCAGTCTGCTTCCCAGGGAACTCGGCGACATCAGGCACCTTACCTAAAAGTGCAGAACACCGGCTCAAATGCACGCTCGCTAACCCCTTCCTTTTCTGCTCATTAGCGCCCATCCCTACCTTCACTCACAGATTGACTTGCTTATCTCGTTCATCGTCCTCCCGCCGGAATGTGAGCCCCGTAAGGACAGGAATATGTTCTGTCTGGGTTTACCTTCATTGTGCAGAACAATCTCTAGCACTATCAGCACCCACGCAACGTTTGTTGGATGAATGACTGAGTGACAGACCAGGCACGCTGTCCTTGACTTGTGATCCAAACCCATTGTAGACGCCCTGTGCAGTCTGACGTGGTGACTTAGTGTAGTTGGTTTGGGGAAGCTGGTTCCAGATCTTGATGACTTGCCACCAGTGAATCCCATTTTGCTGTGCTCCAAATTGCGTGGGTCTTGATTCCAGCCCCTCACCTGACCCCCTGAGGAATGTTTTTTTTTTTTTTTTTTTTAGAGCTTCATCCCCATCACCATTAAAAATGTTGGGTAGAACGAAGTGGCTCTCATGGCTATTTTCTTGGTGGTGTTCAAGTTGGCTTGAGTCAATTTTGTCCGTGTATCTGTTTGCTTGTGTATTTCTGCCCCTCTTAGCTGCACATCTTGTTCATTGCTGCAGCCCAGGGCCAGCCACAGCTCCCGGCACATTGTAGGCGTCTCGTGGTTGCTCATCACCCCTAGCAGGTGGGTGTCATGTTCCCCCCACCAAGGCTAGCTGGTCATGCTGACGCCTTGTGACATCTCTCCGGTACCACTCAAGGTCATGCTGCCTGGCGGTCCCCATGCCCACAGGAACACCGGTCCTTGGACTCCTGGCACCCTCCCCTATATCTCTAACGGGAGGCCCATGGAGCTGAGGCGAAGCTCTCTCTATTGTCAGCCAACCCATTATAATTAAGACACGCTGTGTGCCAGGATTGTCCTCTCCCCCCTGGGTGAGTGTTTCCCCGGCAGCTCCTCGATCATCAGACATGTGGGTCCCCAGTGGATTCATCCCACTTGTTCTCAGAACAAGCCCCGAGCGTGCCTCAATGCTGAGCGGACCAGCTTATACTGTGAAACTCACACCACGTAGTTCACTAATCCGTGCAACAAATATATGTCAGATAGTGTTCAGGGCTCTGGGCATAGCAGTGATGAAAGCAAAGTCTCTCCCCTCAGGGAACTTACCTTCTAGGGGCAAGTGAGGACCAATGATAAGCATATATAGCAAGTGATGGATGCCACAGAGAAAAACAGAGCAGGGTGGGAAGCGTGATCTGGAGGAGGGGTGTTGTCATTGCTCATATCCAGAGAAGGAACATTTTACGGTGAGAGGACACCAAGGAATGAGGTCGGCATGCTCGGTGGACAGCAAGGAAGCAAGTATGGTCGGAGCAGAGTGAGCAAGACGGAGACGGCAGGAGAGGAGGTCCGAGAGATGCGCGGCGGCCAACGAGGTCGTGGCCTCGAAGGCAGCTGGCTCTCCTCTGAGTGAGTTGGGAGCCCCTGGAGCGTTTGAGCAGGAAGACCGCCTGACTTGCATTTTAACTTTGTCTCTGTGGCTTCTCTGTTGAGAAAGAATGTGTGTGGACAAAGGGAGAAGCGGGGACAGCAGTGAGGACACTAATGCAATCAGCCCGCCGGGAGAGAAGAGCTTGGACAAAGAGCCGAGAAGGCAGTAAGAAGTGGTCAGATTTCTTAAATATTTTGATGTCTGGTCAATAGAATTTGCTGATGGGGTGGATGTGGGATGTGAGAGAGAGAAAACCCAGGAATGAATCCAAACTTTTTGGCCTGAGCAATTGGGAAAATGGGATTGCCATTGACAGAGATGGCGAAGGCTTGCGGGAACGGGTTTGGGGCCGAGTTCTGCTTGGACGCATTGACTCTGACTGTTGGACATCCAAATGGAGCTCTCAGGTGGGCGTTGGATGCTGAGCCTGGAATCCAGGGTGAAGGTCAAGCTAGAGACACGCATTGGAGGGCGGTCACCCATCCTCGTGACCTGGGGCTCGGCCGACCATTCCTTCTGGGCCCTCTGGGAGTCAGAGTCCGGCTCTCTCTTGGAAAAGTTAATTCTACTCTTTAAAATCTCTGATCCTCATCTGGGAAATAAAAGTGGCCATAACCCATCACAGATTCATGAAGGTTCGAGTCACGTAATGCGTCTGTGCTATATCACTGTTGTGCTAGGCGCCATGAGCGTCAGCCACTGATATAATTTGATTTTGCTGGGAGCCTTAATGTTGCCGCAAGCCCTCCACCACCCCTTTGGCCTCTGCTTACGCTCTGAGCCACATCCCCCCGGCCACAGAGATGGGAGCAGGGATGGAACCTTAACCTATGGACTGCCCGTTTTAAAGGCCAATCAGGTCTCATCAGACTCCCCAGTCTTGAGTTTGAGTTGGGAATGAGAGGACTGGCCCCATCTGTGGTGGCTCTGGAGCTGAAAGGCCAAGCGGGGCCACTTACCCCATGAGCAAGACAAAGGCAGAGAACACTGCGGAGAGGCTTAATGGCGGCTGGCTGGCCCCAGTCCTCATCCTGGGGAGGCGTCAGTCCTGTCCTCAGGCTCTGCGAGTCCCCACTGGACATCCAGTCAACAAAGGCACATTTGTTGAGCCCAAGAGCCCTAATGGGAACCTTATGGGGTAACGAGTTTGAGCCACATCTTTCTCCAATGGATTTTCAAATGCTCCGTCCCCAACAATTGTGGACAATAGGGTTGAAGTCTCTTCTGGCACTGTCAAAACAAGTGTGTTCGGAAAGCTTTCTAGAACATCTGGTAAGAAGAAATGCCACTAAATCACAGGCATTCCATCTCCCCACATTCCCACCCCTGCCCACACTGGGGCCGTGACCAGCACTGGCTAGGGATTGGCCTTGGGGCTTTGGATGCATCACTCATTTGGCAAAAGAAAAGCAGGAAGGCGGACCTACCAGACACACAATGGGCAAAACTGACTTTGCAGGGCTTGGCAGATGGGTGGCTAGGTTCCAAGATGGGGCAGCACGACCCCGGGGGTGGTTGGGCAAGGTTGTAGGGTGGCAGCTGGGCCTTCGCTGATTGGGAGGTAAGCACAGAGGAAGGCCACGTAGGTCCACAGACCTCATGTCTGGCACTCCCTTGGCTTTTCCCGGCTTCTTTCCGTCATTGTTTTAGCATCATGTGGACACATCATAGGTCAAGAAGATGCCTCTTTTGGAAAATGTACTCAGAAGGCCCTCTCACCAGATTCTACCCGCCATGTGACCAGGCAAGAGGCGTGAGGACCAGTCACCCCTGCAGCACCACTCCAAGGTGGCTGTCACAGTGGGTTATACCCACAGCCTCCACACCAGCCTCGTCTTTCTGCCTGGAGAGACCGGAGGCCTGCGTGGAAACAAGATGGCCCTGCAAAGGGCAGAAGCATGCAAGACACAGCGCCACCTGCTGGTGGACATCGGTATGGCAGGCAGCCACCAAGCTCATTCCACGGGAATCTGGTAGCAGGAGTGTTAGGGCCCCTGCCTTTGCTTCTTGATGGGGGTGGGGCATAGAGTCTTGTTTCCTTCTTCTTCTTTTTTTTTTCTGTACATTTCCTTCACTCCAAAAATGTCGCCTCATGTGTTTTTCTGGTCATCTCCATCACCCTGTCCCAGGCCAACACCAACAGAATAGTTTCGCTGATTCCAGAACTTCACACACATAGAATTGGATTTATGTCCTCTTTTGGGTCCGGTACAATGTCCCAGTTTGGTTTCTGAGTCAACCATTTTTGGGGGTGTACTAGTAGTTTGTTCTTTTAATTGGTGAGTGGCACAGGTAGAATATGTGTTTACCAGATCGAATGCTGGTAAACTTATTTTTGATAGGTATCACGGTGGTTGATTCCGGGTTGGGGTTACCGTGAATAAAGATGCTATGGACATTTCTGTAAAAGTCTTTTTGTGGATATATGCTTTCTTTTCTCTAGGAAGCGCTAGGTCACAAGGTAAATGTGTGGTCCATTTTGTTTCATGTTAAGTGCATGGTTAAATGTATAGTTCAGTATATGGTTAGCTTTGTAAAAACTGCTGTTTCCCACCAATGATGGATTAAGGTTCCAGTTGCCCCGCATCTTGGTCATTACTGGGTATGGTCTGTCTTTTTAGAATTAGCCATTCTAGTGGCCATGAAGTGTGGTATCCTGTGGGCTTTTGAAAAATTGCGATATAATTCATGTACTATAATATTCACTCTTAAAAGTATATAGTGGTTTTTATCGTATTCACAGAGTTGGGCAAACACCACTACTATATAATTTCAGAAAATTTTCCTCACTCCCGAGAGACACCCTGAATCTTTTAGTCCCTGGGAAAAAACCAATCTACTTTCTGTTTCTACGGATTTGCCTATTCTGGACATTTCATATAGATGGAACCGTGGTATGTGGCCTTTCGTATCTGGCTTCTTTCACTTAGCATAATTTTTTCCAGGCTCATCTGTGTTGTAGCATTTATCAGTACTCCATTCATACTAGTCCATCGTGGGTATATACACACATGTTTCGGTTACCCATTCATCCATTAATGGATGTTTGGGTCATTTGCACCTTTTGGCTATTGTGAATAATGCTGTTCTGAATATTCGTGTGCAAAGTTTTGTGTGGACATACGTTTTTAATTGTCTTGGGCATATAACCAGGAATTGAATTGCCAGGTCACATGGTAACTCTGCTCCAGAGATTCCTGCTCCCTCAGCTTCTCCGGCTCTGAGTTCTTCCTCAGCCCAGTGGGACTAGCGTACTCTGCGTGGAGTCCCCCTTTCTGCCAAGTCTAGTGATGCTTTCAGGAGGAAGTGCTGGGTGATTGTGCAGCTCCCCTCATTCCCCTTCTCTCAGAGATCACAGTCCTGCATCATCTGTGGTCCAACATCTGAAAACAATTGTTCTATTTCTTTGTCCAGTTTTCTGTTGTCTATAGCCGGAGAGATAGCCCAGTACTCGTTACTACATCAAGGTTAGATGCAAAAGACCAACACACTTAAAAAAAAAAAGACATATTCCATAACTTCGTTATCTAAAGATCTAGGGAGATCCAAATCTGAATGGTGGTTTCTACTGAGGTTTACTCATGGTGGCTTGTTTGCTGGCATGTTTTGTATGTTTGTGTGAGTTTGTCTTTGGTTAAATTTAATCTGGGAGAATCCTGAGGAGTCTAAATTAGGACTGCTTTTGTGCAGAGATTGTTTGTGTTAGCCTCTAGTAGGTTCTGTGCAAAATTAATCTGAGAACACTGAGATTTAAGTTTTCTGTTGGGGATTTCTCTCTCCTCTTTGAAAAACATGGAAACCTGGGACTATATAAAAGTGAGCATCTGGGTGTGGATTCCCAAAGACCACTATCATCAGCATCACCACCATCCATCACCACCACCATCACCATCATCATCACCACCAACATAACCGTCATCACCATCATCACCATCACCACCATCACCGCCATCACCATCACCTTCACCATCATCACCACCATCACCATCACCATCACCACCATCACCATCACCTTCACCATCATCACCACCACCATCGTCATCACCTTCACCATCACCACCATCACCGCCATCACATCACCTTCACCATCATCACCACCATCACCGCCATCACATCACCTTCACCCTCACCATCATCACCGCCACCATCGTCATCACCTTCACCATCATCACCACCATCACCATCACCTTCACCATCATCACCACCATCACCGCCATCACCATCACCTTCAACACCATCACCGCCATCACCATCACCTTCACCATCGTCACCACCACCATCACCATCACCACCATCAACGCCATCACCATCACCTTCACCATCATCACCACCACCATCGTCATCACCTTCACCATCATCACCATCATCACCATCACCATCACCACCATCACCGCCATCACCATCACCTTCACCATCATCACCACCACCAACATAACCGTCATCACCATCACCATCATCACCACCACCACCATCACCGCCATCACCATCACCTTCACCATCATCACCACCACCATCGTCATCACCTTCACCATCATCACCCCACCACCATCATCACCATCATCATCACGACCAACATAACCATCACCACCATCACCATCCTCATCACCACCAGCACTACCATCATCACCAACAGCATCACTATCACCATCATTACTATCCCACAGCCACGGTGAAGACTCATTGCTTTCCAGCAGTCTCTGCCCATCCCTCCCTTTCATTAAGGATGTACCCACCTTCCAAGGTCCTAGATTAATGCAGAGGTCTCAATTTTTGATACCGCCCCTTTATGAGGGCCTCTTATTTTTCTCCTAATTATTAATCCCTCAAATTCTGGATTCCTATTGTCAACCCTGGCCACCAGGGCAGCCCCAGCCTCTATTTCTTATTAATGTTCAGTGTTTTGGTTTCAGTTCACTGTTGTTTTTATGTGTATGTATAACTTCCATGGTTTCATTTACTCCCTTGTGAGTTCAGCAATGCATATAAATTGCTCGTCGCAATTAATCTGGGCCCTGGTTGAGGGGTAGTGGACAAACTTTTTAGGATTTTCATTCTGCCATACAGATCATTCTCTTGGAAGCAGAAATCCTCCAACTCTGTGACTTCATCTGTGGAAGATGGGGGCAATGATCCTGGTTCGTGAGGATTCTTGCAAAGATTGTGTGGAAGGGATTCACTTAGCATAGTGCTTTACACAGGTAGAGGGTGCACACAGCATCCTTAATGATACAGGAGGTGAGGCAAAAGCACTAACTAGAACACGATGCACTATTTGCTCCTTCGGTAAACATATATTGCTCATGTAGGTCATCGTTGTACATTGTATTGGTTTGGACAAGTGTATGATGACCTATAGCCAACATTAGAGTGTGATACCAAGTAGTTTCACTGCCCTAGAAATCCTCTGTGCTCCCCTTGTTCATTCCTCCCTCCCCCCAACTCCCTGGCAACCACTGATCATTTTACCGTCTCCGGTAGTTTCGTCTTCTCCAGAAGGACATAGGAGTTAGAATCACTCATTATGTAGCCTTTTCAGATTGGCTTCTTTCACCTAGTAATACGCGTTTAAGGTTCCCCCGTGTCTTTTTGAGGCTGATAGCTCAAAATTTCTGTTTATCGCTGATAA
>CM052897.1:2933416-3086361 GCA_028534135.1 Potos flavus
GCGGAGCAGCTCGGCTTGGACGTCTCCGGGAGCAGGAGGTAAACAGCTTTGCTGGAGCCACTCTTGCTTTGGGGCGCTGTTACCAGAGGCAGGAGAGCAAGGCGTTTGGGAGCCGGACTCCAGGGGCTCAACCCCAGGCCCGTCAGCGTGACCTTGGGCAAGTCACCTAACGTGTGTGTATCTCAGGCTCGTTTCTGGGAGCAGGTGAGTCATGAAAACGCCCACCGCTGGCTGCGTGAGGTCAGATTGTTCTCAACGCCTTGCACGTAGTGAGTGCTCGTGTTAGCCTTTACAGCAGCTGGACCTGGGGGCTCAGGGAGACACGAGCCCCTTCAAACGCCACTCTCTCTGGGATGGTCTTCGCAGGCCCACGTCTGCTCCATCCGTGTGCCCACGGCCGCCACGGCCGCCACGGCCACCCCAGGAACTCTCTCCGAGTGCAGCTGGACAGAAACTAATGTTCCTCGTACACGTACTATGGAGAGAGGTTCCACGCGTGTTTGTCCACGGGAGAAAAGTGAGAGGGGACTTCTGAAACACGGAGTGGATTTCTTTTTTTAATAAATGTGACTCTTCACAGCTACTGCATTTTAGGCATAAACGGTGTCTCTCTCATTACCGACTTCTTGTATTAAATTGCATGAAATAATCTTCGGTGGGTTGATTTGTACAGACTTCTTCCATATATTTTTTCCTGATAATAAAACAAGGAGAAAAAAACAGTCAGCAAATGCCTGGTTTCCTAAATATTCTTTTTTTGAATATATACATATATATATATATATGTATTTGTTCATCCCCTCTGACTCCCCTCAGATCATCTCTAGTGACCGGCCAACAGTGAATCCCCCCACCCGGAAACAGACAGCTGATTGCAGCACGTACCCATGGGTCTCTGCCAAGTTCAAGCCAAGAGCTTGATGAACAAGACAGCTAAATAAGTAAACAACGTGTTTTTTAATAAGTTCACCTCCAGAACTGCATTTGATGTTTTCTGTAGGCGGAACTCGGAACAACTCTTGGGGTCTGTCAGGATGATGGAGAGACCCCAGCTCGCCCTTGGCAGCCCGGGAGGCCCCTCGCTGCACTGGGCAAGCTGCCACCGTCCTCCCGCCATGCCTGAGCCACGTAGCCTCCCGGGAAAAGCCTTCCGACTCCCCCAGGCCCACCCAGGGCCCCGCCCTGGGGCTCCCAGTGCCCTCTGTGTACTCCATCACCAGCCCCACGGCTGAGCCGCTGGGGGTCGCTAGTGTCTCCGTGAGCACCTCCCAGGGTGGGTCACCTGGCTGCTGCCCGACCTGTGGTTTCCAAGCACTGAATTTCTGGCCTGGGGCTCTCAGCCCTTCTCTCCCTTCCTGTTTGAATTCTACACCAGGAGGCTGTGCAGCCCAAGCCACTGCTGCTACGGGGCCTCCCGGGAGATCCACGGCTCGGGCCCCGGGCTTCTGGGTGGGAAAGACTCGGGGAGGGTGTGCCCGGCCGGCCGGCCCCGACTCTCCCCACGACTCCACTCCGACGCCGAGCCTGCTCCCACGACCCCAGCCACCCCTCCCCCGGGCCCCTTCGCCCGGGCCCTCACTGCGCACGCTGCTCCGTGGCCAGGCCAAGGTTGCTGCAATCCAGAGCCCTGCGCAGGTCGCGTCGCTGGCGCTGCTGCTGGCGCTCCGAGAGCAGAGCGTCGCGCGCCATCTGTACCCTGCGACGGTCCCAGTCCAAGTCCCGCTGCCGCTCCTCCTCCTGAAGCCTCTGGAGGGAGGAGAGGTGAGTCACCACCACCCGTCCCCAGACCCAGAAGAGGTCCAGGGGATCATCTAGGAGACTCTCAGCCTCTCCTTTTACAGCTGGGGAAACTGAGGCTGGGGGAGGGGGCAGGTGGGTGAGCAACATCATGCAGGAAATCAGGAGACCACCCCCTCCCCCGGCCATCACTGCAGGTGGCCCAGCGGCTTCCCACACTTGGAAGGTGTCAGCCGGCCCTCTGAGGCCAGCAGGGACAGCAGAGGCGGTCCCAACAGCAGCGGCCAGCCCAGGGCTCTGAACGCAGGGCCTCCCACCCGGGACGCTACCAGTGGGACAGGCTGCCGAACACTGGCATCACCGGGTTGCTTCTAGAACATACCGAAGCGACAGCCCCACCCAACAATGGGCTCCTGATCTTGGGGGTGAATTTCTGCCTCTCAGCTCATTCCCCACGGCCTTCCAGATCCCTCTACAAAACTCACTGAGCCTCAGGAGGGGAAATTGGATTAATGCAGAGGGAAGGGGTCACTCCCGGAAACCTGAGTAGTTGTATCAGCCGTCCTGAGCGAAAGGAAGCAAAAGCGGGTGGGGGCGGGGTCTGAGGACGAGCACCCCTCCTTCCGTCCCCCGGGTTTTAGGGCAGGGCTCCCAGCCACCCAGTGAGAAGGGCTGGAGTGTCCAGCGGCCCCGCAGTCCCGGGTCCACAGGCCACTAGGCGCGGACAGGCTGGCAGAGGCCCGGTCCCCCACCCAGGGACTGAGCAGACGCCCATGCCTGGTTTTGTCACCTACAAAGAGAGTCATTTTGCATGTCTATACCGCAGTTTCCTTTCCTGTAAAATGAGGCTGCTCGCAGTTGCCCCCAGGCATAACACAGGATGCTTCTGTGAAGAACGCAGAATGCCACGGGGACAGACTTGCCTCGGACTCAGAGACAGGCGACCTAACTATTCTGTGCATGATCTCGGTTTCCCAAACCGTCTCCCTACGCGGAAGAGGCAGCGGGAGGGAAGGGTGGGGGGGGGTGCCTACCAGGGTGGGGGCAGGGGAGTATTTATGAGTGGTGACACCTATTGTGTTTTCCCCCTTTGTGTTTTTCTGTCTTAATTTTCTACAAAATTGAAAATCAGATAAAAATTCTGCTCTCAGGACAGATGGTCGACCTCCCCCGCCAGATAGTTGGGCTGAATCGCAGGAGTGAAGGACAGAGCAGGGCCTTGCAAGGGGGACCAACATTCCCGGCATCGGGTGCCAACCTCGGGGCTCTTCCCACATTGGGCTACTCCCCTGCCTCAGCCCTGCCTGCTCCCCTCTCCCTTTCCCACGTCCCCGCTGCCTCTCCCACGCACTTGACCTTCTGGGCCTGGAGGAGAGCAGGCAGGGGGGCCGTCTCACCTGCTCCTCATTCCCCGAGGCTGCCCCTCCCCCCTACTCGCCTGACCATGGCACTTGTCACCCCAGCACAGGTGGGCATCTGCTCCCCACCCCCCATCCTGCAGGCCTGAGAACTTCCCTTTCCCTGGCTTCTCAGCCAATCCCTCTCCTCTCCAAAGACCAAGTGCCAGCCCGTCTGTGTCATCCCCTGGGCACAGCCTACCAGTGACCCTCGAACTCCAACGGGCATCAGAACCCCTGGGGGGACTTTCCCAGCCACAGACTCTGGGCCCCACTCCAGGAGGTCTGGGGCGGGGCCTGAGAATCTGCATTTCTCCCAAGTTCCTAGGCAATGCCGATGCTGCTGGTCCAGAGACCCCACTTGGAGGACTTCTGCCCCCCCCTTGTCATTACCAAGAATGCCAGCCTCCCTAGGGTCCCCACCTTCAAGCATTCTGATCCCCACCGTTCCGACCTGCCTCTTCGCCCTCTCTCCAGTTCCCTGATTGCAACAGTTATTTTCCACCCCTCGCCCCACGCGGGGCCCTCCCACCCACCGACCACACACTTTCCGCTGTCCCGGCGCTCCTTGTGTCTTCACGTCCCTCCTTGCTCGGCCCAGCGTCCGTGGCTGACCCCCCCTGGCAGACGCCCTCGGTGCCCTTGAAACTCTCACTTGGTCAGACTTGCCAGGCGGGCCCTGAGCATGGTCGCCTTACAGCTGAGCGTGGCCAGCTCACTGCGCTCACTGGGAATACTTTAAGTTCATGACCTTCAGCCTCCAGGGGCCCCTGGCTCTGCCTGGTCGTCCTGCCCTCTTCCCCTAGGCCATTCCTTTCCCGCTCTCCTAGAGGACCATTAGCACCTGCTTCTCTGTCCTCAAATCCCCAACTGGACTCCCTCACCTGCTGACCTCCCTTCCTGTTTCCCCAGGAAAGAGGGTCTCCACAAGCTGCCACGCCTACACGCCCCGCCCCCATGGCCAAGGACGATGGGCCTGGGCTCCTACGCACCCCAAGCCTCAGCTGGTGCTCCCACAGCCTTGTGCTCCTGCCACCTGGGACACGGGCTCCAGCGAGGTCCCGCTGGCATCAATTTCCCCCTCTCTACTGTGTCGTCCTCATGGAATGACAAGTATGCTGTTATTTCTCTAATCAGAAAAACCAAACAACTTTCTCTCGACCCCATGTCCCCACCAGCTACCACCCCCTTTCCCTGCACCCTTTAGAGCAAAACACTTTGCAAGTGTTGTCTGCACCTGTGGCCTCCACTTCCTTCCTGCCTGTGACCGTCGGTCACCCACACCCCTCCTCCGAGGATGCTCCAGATCGAGGCCCCAGGGACTGCCACCTGGAGACGGCATTCAGCCAGCAGCCCGGCGGCAGTGTCTGGCCCAGGGGCTCCCCTCGCTGGGCCCCTCCTCCCTCTCTGACTTCCCCTTCTCCAGCCCTTTCACTCTTCATAAACAATGGGGGGGGGCTGTCCCATGACTCCTTAGATCCCCTCTCTCTGTCTTTACTCACTCCCTGCGTGACCTTAGCCAGATTCACTGCTTTAAACGCTGTCTCTGTGGCCGCATCTCTATGCCTATGCCTCCAGCTGGGACCTTGTTCTAAACTCCAGCTGCCGGCTTTACTTGGAGGTTGTGGCAGAAAGTATTACTTGTGTCCCTGTAGCCATTTTTCCTTCCTCCTTAGTAAAACAACTGCCTGCACCTTACCGCCTAGGAAAAAACCCTACCTTTCCCAGTCTTCTTTACAATTTCGGGCAACCCTGTGACTAAGTGTTATCCAAGGGAATTTGAGTGGAAGTGTCCCGCGAAACTTTTGAGAAGTATCCTTAGAGTGTTCTTCCTCATTCCTTCTTCCTCCTAGATGGAATACGCATGCGATGGCTGGAGCTCAAGCAGCCATCTTGTACTAGGAAGTGGGAGCCAGTTGCCAAGGATGGCAGAACATTAGTCAATGACCATGGAGCTCCCATGCCAGCCCTGGACTATCTTCCTAAGGATTTGGTCTACATGCAAGAGGTAAGTTCTATTTTATTTAAGATGCTCTTAGTCAGGGTTTTCTGCCATGATCAGGCACAGAATCCTAACAGACATAGATATCTAATGGGCACTGCACATGTAACATATCCAAAGTTGCACTTGTGACTTTGACTCCACCTACCACCCTGCTCCTGCCACCATCATCCTATCTCAGTAATGCCAACTCCATCCTTCTCACTGCTCAGGCCTTCTGAGTAATCCTTCCTCCTCTGGGTCTCATATGCCACACCCAACCCTTCAGCCAATCCTGTTTGCTCGACTTTCAGAATAGATCCAGAATCCGACCACTTCTCAGCACCCTTGCTGCCAGTGCCCTGGCCCAGGCAGCACCGTCTCTCACCTTGACCATTGCAACAGCCTCCCGAGTGATGCCTCTCCTCCCCTCACCCCAATATAGTCCTTCCTCAACATCGCTGTGACAGGGATCCTGCTAAATGTAAATCAGAGCATATCACTCCTCTGCTCAAAACCTTCCAGAGCTTTCTATCACAGTCACGGAAAAAGCCAAGTCTTCCCCGTGGACTGCCAGGACCTTGACCTTCCACCTCCCAGACCTCCTCCTGCCCCTGTCCTCACTCCACTCCAGCCACCTGGCTCCTCACCCTTCCCTGAACAGGTCAAGCTGGTCCTGCCTCAAGGCCTTTGCCCTTGACTCTCACCCTGCCGGGTGGTCCTCCCCCCATATTTGCATCCTCCATTCCCTTGGCCCAGCCTTACTTCCACCCAAACACATCGCCCATGTGCGGGGTTACTTGGCTCTCGTCTCCCCCCACCCAACCAGAACATAAACTCCTCGAGGGGTTCTTCTAGGGACGAGTGGGGCAGCAGCTATGACTAGATGCCGGGGGAAGGCAGCGGGTGGCCCGGGGCTATGTCCGCGGGCTCTGTGAGGAGGGGAGGGGGACGGGCACCAGCTTCTCCTGGACTTGCTCCTTCTGAACCAGGCGGATCTGCTCCAGCTGCTCCTGGGTCATGCCCTTCCAGCGGTCGGGGACCACGCGGTGGGGCCCGAAGGAGCTGGCTGCCTGCTGCGGGTTCTCCGAGAGCAGGTCCCCACGCAGCAGGTTGGAGATCTCAGCCAGGTTGTCTTCTTGTTCCTGTTTTCTCTCTCGAATTTTCCTTTCCAGTGACTCGGTGGCCTGCACAGGGGATGACAGTAAGGAAGATGCCCTGAGTGACCCCGTGGGGATTGAGGCACAGGTGGGCACATCTCCCTAGGAGCCCCTGACGGAAGGAAGAGTTTGCTAAAGTGCACGTGGGACAGGTGGGGGCGGAAGAGTCCCCACACCCTTGGCCCCCGGATGCCTGGATGCTGACGGGCGTGTAGGCTGGGCTGAGGGAATCCCGACCTGTGGGTTGTGTGTGTGAGACCTGCAGGTGTTTGCACTGATTTGCCAAAGCAGGGAGCTGTCTCCCCGGGTTCAGCCGCCATCTGCCATTGGCCTGGCTTCACTCACCTGGGGGCAGGGCTCTGTGCCCCTCCCAGTGGCCCCGGTCACCCGACAGAGTGATTCACAACAGTGGTGACTGCTTTTTTTTTTTTTTTTAAGATTTATTTATTTAGAGAGAGAGCACGTACGCATAATCAGGAGGCAGAGGGAGAGAGAGAATTTCAAGCAGACTCCCCACTGAGCAGAGAGCCCGATGTGGGGCTCGATCCCAGGACCCCGAGGTCATGACCTGAGCCGAAATCAAAGCTGGACATTCAACCGACTAAGCTACTCAGGCTCCCCAAGACTGAGATTTGGGAAGTGTTTCCCGCCCACCCCAGCGTGAGTTAGCCCACTCTGACTGGCATAGGTGGGTGTCATCATTACCCCCACTCTACAGATGACAAGACTGAGGCACTTGGGGGGCTTTTCCAAGGCAGCAGACAGGAGTCTGGTCTTGTCCCCGCACAGCTGGGCTCTGGGACCTGCCGCTGACCCTGAAACCACAATACCCGTCTAACAAAAGGAGCAGCCCTCACCT
This sequence comes from Potos flavus, assembly GCA_028534135.1. NCBI lineage: Eukaryota > Metazoa > Chordata > Mammalia > Carnivora > Procyonidae > Potos > Potos flavus. The sequence continues at coordinate 2,940,551 of CM052897.1, forward strand.
CCCCGAGGGCAACTTCCCAGCGTGCTCTGGGGGAGGGGGGTTCTCACCCCCCAGTCGGAGCCTGAGATGTACCTGGCTCTTGTTGAATTCTTTCACGGCTGCGCAAACCGCCTTTCTGGTGGCATTTTCCAGATTCTGTAAATGCTTGGCTGTTTCATCAAACTGCAGCCTTGTCTTCAAGTAGAGGTCCTCTGAAAAGGGAGCAAAACGCAGTCAAACCTTGCATGAGCACCCCGAACTCCTTCCCAGGCATGCAGAGCATCTCTTCTTATCCTGCACTTATCCACGGAGCAGGGGATTCAGGTAAAGCCCTTGGGTGCAGGCACGGGGTGTTAGCGTTACTACTGGGGATCCCTGATGTCGGCTGTGGTCCCGGGCTGGGGCAGTGATCCATCACCCTCACAATGGGCAAGGGAGCTCTGCCCAGGGACCCAAGAGGGCTCCCTAGAGGAGGGGTGTCGGGGGGGTGGGGATATCCGTGCAATTACGGTAGGGTTTTGGAGGAGGAGCATCCGAACAGCAAAAGCTAAAGATTTAGAGTCAGACAGGAGCAGGCTGCTATCCCCGCCCAGACACTTCCTAGCTCTGTGAACTTGAACTATGACCCAGCCTTTCTGAACCTCCAGCCCTCTTTGGGGAGGCGGGACAACTCCTACACTGCATGGTTACATCTTTTTAAAAAGTCACCGATCACAAGGTTCTTCACGTGGTGTTGGTGCCCATGGTGTCCTCATTATCTCCAAAAACAAAGACCAAACTCTAACCCTGAGCAAAAGGTCCGATGGGATTTGCCAGGATCCGGAAGTGGAAGGAAGCCAAGTGGCCGGAATGGAGCGGGGTAGGGGCCATAAGGTGACACGGGGTGGGGATGCGGGGTGCTGAGCCGGAGCCCAGCGTGCAGGGCCCTGTAGGCTACGGAGGGTTTCACATTTTTTTCCATATGCAATGGGAAGCCACCGGAGGGTTTTAAGCTGGGATGGAGGGAGTGGGGATGACATTGTCCAACTTGACATTGTTTAAAAAGTAGCTCTCTGACTGCTGGGTTGAGAATAGACTGGAGAGGACGAGAAAGGAAATGAAGGACAATTAGAAAGCCCTCGGCGTGGTCCCTCTAGGTGACCGGTTAAAAAAGGTGGTGGCTTGGATCACCGTGGTGACAGCAGGGATGGGAGAAATGGACAATTCCAAACATACACAGGGGGTAGAAGGATGGGAGTTGAGGGTGGCCTGGAGACAAGGGTGGTTCAAGGAGGACTCCCAGGTTTGTGGCTTGACTAGGGACAGAGGTGTCATTCACTGAGGTAAGGAGGGTGGAGGGAAGAACAGAACCAGACAGAAATTAGGGTTAATTTCCAGAATGTTCTGAGGTGCCTGGGGAGATGTCCAGGGGTCAGCTCAAGGAGCAAGTCCAAGGCTGAGACAAAAGCTCTCAGCCAGAGATGGAAACGTGGGGCACCTGGGATAAGGGCAGAAGCAGGGAGACCACTTAGAGGCTATTGCAATCGTCCCGCTGAGTGGTGTTGACAGCTTGGTCCGGAATGGTCATCGTGGAGGTGGAGGGAGGTAGTCGCCATATGAGATGAGTTGCTGCTGGAAGTGGACGTGACATTTGGGAGAAAGGAAGGGATCAAGATGCCTTGGGGTTGGGGCCTGACCAGCTAGAACAGTGCAGGTCCCATTGACAGAGGTGGAAGGTCAGCTTTGGGGGGAAGGTCGGCGTGTCTTGTATTGACATTGATAGGTTATCAGACACCCGAGAGCAGACAGACGCCGGGAGGCCACTGGATGTACGCGTCTGGATTCAGGGAAGAGTCCAGGCCGGAGATGTAAATTTGGGGAATGATGGCCTACGGGTGGTATTGAAACCCATGAGACGAGCTACGATCACCAAGGGAACGAGTGTGGTTGAGAGAGGAGAGGTGCAGAGGGTCCCGGTGAGCAATGGCATCGGAGGTGTGGAAGGGGCGCGGGGAGGAGGAGGAGCGCAGGGCTGAGGCTGTGTCCTGGAAGCCAGTCGAGGGGAGTACTCCCAGGAGGAGGAGGCAATCCGCAAGGGTATGGGCTGCAGATGAAGGAGAGGTCTGAAAACTGAGCTGGGGTGGGGCAGCGTGGCGGTCCCGGTGACGGTGGCCAGGCAGGTTCGGGACAGGGCGAGGGCAGAAGTCTGGTGGGGGTGGGCCATCTGGGGAGACACTGCTCCTGGAGAGCAGAGTGAGAAGAGAAGGGGGGAGGAGGGGCTGGGAGGAGGGTGAGCTGCCCAGGGAGGCTGCAGGGAAACCACCAGACAGGCAAGGCTTGGGCCTCACTCCCTGTCACAGCTCCTGTTTGGTCTTCACCAAAGCACTTCTGCCTCCTGTCATTTCACCAGCATGTGCACGAGAGCAGGGACACTTTCCTCTCGGTTACCGCATCTTCCTGGCACGAGAAGTCGCCAGAGATCAGAAGCTGCTGGGGTCCACACGCAGAGGCCGCCAGAGTGCTGGCAGGATTTCCTGGACTTGCAGCGCCCTCCAGGAGAGAGGCTCTGACAGAGAGGATCCCTGGGCCTGGAGGGTCCTGGTGAGGGGATGTGACCACAGCACCCTCGGCTGCACCCCTCAGACCCTATAGGGACATCTAGCGCAGCCCTCTGTAGACCAGGCTGCATTGGTGTCTTCCCAGCAGACTATAAGCCCCCCGGGGGCAGGGCGCATGGCATTCCGCGTTACTGTGCGCCCCAGCACCCAGCTGGAGCCCGGGCCAAGGGTCCAAGCTCAGAGCCGCTTTCCTGCATGACTGGCATGTGACTGAAGACATTTAAATCCTGGAACACAGGCCGACGTTGGCCAACACAGCACATTAGTGGGACTTAAGAGACAAAACAAAGCTGGGGAAAAGACCAGGGGGCTGGGCTGTTGAAGAAAGTATTGAGACCAATTTGTCCTTCTTGTTGCATTACCTGCTCTTCTCTGATGCGCGCGGGCATTCTCCCATTCACTCTGCTGTTGCAAGGACCATTCTCGGTTTTGTTCCTCCTGGAATTTCTTCCTGTCTCGGAAGTTTAAATCCTCTCCCATGAATCTCTGCATTCCCGATACCGTATTCCGAATATCATTATCTGACTGCCTAGCTGGAAGATCTTTCCTAAGGGCTAGGGGGTCTGATAGGTCAAATTCACGGCGCATTTCTGGCCTCTGGAAGCGCTGCTGGAAGTCATTGATGGCTTTACAGAGGCTTTTCTTATCCCTCCTTTCCCGGCCTTCCAATATGCATGTGATTTTGTCATTGTGCCTCATTTCAGCAGCTAGAAGAAATAGAGCATATCCGTAAAATTAAGGTTCAGAGAAAAAAATAAATTTGAATCTGCTTTAAAAAATAATTTTTGGTGATTCTAAAAGTAATATAAGCCCCTGAAAAGGTAACAGAACCATCAAAGAATTAGTATTCTGAATATATAAAGAATACCTACAAATCAGTTTTAAAAACCAAACAGGGATGCCTGGGTGGTGCAGTCGTTTAAGCAACCGACTCCTGATTTGGGCTCAGGTCATGAATGATCATGTCACAAGTCAGGCTCTGCTCTCCCTGAGAACCCCGTTTAAGATTCTCCCTCTCCCTCTGCCCCTCCCCCTCCATGTCTGCACACACTCTCTTTCTCTCAAAAAACAAACAAAAAACACCAAACAACCAAAGCAAAAAGTGGGCCAAGAATAGGATCAGGCAAATCGCTATAAAGAAACCCGAATGATCAATATGCTTCTGAAAAGATGACCGGCCTTACAAGGTGGGAACCATCTGATAAATTGGCAAGATATTTAAAATGTGAATAATAGTGCATATTGGTAAGGACATTAGTAAGGATAGTAAGGAAACAAGATTTCTCATTCACTGCTTGGGAGAGTGCACTTATAACTTTGGAAAGCAATTTGTCAAAATCCCATAAAACTGAAAACATGGACGCCCAGTGACCTACCAGTTGTAGCCCTAGGTACCTCTCACCTATGTAAACTAGAGACACAATGCATGCATAGTCACTGCAGCATTGTTTGGAAAAAGTCTAAATCAGCCATCTGTAGGGTAACGAATAAAAAAATTGTGGTTAATTCATACAACAAAATATCATAAGATAGGGGCGCCTGGGTGGCTCAGTTGGTTAAGCAACTGCCTTCGGCTCAGGTCATGATCCCGGAGTCCCAGGATCGAGTCCCACATCGGGCTCCCAGCTCTGCGGGGAGTCTGCTTCTTCCTCTGACCCTCTCCCTTCTCATGCTCTCGCGCTCTTTCTCTCTCTCTCTCTCTCAAATAAATAAATAAAAATCTTTAATAAAAAAATATAAGATAATTAAAATGAACATTCTACATGTAGATCACTGATTAATTTTTTTAAAAATTTTTAAAGATTTTATTTATTTATTTGTCAGAGACAGAGAGAAAGAGAGAGAGAGCACAAGCAGGGGGAGCAGCAGGCAGAGGGAGAAGCACACTCCTCGTCGAGCAAGGAGCCCAACTCGGGACTCAATCCCAGGACCTGGAGATCATGAACTGAGCCAAAGGCAGATGCTTAACCGACTGAGCCACCCAGGCGTCCCTAATTTTATTATTTTTTTTAAAGATGTTATTTATTTGAGAGAGGGAGAGAGAGACTGTGCAAGTGAGGGGGAGGGGCAGAGGGAGAGGAAGAGAAGCAGATACGCTGCTGAGCAAGGAGCCCTATGGGGGCTCATCTCAGTAACCTGAGATCTTGACCTGAGCGAAAATCAAGAGTCAGTCACTGAACTGGCTGTGCCGAGGCACCCCATGACTAATTAATTTTAAAAATATGTATTAAAAAAGTTGCAAAAGGATCCACTCAATGCATTTGTGTAAGATTTAGGTGACATTTTAAAACGCCCCCACAAAATTTTATATCATCATGAATATGTACACAAATAGTACAATATTACAAGAAACATGCATGGAAATGTTGTACCTGTCTGAGGAGGGAGGAAGAGGGAAGATAAGGTGGGGGAGAGCTCTATCTATCTATCTACCTATAGCTATACCACACGTATGTACGGCTTATATATATTTATGTATACATTTAAACATTTATACATTTTATATATACATTATAGCATTTATATATCTATAGCTATAGATACACATTTATATATCTATAGCTATAGATACACGTACATACATATATAGCATTTAATTCTCAAAAAGAATTCTTAAAAATAAGATATCTAAAGCCGGTTTGGCAAAATATTAACATTAACATCTAATCTGGTAGTGGGTATGTATGTGCCTGTCATACTGTTCTTGTAAGTTTGGATTATTTTTAAACATAACATAAAAAAAGGTGAACTGTTCAGAAATTAGAGAAGAAAATAAACGTCGCTCATATTCTATCACTCCAACTTCGTCACTGCTTACGTTTTGATATATTTTCTTTCTGTCTTTTTCTAAGCTTATTTTTTAAAATATATTCTAACATTTAGTTGACGGCCCATGGTATATACAATTTTGCTTCCTGCTTTTTTCTATTTAGAAAATCCTTATGGGGGTGCCTGGGTGGCTCAGTCCGTTGAGCGTCTCTTGGTTTGGGCTCAGGTCATGATCTCACCATCATGAGATCGAGCCCCAAGTTGGGCTCCACAATGTGTGCGAAGTCTGCTTGAGATTCTCTCCCTCTACCCCTCCCCCTGCACTTGCTCTCGCTCTCTCTCAAATAAGTGAATAAATCTTTTTAAAAAATTAAAAAATCCTTATGGTACTTAAAGAAAAAATAAGCTGGAATTGTTGCACCTGATGTGGGAAAATGAATTCTATTTGAAAGTTTTATCTCTGCTACCACGGTCTCATATCAGCTCTGAGTAGGTGCAGGGGTGTGAGCTAAGAGTGTGCACATGTCATTTAGTGCAAGCAGCTGTCCCCAGGAGAAGGTCTGGGACTTTGGGGCAGAGAATGGTGTGTGTTTAGGGTTTTTCAAATCCAGTTTTTAAAGAAAACCGATAAAAACGTACATTTACCCTCAAAATATATTTCCTACACCCGCATAGAATTCAATAGCTGTTTTCCTTTTAAGAGAGAAAGAATCAGCACATTAATTGAGCACAAGCAACTGTGAAATTTTAAAAGGAGGAGGAGTGTGAAAATGACAAGTTTTACATATATGAGGACATGAGGACTGGAGTCTAGAGGTACATGGCCCTAAACTGCTAGGGAGGCTTCAGGAAATGCTCACCAAAAGTTTCATGTCTAGCTTTTTCAGTTGCTTCTTTTATCTTCTGGTCATGAACCTGAATATCCCAGGCTTCTGTGTCTCCCTGGGAATGGAAAACAAGGGGAGACGAGTTACAGACAGATCATTTTAGTCAGTCGATGACCTTCCTACTTATCTTTTTAAAAGCCTTGTTCCACTGTTAACTAGTTGTCTTAGGTACACATCAGGTCTTTTCATACCTGGATGCCTTTGCTTATTTATAGCTGGTTCTTCACCCTGTCCCCAGAGCTTCCTTCTCTCTTTGTCTTGGTTAATAGATATCCTCAGAATACAGCTTAGGCAACACCTCCTCTGGGAAGCCCTCTCTGATTTCCTCTCCCAGCCCCAGTCTGTGCTCCCCTGACACCCTGTGCGCCCCTCCCTCACAGCACTGATTCCACTGCATAGTCATGTGACCATTTTAATGCCTGCCTCTCCTCTCCTCCGTGGGCCATGAACTCTGTTAGGTCAGGCAGGGATTGCCCTATTCCCCATTTCCTGGGACCAGCTTAGCCTTGCCACAAAACAGGAACGCCACCCGCACTTGCCAAATGGATAGCCTGGAAGGAGCCCCTGGCAATGTGGAAAATGTGGCTCAGAGAAAGGGGATCCGCGCGCTCTGGTCTCTGTTGAGCCACTCAGGCAGGCAAGCCCCCTCCCTGCTGCGTGTGCCTGTCCGGCAGGTGAGAGGGTGCAGTATCTGGTCTGCGAAGGTCTTTCCCGTCGTCAGCAGTCGATACCTGGAACCAGTTGTCCCCAGCACAGCTGGTTCGGTTCGTGGCTGCGTCTGGATCTGCGGTTTCACTGCAGGGGTTCGCTTCCGCTGTCCCGCGCCCGCCTCCCTCGCCACCTCCCTGCACACGCCGTCCCGGTCCGGGGACCTCACCCCGATGATCCTGTTCCTGGCGTTGAAGATCCGTTTCTGCCTGCACAGCTCGTTATGCCTCCTCTTGCCCAGAGCCAAGGACTGCTCCAGGTCCCTGGGCTGCGCTAGCTCCATGACTAGAAGAGGCCAAGAAATCCTAAGGGGTTTTTAAGGCTCGCGAGATGAAAACGGGAAAAGACGACAAAATTCAAACTAGCTGTAGCCTAAGCGAGGCTGGTTCTGCTGCGTTACGCGTGGGCTTCGCAAGCTCTCTGTGCGGCTTTCTGCTACCTTGCGGAGGGCGCGGAGACCGGTTTCCTCGGAGACGTAAACATCCCGGTTGCTTAGGAACGGCGCGGCGCCCGCTGGGTTCTCGCTCTCCTCTCGCGAGATTCCACGAAGCTCTTCCCGCGCTTTTCCTGCCGGCGTGTGTGGAAGCAGCTTGAGGCGCGGAGGGCGCAGCCATGGGCCACCTGGAGGTGTTGCTCGTGGAGAACTTTAAGTCGTGGCGGGGCCGCCAGGTCATCGGCCCTTTCAGGAGGTTCACCTGCATCATCGGCCCCAACGGCTCCGGTAACTGGGACCCTGACCGCCTCTGCCGCCCCGCCCGTCAGGCCGCATTTTGCCTAAGGGGACGTGAGGGTGACCTTGCGTGCGGGACTCGGGCCGTTGCTGCGTGCGGGACTCGGGCGTTGCTGCCCACGGGCCTCTCTCCTTCCTCCCCCCACCCGTCCTCCGCCGTCGGACCTAGACCCTCCCCCTCGCCTCGGGACCCCGACCTTGACCCTCTGTCCTCCACCGCCCCCCCCCCCCCCCGGCCCAAGCCTCGTCCTCTGGTCCCCGGGCCCCCTCTCGCCTGGACCACAGACCCCTACTCTCTCTGCCGCCTGGACCCCAACCTCCTGCCTCCGGCCCCCGGCCCTCCGCAGCCCGTACCCCAGACCCTGACCCTCACCCTCTGCCCCCGACTCTTCAGCCTCTGCCTTCGCCAGCTGCCCATCCTCGTTGTCTGCCGCCCAGAGCCTGACCCTCGTCCTCCGCTCCCCTGCCCCCGCTCGGTCCCCAGTCCTCTACCGCCCGACCCTCGCCCTCGGCCACCCGGCCCTCATCCTCGCCTCCTGGTGCCTGCCCTCGCCCTCTGCCCAGCCCCCAAGCGCCCACCTTCGCCCACTGACCCTCGACCTCCGCCACCTGGCCCCCAGCCCTCCGGGGCCCAGACCGAGACCCCGACCCTCGCCCTCCAGAACGCGGTATTCGCCCCCAGATGCCTATCCTTGCCCTCTGCCCCCGGCCCCGCCTTCTGTCGCCAGCCCCTCGCCTTCAGCTGCCCAGCCCTCCACTCCCGGGTGCCCACCCATGCCTTCTGCCCAGCCCCGGCCCTCTGGCACCTGCACCCTGACCCTCGCCCTCCAACCCCACTGTACTCATCCCTCCCCCTCCAGGCGCCCACCCTTGCCCTCTGCAGCTGGGCAATGACCCTCCTCCTCCTCACCCAACCCCGGGTTTTCCCAAGACCCTCCTCTCCTTTGCCCTGGCTCCCAGTGCTTTGCGGGTTTCTTCTCCAGGCCTAAGTCCTAGTCACCTCTTGTCATGAGCACGGTTGACATAATTTTTTTTTAAAGATTTTATTTATTCATTTGACAGAGAGAGAGAGATTACAAGTAGGCAGAGAGACAGGCAGAGAGAGAGGAGGAAGCAGGCTCCCTGCTGAGCAGAGAGCCCGATGCGGGGCTCGATCCCAGGACCCTGAGATCATGACCTGAGCCGAAGGCAGAGGCTTTAACCCACTGAGCCACCCAGGCACCCCACGGTTGACATAATTATAAAGCAGGTTCAGGATTCCAAACTCAATGACGTTTGGAATCAAGCCATGTGTTTAATTTGGCTTCTTACACAGCACAAAGCAAAGCGCAAGTCACAAAAAAACAAGATAAAACAGGAAGTAGGAAGTTAGCCTACCTATCCTGAAGTTAGTCTGTGAGTTCCCAGTTGACAGGCCTCGGTCAGGGTCAGCGCTGGGCACTTACTGCTTTTTATGTTCAAGCAGTGAAGGATCTCTGTTCCTTTGGAAGATCAGTCCGGCATAGCCTTCCCCTGCTGCCTTTTTGAAGTGGTCAGACACAGAGGGGCTGGTGTCTGAGGAGTCTGACACTGCTGCAAAAATCCTCTTTTTAAAGGGATTTCATGAGTCTTGGGTCTTTGCAGACCTCCTTTGTTTCTGCTGGTCATCAGTGCTGAGCGTGTCATGAGCTGATGCTGGTCTAGGTGACATCTGATCTTAGCTGCAATGCCCTTACCTGCTACTTCATTGCTGACAGAGGCCCCTGCTTGACAGGAGTGACTCTGTCTTGCTTGCTACACCTCTCATCTCCATCCCCTTCCTTTTCTCATCCAAAGATTAAGTGAGAGAGATCTGAAGGAAATAATTGGTTTTAAGGAGCCTGAACAACCATTTCGGTTCAAGGAAACTTCTACACAGGAATATTGTAATAGTAACGGCATTTGTGGAGCTTTTACCAAGTTCCTGGCACCCCTTTTTCAATTCTCAAAGTGGGTATTATCCCACGTTATAGTGTAGGAAACAGGTTCAGAGGGGCCAGATGACTCTCCATGGTCACCCAGGAAGTGGCAGAGTCTGGACTTCAGTTCAGGCCAGGCCAGGCTCCCTGCTGCGCTGCGGTAAGAATCCATAAATGTAATGACCCCAGCAGGTGGAGGGCGTAAAATGATAGCTACTTTGAGATTTTTGTTTTAACTCAAATCTTCCTTGTGGCTCTCTCAGGCCAGATTTCCTTGATTCTGTTATCAAAAAGACATTGAAAAGATAAAGGTAAGAATACAAGAGTATTTATAATAACCTTCTCCACTCATTATCAGGTTAGTAGGCCAACCATTAGTTGATTTTCACCTTTTAACTGGTGATTATGTGAAGGGTTGCTCGATTATATTTTGTACTTCCAACAGTGTAATATTTTGAATGAGTATTTGAGTAAAGTCTTATACTGCAGTCAGCCTAAATTATTTGCCCACTGCTGTTCAAGATCCAGATAAAGTGGTGTTTTGAACTTTTTTAGACTAATGCCAAACATAAGTTTCAATCTTATTTCTTTTCTTAATTCAACAATACATATCGTAATTAACAGTATATTTTAAGGTTATTATGAAAATGCCTTTACAACTTCCTCCTGTCCCACATGCCCTGGAAGCTCCATTCCCCTCCTGAGAATCACTGGTAACCCAGAGACTTTGCTTGGAACCGTATAAAGCCAGTCATGGATTATTTCAGCATTATCTTTAATATCTCTGCACAACAAAAATTTCTGGTTTACTTATTGCTGAATTTTGCATGGGCTATTCACATTCTCCTATACGATGGCCCAAACTCAGTATAATGCTAATCCATGACTACTTTAATGGGTGATATTCTATATTCATTTGAATACTTGTCAATAAATCATCTTTTTAAAAATCTTAGAGAATTACTGGCACATTTAGGTAGGTTTTATTAAACCAATTGAGAAAATTTTCCGTTATACCTATTTCCTCTTAAACTTCAATTTAGCTAGTTGTGGTCATTCTTTTTGTAGTAATTTCCTGTTGCTACCACCTGTCAAAATTTGATATGTTCTCATTTGTTTTTAGTAAATCCAATGTTTGGTTTTTTGTGGGTAGTGGAGAAATTTCATCTTTAATCTTAACCTTAATATTTTTCCACTCAAATTTAGCAAATTGTTTTTGCGTATATATAGTATTAGAAACGGAAGAAGATATGTATAAGACGACAGCTTCTGCTCCCGAGGCATTGGGAGTATAAGAAAATGACACACTTGTTGAAATAGAAGGTCCAATAACACTGTTAATGGAACTTTAAGCAAGGAAAATACTAGATCTGATATAGGGAGGTATGGACAGAAAGAGGTAAAGATAAGGAAAAATTTTCTAGAAGAATAGCATTTGAGCTTGCCCAAAGAGTACAGAGTACTTTTCTAGAGATTCGTGAGTCTATTGTGGAACAGTTAATAGCCCAAATTGTCAAGAATGTAGTGCACGTGTAGGGAAGCAATGGTGTATAATGTTGGAATCCTACTGGGTAAGTCCTTGCCAGAGTGATATATTTAACTTTATGGAAAAAATAGTAGACTTTGAAACAGGGACTATTTAGCAGGGAAGTTCCACAAGTGTGCCTGAGTCTAAGGTGATAGCCTTAAACCCACTTGTGATTTATATCCTGCCCCCTCCTCAGTTCTTTGCTTCTGTGATTATCTTTCTCTTTTGTACTGTATCTTCCTCCCTTATTGAATAATTTTCATTGGCAATAATACATGCCTTATTAACACTCTTATGACATAGAGGATAAATAGCTATATGAAAAGAAAATATAGTACAATGTTAATTGTAGAATTTAGTGGTAAATATATGGATGTTTACAGTGAAATTCTTTCAACTTTCTTGTGTGTTTGAAAATTTTATAATGAAATGTTTGGGGGAAAGCCCTTGAACTTCACTGTCTCTTTAGGCTGTTGCCCCATTTTATCAGTGCAGTGAAACTCTTTAGACCATCCTCAGTGCTCTTGGTTCAGTTTTCAGTCCCAAGCTTCACTGAAATGACACTTATCTAGGTCACCATTGACCTACATCTTGTAAGAGTCAGTGGCCAGTTTTCTTCCTCATCCTGTTTGACTTATCAGTGCTGTTTCATTCGTTTAAAAATAATGGAATGCCTACTAAGTGCCATGCACTGTTCTCATCAGTGAACAGATAAACATCCCTTCCCACATAGAACTTGCATTCAAGTGCAGAGAGATAGACAACAAAATATAAGAAGTATATAGAATGTTAAAATGTTAAGTATTAAGTAGAAAAATAGTAGGAAAAAAGGTAGAAAAATGCTGGGGTTGTTTTTAAAGAAGTTGGTCAAGGGAAGGTCTTGCTGTCTTGACGGCATGGCAGGTCACATTTCATCTTTCTCTTGAGCCTCTTTGCTCTTCTGACTTTGTATACCAAGTAGGTTTTCTCCTGTGTCACTGGCAAGCCCTCAGTTATTGGCTGCTTCTCCCCTGGGTTTCTAAAGCACTGGAGTCCTCCCACCCCCTGGAAATATGTCCTCTGTCTGTCTATCCTATGTTCTTTGCCCAGGTGATCTTATTCAGTTCCATAGCTTCAAATACCATCCTTATGCTGCTGACTTTCAAAATTATATATCTAGGCTGTAATATTCATCTTTTTTTTTTTTTTTTTTTTTTTTTGCTATTTCTAGTAGACATGTGAAATACTATAATCAGGGGTGCCTGGCTGGTTCAATCGAGTTCAAGTCCCACATTGAGCATAGAGATTACTTAAAAACGAAATCTTTAAAAAATACTTTAATGAGAAGGAGTAGTAAATTTCCTCTCCCCTGCTTCTCCCAGACAAACTTGTTCCTTCTGAGGTCTTACCTTCTCACCATTTACTCAGTCAGACCAGATACCCAGAGTAATTCTTTATTCCTCCTCCTATACACCACTTCCCTCACCTAATCTTCTATAAATCCTAATAACTCTACCTCTGAAATATATCCTGAATCCAGTTCTTTCTTGCCACTTTTCACTGCTATCACTCAGCCAAAGCTGCTAGAGCTCTCATTTGGACTATTTCTATAACTTCCTAACATGTCCCTCTGCTTTCTTTCTGTGTCTCTACAATTCATTCTCACAGCAGAGTGAGCAGTTAAAAAAACAAACTAAAAAAGTAAATCTGTAAATCCGAGCACTGCCCAGCTTAAAACTCTCCAATGACTTTCCCCTACACTTGGAATAAAATTCAGTACTTCTTACCATGATCCACAAAACCCTTTATGATCTGGCTCCTGTGTATTTCTCTTCTCTAATATTCTCTTCCCCCATATTTACTGTGCTCCGGTCAGAAGTGCTTCCCGCCCCTCTTCCTTACATAGACCAATCTTATTTCCATTTCAGGGTCTTAGCATTTGCTGTTCCTTGGACTTTAGAATGCTTTCCTCCCAGAGTTCCAAGTTCCATATGGCTACCATCTAAATGAATTCTTCATCTTTATAAATTCTCCCTGTCACACCCAGAACATTACCAGTCTGGGCCAGTTCTACCACCTTAATAATCTTGTCCTCTTCCCTCTATTCCCACTTCTATCACTGTTTCAGGCTCTTATCATTTCTTCATTGGATTAATGTAGTAATCTTTTAGCTGAGCTCCCAAACTTTGGTCTTACCCTACTTTAATCCTTATGCCACACTGTTACCTCAATAATCTTCATCTGTTCCCACAAGAAAGAAGATCCATTTTACTTCTTGATAGATGAAGAACAGGCATTTGAAAAAATTCAATGCATAAAAGGTTGATGGGCTCAAATGAAACATTTTTGGTTAGACTCCATCATAGGTGATGTTGTGTAGTTCTCATTGTATTACATCACATAATATCTATTTGTTTTACCACTAGTAGTGCTAAGATTGACCCCTGGATTAGGCTGGTGACAATGATTACTCTATTGTACAATTAGTTTTTCCCTTCTAACTAGTCTAGTGTTCTAGTATTACTAGTGTTACTTTGACATTAGACAAATGTTCCTTATCCACCAATTACCCAAATGTTTTTTTAAATTTTAAGTTTTTAGTTGTAATTCCACTATAGTTAACACACAGTGTTATATTAGTTTCATGTATACAATATATTGATTCAACAATTCTATACATTGCTCAGTGTTCATCATGATATGTGTACTCTTTAATCCCCATCACCTATTTCACCCTCCCCCCCCCCCCATCTTCCCTCTGGTAACCATTAGTTTGTTCTCTATACTAAAGAATCTATTTCTTGGGCGCCTGGGTGGCTCAGTGGGTCAAAGCCTCTGCCTTCGGCTCAGGTCATGATCTCAGGGTCCTGGGATCGAGCCCAGCATTGAGCTCTCTGCTCGGCGGGGAGCCTGCTTCCCCCTCTCTCTCTGCCTACTTGTGATCTCTCTCTCTCTGTCAAATAAATAAATAAAATCTTTAAAAAAAGAAAGAATCTATTTCTTTCTCTTTTTCACTTTTTGATCTGTTTCTTGGCTCACCTCTTTTCCCCCTTTGTTTTGTTTCTTAAATTCCACGTGAGTGAAATCATGGTATTTGTCTTTCTCTGTTTGACTAATTTTCCTTAGCATTTACTCTCTGGCTCCACCCATTTTGTTGCAAATGGCAAGATTGCATTCTTTTTTTATGACTAATACTCCACTGTATATACATACCCCATCTTTTTTATCAATTCATCAGTTGACGGACACTTGGGCTGCTTCCATATCTTGCCTATTATATATAACGTTACTATAATCATTGGGGTGCCTGTATCCTTTTGAATTTGTGTTTTTGTATTCTTTGGGTAAATATTTAGTAGTGTGAATACTGGATCACAGGCTAGTTCTATTTTTAACTTTTTGAGGAACCTCCATACTGTTTTCCACAGCGGCCGTACCAGTTTACATTCCCACCAACAGTGCTCACGGGTTCCTTTTTCTCCACATCCTCACCAACGCTGTTATTTCTTGTGTTTTTGATTTTAGCCATTGCGGCATGTGTGAGCTGATAGCTCATGATAGTTTTGATTTGCATTTCCCTGACGATGAGTAATGTGGAGCATCTTTTTATGTGTCTGTTGGCCATCTGTCTGTCTTCTTTGGAGAAGTATCTGTTTATGTTGTCTGCCCATTTTTTAATTGGTTATTTGTCTTTTGGGTGTTGAGTTGTATAACTTCTTTATGTGTTTTAGATACTAATCCTTTATTGCACATGTCATTTGCAAATATCTTCTCCTGTTCGGAGGGTTGCCTTTTAGTTTTGTTGATTATTTTCTTTGCCATGCAGAAACTTTTATTTTGATGTAGTCCCAATGGTTTATTTTTGCTCTTATTTCCCTTGCTTCAGGGAACCTATCTAGAAAATATTGCTACAGCCAATCTCAAAGAAATTACTAGATTTGCTACCCAAATGTTTTTATGCCAATTAATTATCTTGACTGAATCAGCATTTCATTAAGGTTTGCAAAATTGAGTTTATAATATGTCATGCTTTTCTATATTCATTAAATGGTAGTCCCCTGTTTTAAAAAAAGTTTTTTTTCATTGACTGGGATTATTAGAAACCTAAAATACAGTTCACACTGGAAAAACATAATAAATGCTGTCCTATTTTTTTTTAAAGATTTTATTTTTATTTATTTATTTATTTTAAAGATTTTATTTATTTGACAGAGAGGAGAGAGATCACAAGCAGGCAGAGAGGCAGGCAGAGAGAAAGGGGGAAGCAGGCTGCCCGCTGAGCAGAGAACCCGATGCAGGGCTTGATCCCAGGACTCTGAGATCATGACCTGAGCCAAAGGCAGAGGCCTCAACCCACTGAGCCACCCAGGTGCCCCAAGATTTTATTTTTTTATTTGAGAGAGGGCGAGCGAGAAGGAGCACTTGTCGGGGGGAGGGGCACAGGGAGCCTAACGTGGGGTTTGATCCCAGGACTGGAGCTGACGGCAGTCGCTTAATCAACTGAGCCACCCAGGCACTCCAAATGCTTGTCCTTTTTAACTAGTATTTTCAAAGATGAAAGTTTTAATAGTACAAATGATGAAGATGAGTTTTTCTCTTTTTTTGTTACTATCATTATGGACCCATGGATTTTCATTGATAGAGTGTGTTTTAATCCACCAAAACCAGTACTCTTTTTTATTTTTTAAAGATCTTATTTATTTATTTGAGAGAGAGAGAAAGAGAGAAAGCACAAGCGGGGTGGAGGGGCAGAGGGAGAAGGAGAAGCAGACTCCCCACTGAACAAGTAGCCTTAAACGCTGGGCTTGATCCTGGGATCATGACCAGAGCCGAAGGCAGATGCCCAACCGACTGAGCCACTCAGGTACCCCATAAACCATTATTCTTTTTGATGCTCACTCTGTTATATCTTTAGTCAAAAGGAACTCTTTCAAGCTTCCTCCTGTGTTTTTTAGTCATGACCTCATTAATATTTGAAATCTTCCTTGCTTTCTGATATAAGATGTTCCAGTTCCCAGGCTATTCTTCAATTTTCCCAGCCTCAGACTTGGAATTAGCCGGTTCTCCAATTATTTCTGGTTTCTTTTTGAAGGAAAGTTATTAAAGACCACCACCTGGGAACAAGAGATACTCAGTGCATTTGATCAGTGCATTTGGGTAATAGTGGGTCTAGGCCATTTCAGTGGCTGGAGCTAGGAAATACATGAAGTACTTTTTCAGACTTGTTGTTTTGTTTATAGCAGCTTTATTGAGATATAATTTACATAATATCAAGTTCATCTTTAAGTGTACAATTCAGTGATGTTCAGTGTATTCACAGAGTTGTATAACTGTCATCACTAATTCCAAAACATTTTCATCACCCCAAAAAGAAACCTTGTACCCATTAGCAATCCCTCTCCATTATCTCCTTTCTATCCAGCCCCTGGCAACCACTAACCACTTTCTGTCTCTGTGGCTTTTCCTATTCTGGACACTTTATATAAATGGAACCATGCAATATGTGGCCTTTTGTGTCTGGCTTCTTTCACTTAACGTAAGAGGTTCCTCTATGTTATAGTATGTATTAGTACTTAATTCCTATTTATTGCTGAATAATATTTCATTGCAAGATATACCACATTGTATTTATTCACCGGTTGAAGGACATTTGGGTTGTTGCCATTTTGTGGTTGTTTTGAATAATGCCGCTCTCAACATTTGTGTACAAGTCTTTGTGTGGACATGTTTTTATATCTCTTGGATGTATACCTAGGAGTGGAATTGCTGAGTCATATGATAATTGTGTCTGACATTTGAGGAACTGCCAGACTGTTTTCTGAAGTAAGTGCTCTATTTTGACATTCCCATTGGCAATGAGTGTTTACATTTCTCCACATCTTCAGCAGTTGTTATTGTCTTCTCTTTTTTAGCCATCCTAGTCAATGTGAATTGTATCTCATTGTGGTTTTGATATGCCTTCATATGACTATTATGTTTGAGCATCTTTCCATGTTACAGTAATTTTTAAAAATCAAACTCATGAGGCTCCTGGATGGCACAGTCTGTTAAGCCGCGACTCTTGGTTTCCACCCAGGTCATGATCTCAGGGTCGTGTGATCAAGCCCCCAGTCGGGCTCTGCACTCAATGTGGAGTCAGCTTGAGATTCCCCCTCCCTCTCCCCTCCTGCTTGTGCTCTCTCTCTCTAAAATAAATAAATCTTAATAAAATAAAAAACAAAAATCGAATTCATGTTGATAGTTTCCATTCAGTATTTTATAAAGATGTATTTATTTATTTACTTATTTATTTGAGAGATAGAGCAGGGGTAGGGGCAGAGGGAGAAGAGAGAGAGTCTCAAGCAGACACCCTGCTGAGCATGGAGCCCTATGCAGGGCTTGATCTCACAACCCCGAGATCATGACCTGAGCCAAAATGAAGAGTTGGTCCCTTAACCAAATGAACCAGGCACCCCTCCATTCAGTTTTAATGTAACTGTGTTCTCACTGTTTCCTGATTCTTGTCATTGCAAATATTTTTTCTTACTCTGAAAATCTTAGTTCCTAACATCACTAATATAATTACGTATTTGCTTTAATGTACAGTATAAAGAAAATTATCTTAAAATTATCAATACCAGTAAGATTCCAAACAATGAAGATAATACAGGAAATTTAGAGTTCTTTCGTACTTCTTTTTGGTCCTTAAAACACATCCCGTGAAGAATGTACAGTCAGAATTTTGTGATCTGAAGTTCCTTGAAATAAAATACTTCTCAGTATGGCTATCACCAATTTAATACTCAGTTAAGTTTACTTGTTTCTGATTGTTTTCATTTATAGAATTTTTAAATTTTAGGTTTTTTTTTAATGGGTAATACATATATGTATATCAAAGGTCAAAACTATAGAAAGGTATACACCGAGAAATCTTGTTTCAGCCCTTTTCCCTCAGCCAGTCAGGGTCCCCACAGGAGACAGGTGGCATGCTCAAATGAGGACAATTTTTGGAAGTTTTATTTACAAAGGGGCTAATTACAGAGTTGTGGGAGGCTGTAAAGGAATTCCAAGGACTAGAGGAATTACAGGGTTAGCACAATGGATCCGTCACCATCCAAGGCACAGAGAGGAAGGAACCCAAAAGGAAATTTAAGGGCTGGAACCTGTCAAAGGACACAGCTAGTCGGAAGCCACTTCACAGTGAGGGAAGTAGGGGAATAAATACCCTGACCCCATTCTTTTCCTTCCCTGCTGCCAGAGCTCCCCATTGGCCAAATCCAACTGGAAGCCAAAAGGTCCGAGAGCCTGTTGATACAGGGCAAAACGCAGGGTGGAAAATGGGACAGGAGAGGCAAACAGGTGTCCCAACTCAGTTTCTGTGTCCTGCTCTCTACCCTGTATAAATGACCATTTCTTGATTATCTTTTGGTATCCCTTTTGCAAATGCAAGTAAATATATATGTATTGCTATTTCTAACCCCTTAGTTCTCTTTATGTCAAAGTTTGTATTTAGTTTTTTACTATATATGCTGTTATAAACCTTTTTTTCATTTACTACATCCTCTTTCTGCTGTGTAATTCTCCATTGTGTGGCCGTTATACAGTTATTTCAGGTATTCCTTTAATTTCTAGACACTTGAGTTGTTTCTGATCTTTTTCTGTTAGGAAAAAACCTATAATGAATTGCATAGCTGTGTATTTTCCATTGTATAGTTGTACACATATATGAGGGAGATAGATTTCTAGAAGTGGAACTGCTGGCTCAAAAGATGAATGGATTTAGAAAAGGGTTAGTATCCAAAATATATAAAGAAGTTATACAACTCAACACCCAAAAAACAATCCAATTTAAAAATGGGCAGACAACATAAACAGGTACTTCTCCAAAAAAGACATACAGATGGCCAATAGACACATGAAAAGATGCTCCACATCACTTATCAGGGAAATGCAAATCAAAAGTATAATGAATTATCACCTCACATACGCCATAATGGCTAAGATCAAAAACACAAGAAATAACAGTGTTGGTGAGGATGTGGAGAAAAAGGAGCCCTCCAGCGCTGTTGGTGGGAATGCAAACTGGTGCAGCCAATATGGAAAACAGAATTGAGGTTCCTCAAAAAGTTAAAAATAGAACTAGCCTATGATCTAGTAATCACACTACTGGGTATTTACCCAAAGAATACAAAAACATTAATTCAAAAGGATACAGGCACTCCCTCTACCTCCCCCCCCATCCTCCCCATGTGGGCTTTCTCTCTCAAATAAATAAATAAAAATCTTAAAAAAAAAAAAAAAAAAAAAAAAGCAGGCTCAGGCCTGCTGTATAACTTTTCTGTACCACCAACTCCTACCAATTATAAATATTTTAGCCACCTTAGTCTTGTCCGTGGGAATATCTTGGGTATAGTTAGCCATTTTTAAAATTATGTGACAGTTAATATTCATAAAATGGAAATAACTGAAATTCAGAGGTGATTTACCATAATATAATATTTAATAATGGAAGAGAGTTGGAGTTTAGATCTCCTTATTTATATCCTTAAATTTAAGCCGCTTAATACTCTACCATAGCTGCATAGAAGAAACCAGTGATCTACATAAAATTGTTCAGTTACATGCATCCTAAACATAGACGAGACAGTACTATTGAGATGTGTATTGGCTATATTTCATTTCCATTGGTGGCCTGGTTTATTTGACTCCGGGCAAGGTTTTTTATTATTAAGAAGGAATAACCTTTTCCTCTCTCTTTTTTTTCCCAGGAAAATCTAATGTAATGGATGCACTTAGTTTTGTAATGGGAGAGAAAACAGCAAATTTAAGAGTGAAAAATATTCAAGAACTCATTCATGGAGCACATATTGGAAGACCTGTCTCCTCTTTTGCAAGTGTGAAAATTGTGTATGTGGAGGAAAGTGGAGAAGAGAAAACATTTACAAGGATTATCCGAGGTATTTTTTTGGTAGATAATTCTTATGAGTCATTTAATTTTTCAAAAGTTAAGTCAGATCATCTGTTTTTTTCTTTTTTTGAAGAGTGTGCTTTGTTATTCCACTGGCATAATAAACTAGAGGTTTGGGGGTTTTTTTCCTCTTAGATGGCAAATCTCAGAAGCAAATAATAGAACCTGTTTATTCTCCACTAAGAGTCTTTAAGCAGATGGATTTGTTCACATTTCCCTGTTGACAAATAGCATTTTTCTACCTGGTTATTAGGTTAAAATGAAGGAGGTTCTCTAGGTATGTGGTTTATGGTTTTCTTTGTGATAAACTGATTATATGTATGTTTTTGGTTTGTATTGAAATTTTTCTACCACCAAATAGCAACTTGAGTGAAATATTTGAATTTGCATTTTGTCGTTTATTCAGGAAACAGGGATTTCATGAATAAACCCTTGTTTCCTGAATAAGCAAGATTAAGAGTTGTTTATGTGTATCTTTTCTATATGCTAAGAGTTTAGAGAGCCTCCATAAAATAGGCATGCCTTGGTTTTGTATTTTTGTTTTTGGTATTTCATTCTGGTGCACTAGAACATGGTCTTAATGTTCTAATGTATAAATACTGTCTTATTAACTTTCCCCAGATTCAGCCACTGATAATTCTGGAAATACTTATACCTTAGTATGTAACTTAAGTATTTCACCACACTACCACATAGATATCTTTATCGGTGAGTTTTCTCACTTCCTTTGGGTTTTTATTCAGAAGTCTCTGTTGCAGTAAATATTCCCTAGCCCACTCTATTTATCTGATAAATCATCATAAATTTATGTTTTCCCATCTTTATTGAGGTATAATTGACAGGTAAAAATTGCGTGTATCTAGGGTCTCCTGGCTGGCCCAGTCAGAAGAGCATGTGACTCTTGATCTTGGGGTCGTGGTTTTGAGCCCCACGCTGGGCCTAGAACTTACTTAAAAGAAAAAAAGAAAGAAAAAAATCCTAATTAAAAAATTGCATGTATTTAAGATTTACATCTATGTTTTAATATACATTGTGAAGTAAACACCACAATCAAGCTAATTAACATATGTATCGCCTTACACGGTTACTGTTTTCTTTGCATGTGCGTGAGTGTTGTGTTTGTGGTGAGACTACCTAAGATCTACCCTCATCACAAATTGGAAGTATATAATACAGTATTGTTAACTATAGTCACATTGCTATACATAAGATCTCCAGAACTTACTATATTGCATAACTGAAACTTAGTAACGCTTGACCAACATCTCCCCATTTTTTCCTCCCCCTGGTCACTAGCGTCCACCATTCTATTTCTGCTTCTGTGAGTTTAACTATTTTAGATTCTGCATGTATGTGAGGTTATGCAATATTTCTGGACTCCGTTCTGTTCCATTGGTCTCTGTGACCACTTTTATGCCAGTGCCATACTGTCTTGATTACTGTGGCCTTGTAACAAATAGCTTATAAACAATAAAAATGTATTTCTCACTGTTCTGGAAGCAGGAAGTCCAAGATCAGGTTGCCAGTATGGTCTGATGAAGGTCTGTCTTCTGGGTTGCAGACATCTCATTATGTTCTCACATTGGTGGAAGGAACTAGGGAGCTCTGTGCGGTCTCTTTTGTCAGCCCATTAATCCCATCCCCGAGGGCACCACAGTCACAACTTAATCACCTCCCAAAGGCCCCACCTCCTAATACCATCACGTTTGGGGGTTAGGATTTCTACATGTGAATTTAGAGGGGACATGAGCATTCAGACCATAACATCCTATTTAAAATTGTAATGTTTGTTCCCCACACACAGAGACTTCCATATCCCCTTCCCAGCTCTCTTTTACTCCTTAGCACTTAACATTTTCTCACGTAATATTTATTGTACTTAGATATCTCATTTTTGTCTGTCCGCATTGTGGGGTATAAACTCCTTGAGATCTAGACTTTCGTTCGTTTTGTTCACTGCTGTAGAATACTCCTTGGCATATAGTGGACATTCAATATTTGTTGACTGATTAAATGTATTTATTAATAACATGTATGTTATTGCAGAACTGACCATTTGAATAAGAGAAATAATTTTACTAAACCTTGAATGGTTGTTGTTACATGTCTGGTATCTATACTTCCAATAATAGCTTTTATTCTTTTATTTTAGGGGGATGCTCAGAGTTTCATTTTGATGATAATCCGGTGAGTCGTTCCGTGTACATAGCTGAGTTGGAAAAGATAGGCATAATAGTCAAAGCACGGAACTGTCTAGTGTTTCAGGTAAGGAGCTGTACTAGCTTATTTTGTTCATGATTTTGAAAATACATCCATATATTTTATATGTTGATGTGCTTTACTGTTTTTAAAAGGGAACTGTAGAGTCTATTTCAATGAAAAAACCCAAAGAAAGAACCCAGTTTTTTGAGGAAATCAGCACTTCAGGAGATCTTATAGGAGAATATGAGGAAAAGAAAAGAAAGTTACAGAAAGCTGAAGAGGATGCACAGTTTAATTTTAATAAGAAAAAAAATATAGCTGCAGAACGCAAACATGCAAAGTTAGAGAAAGAAGAGGTAAGGTTGTGATGGTGGAACCAGTAAGTGTCGGATACAAAGACTATGTCTGTTAGCACTGTTAGGTATTGGCTTGGGGTAACTAACAAGATATTAAAAATAATGTAAGACAAAGCCCACTGTTCATTAAAAATAAACTTTTTGATGTAGTTTCTACTGTTTTTTTGTTTTTTCCTTAATAGTACACCTCAACCACAAAAATGTGTGATTTTACCAACTAAAAATAAGCTTGAGGGGTTTATATCTTATATGACAGAGGCTTTCAACTTTTGGATCTTGTCCCCGTGCACTCTTAAAAATGTATAAGATCCCCAAAAAGTTTGTGTTAATGTGGGTCATATCTACCAATATTTATTATATTTGAAATTAAAGCTGAGAAATTTTAAAAATATATTTTAATAGTCAATGTTAAAACACTAAACATTGTACGTTAACATAAATGACATATTTTTATGAAATATAACTGCATTTTCTAAAACTAATTAGAAGGGTGGCATTGTTTTACATATTTATAATCTCCTTAATACATGGCTTAATAGAAGAATCTCCTATCTCAAAAAAAAAAAAAAAAAAAAAGAATCTCCTATCTCCTTCTGTATCAAACGTTATTTATGTTAAGGCCTAGCAGCTTTACCTACCATCGGTGCAGGTGTCAACACAATGAAAAAAGCAAATGAGGTCTTACTGTTATTATGAAAAGAGTTTTGACCTCAGGAGCTCCCTCAGAGGATACTGGGAACCTCTAGGAGGCCATAGACACACTTTGCAGATACTGTTCTGTGGAATTTCTTGGTGCCCTTCACAATGCCTAGTATAATGCCTTATTTATGGTTGATAATTGTTTGCACTTAGAGTGATCTTTGTCAAATGCAAATCAGAGTCTGTCTTTCTCTTGCATAAAACCTCTATCAGTGCAGTGCTTCCCTCTAGTCTGCCTCCCCAGCCTAATTATATGGCCCCTTACCCACCTCTCAAGCTTTAGTTTCCTCTACTCTCCCGCCACACTGACCTTTACTGTTTATTGAACATAATGTGCTCACTTTTAGCTCAGAGCTTTTGCTATTTCCCCTGCCTAGATAGCTGTGTGCCTGATGGTTTGCATGGCCAGTACTCTCTCATTCAAGTGGTCATTATAAAGATATTTTCTCAGGCAAGCCTTTGCTATCCACATGCCAATCTAAGTTGGCACCCCCTCCCTGGTACTTTTGCATTACCCTATTGTTTTTTTTTGTAACATAGATTGCTGTATGAGATTATCTTGTTTATTATGTTCGCTTATTTACTCTCTGATTCCCCCTCCCCCACCATTAGAACCACTAGCTTATAAGCTGATATAGGCAGGGACTATTTCCATCTTCTCTACTACATTCCCAGCAACAAGGGCCAGGCACATAGTAGCCAGTCATTAATACCTGAAGAACTAAATGACAGGTGGATGTGTTTCTCATTGTGATGTTTCTCTGTTTCTTCATATTTTTACATGTGTGTGTTTGTCCTTGGTTTTGTTAGCGGAGAGGAGCAGTGTCAGTGAAAGACTACAATATTCATAATATACTAAAACAGTTTATAGAAATGTAGAGTTGCAGAACTTTAAACTTTATGAGGACAGTTAGAATCATTGAATTTCCTAACTATTTATTACAGTGTCATGGCAAATGGCTGTTTACATGTTACTTGGAATACATCATTGATTAGGAGCTTTCCCCTCAAGGCAGCCCTTTATTCCTTTACTAATAGTACAAATGCTAAGGAAATTCTTCCATTTTATATATATTTTTTAGAATTTCAGTATTCCTGTTAACAGCAAAATTACATCTTATAGAGCAATGTTACCCGGAATCCTTGAAATTATCATGATCTCAGAGTCGAGAGATTAAGCCCCTCCTCAGGCTTGCATTCAGCAGCGTATCTGCTTCTCTCCCTCTCCCTCTGCCCCTTCCCCTGCTTGTGTGCATGTGGGTGTGCACACGCGCTCTCTCTCTCAGATAAGTCTTTTAAAAAAAATAAAAATAAAGTTGCTAGGGACCTTACAAGTCCTATAATTTCCTCCAGTTTACATATTAGAAAGCTGGTGTCAGAAGTATTAAGACTTGCCATACTTTGAGGGCAAGACAGAAATGGGACAAAGACCCAGGTTAGCAGATGCCACTTCATTGTTCCTACCATTGAGTGTATGAAAATAAAATCATTTACTGGTTTACTGGTTTATTATATAACTGTATCCAGAAACCTTCTCCAAATAATGCTACTTTTGACGACAATACTATTTCTTAGTGACATAAGTAATTTATTTCATAAATTTAATAACTTGTGAATAATAAATAATAGATAAATAATAAATAATTTCTCAGAGGTCGTTTGTTGGTACTAATGCTGAGTTTATGAAAGATCGTCTTAAGTATACTCCCTTTTAACTGTTGTTGAATTGTACTCTTTTATAGGCAGAACGTTACCAGAGTCTCCTTGAAGAACTGAAAATGAACAAGATACAGTTAAAGCTTTTCCAACTATATCATAATGAGAAGAAAATTCATTTCTTGAACACGGAGTTAGAGCATGTGAGTAGGGACTTGAGTGTCACAAAGGAGTCTCTTTCTCATCATGAAAACACAGTGAAAGCCAAGAAGAAGGAACATGGAATGCTAACCAGACAGCTACAACAAACAGAAAAAGAATTAAAGTGAGTTTTTAAAAATAGTTATTAACAACTGGATTTTATGTACATTGATAGAAAAAAATATAAGTGACACTTTGAAAGTTGATTTTTTTAAAAACCTTTTTACTTTGAAATACTTTTAGATACACAGAAAAATTATAAAGATAGCAAGAGTTCCCCTCTTCCCCATACTCAATTTCTCCTACTTTTCACATTATTAATATGATACATTTGTCAGAATTCATGAACCAGTGTTGAGACACTACTATTAACTAAGGTCCATACTTTACTCATATTTTCTGATTTTTCCCCAGTGTCCTGTTTCTGACTGAGAATACCATATTACATTTAGTCATTGTGTCTCCTTAGTCTCCTCGTGGCTATGACAGTTTCTCAGTCTTGCCTTGTTTTTGGTGACCTTGATCATTTTGAGGTGTATTGGTCAGGTTTTTTTGTAGAATGTCTCTCAATTTGGATTTGTCTGATAGTTTTCTCATAATTAGGTAAGGTTTATGGAT
Organism: Potos flavus; assembly: GCA_028534135.1. NCBI lineage: Eukaryota > Metazoa > Chordata > Mammalia > Carnivora > Procyonidae > Potos > Potos flavus. The sequence continues at coordinate 2,966,344 of CM052897.1, forward strand.
TTTGAGGAGGAAGGCCACAGGGGTAAAATGTCATTGTCATCACATCATATCAGGAATGTCAACATATAATCTGTATGACATACCATCTGTCTAATACATGATAATATGAAACTGACGTCATTGTTGATGTTGGCCTTCCCTTGCCTATCTATAACCTCCATTCCAACAGCGAGAAACCTGGCTTCCACAGTCTGCTCTTCGTTTTATTTTTTATTTTTAAATTTTATTTTATTTTAATTCAATTAATTAACATATAGTGTATCATTAGTTTCAGATATAAAGTTCAGTTATTCATCAATTACATATAACAGCCAGTGCTCATTACATCATATGTCCTCCTTAATACCCATCACCCAGTTACCCCATTTCCCCCACCCATCTCCCCTTGTTTTGTTTCCTATGATTAAGAGTTTCTTATGGTTTGTCTCCCTCTCTGATTTCATCTTATTTTATTTTTCTCTCCTTCCCCCTATGATCCTCTGTTTTGTTTCCTAAATTCCACATATGAGTGAAACTATATGATAATTGTCTTTCTCTGACCAACTTATTTTGCTTAGCATGATACCCTCCAGTTCCATCCAGGTCAAGCTACCCTATGACCCAGCAATTGCACTACTAGGTATTTACCCAAAGGATACAAATGTAGTGATCTGAAGGGGCACCTGCATCCCAATGTTTATAACAGCAATGTCCATAATCGCCAAACTATGGAAAGAAGCCCAGGTGTCCATCAACAGATGAATGGATAAAGAAGATGTGGTATATATGCACAATGGAATATTATTCAGCCATCGAAAAGGATGAAGTCTTACCATTTGCTCTTCATTTTCAATGCCAGTAATCACACATAGCAATGCCAGAATTGTTAACCCATGCCCTCATGGGGAGCAGCTTTAGCAACTAAAGTATAATGCTTATGTACAATTCCTTTTGTTTTAGTTTTATAGACTTGACTCATTTTCAGAGTTATTTGGTTAGCATCTTTCCCCCCACCCCTTCCGTAAGGTGGTTTCATACCAAGATTGGTAATATAGTAACTGTTTTGGTTATATCCCATCTAGGATCCCCTGACCTCCTAAGTGATCTTTTTTAATTTACATGCATTACATTAAGGTTCACTCTTGCTGCTATAAAGTTCTATAGAGTTTGACAAAGGCGTGATGTCATATGTTCACCATTATAGTATCATACAGAGTAGCTTACCACTCAGAAAATTCCCTTCTGCTTCACCTATTCCATAGCGCCCCCCCCCCCCACCGGCCCAGCCACCAGCCCCACCTCTGGAAACCACTGATCTGCTTTCAATCTCTGAAAGTTAATTTTTAGAATTTATTTTTAAATGTATGATTTGATCAAAAGAACTTCCTTTATGTAGTATAGATTTAATTTACTTTAAAGCAAACTTTATTTTCTTTTTAGATCTCTTGAAGCGCTTTTAAATCAGAAAAGGCCTCAATACATTAAAGCCAAAGAAAATACTTCTCACCACCTCAAGAAATTAGACGTGGCTAAGAAATCAATAAAGGACAGTGAGAAACAGTGTTCTAAACAGGAAGATGACATAAAAGCCCTGGAGACAGAGCTGGTTGATTTAGATGGTGCATGGAGAAGTTTTGAAAAGCAGGTTGAGGAAGAAATCTTATACAAGGGGCGAGACATTGAACTAGAAGCCAGTCAGGTGAACAAGTCAACAAATGAGAAAATTGTCATTTCTATTATTTCAGCTTCTTAGAAACAATTTAAAGAATGTCTTCTGATATTTTAAGAGATTATCCTCAGATAATCCTCATCTAAATTATGGGGGTTGAAAATTTTCAGTCTTTATCCAGAGTCTAAACTTAATCTTTAGACTAGGCTATTTTTACTTTATAAGATTAGATGGCATTATAACTTTTTGAGTTAATTACAGTTACAGAAAATACTTCAAAAAGACTACCTGGTATCATTTTGTAAAAAAGTTAGGTAACTAAATTACGTTCTTATGTTTTTAAGGTAATCATTTTTTCCTTACAAATATTATAAAAACTTAAAAATAAGATATACATGGCTTTAAAGAAACATGACGGCTTAATTGGCAGGAGGAAAGTTGATTATTTGAGGTGTTTAAATGTGGTGGTGAATTAATATCCAATTCGGTATGTAAGATTTAATTACAATAAATTGATAGTAGATACCCAAAATTTGTAATTCAGAGTTTTCAAAATTCTCTTTTAGCTGAATTTTTTAGCATTTATCTTTCATTAATTTTGTGATAATCTTACATCACAACATACAGACTAAAATAACTGCAACCGTATAAATTAAAATATGTAATTTTATCTGAACTCTTGCTTTTGGACTATTAATGAGTTTTAATCCCTTTTCTCTTCTAAGAATTTCTTACAGAAACGTTATAAAGTTGGTTTTGAATACCTTATATATCTGTCTAAGCAGGTTTAAATAAGAGGTTCATTTTGTGTTCACATTATCTTACCCGGAAAAGATGGCAAACTATCAACTAATTTATATAAAACCTTTGATAAGATTATCTGCTAGTAAATGAGATCTTAAAAATTTCCTCTTATGCCTTTTATGTGAATTAGTAATATTTAAATGTCCCTTCTACAGCTGGATCATTACAAAGAGCTTAAGGAACAAGTAAGAAAGAAAGTGGCTATAATGACCCAACAGCTGAAAAAGCTGCAGTGGGAACAGAAGGCTGACAAAGAAAGACTGGCGTTTGAAAAGAGGAGGCATGGAGAAGTTCAGGTACCTTGGTTTGTGCAGTCATGACTGGGAATTATTTTCAATGAAATTGTACTCTGTTTTCATATCAGCTTTTCAATATATAAATGGATTTACACAAGGCATAAACTATTAATTTAAAAAATTCTGGATTCCCTCTTTTGCTGCTTAGTACCATTCAGGTACTCTTTCACTGTGGTCGAAGGTAGAAGTAAGAACTGTCTACTTCTCTGTTCATGTAATCGGTATTTTCTACACATCTGTGTACTGATGGGCAAGGGCAGAGCTAGTTTTTGTTCTTACATGTATTTTAGTCCAGTAAGATGAGGAGGAGGATAGATAAAGGGAAAAAAACAAACAAGTATCCTAATAGAGGTGAATGCAAACTCTTGTGGGAATAGTAAGGACACAGCCCAGTAGGAGCTTGATGCTCTACACAGGAAGTGACCAGTGAGACAGCAGGATCGTGTTCCCTACCCTGAGTAAGGCAGACCTGGCTTCCTGCCAGTCTTGTTCTGTCGCTGACCTGTTTAATCTTGAGAAATAACTAAATTATTTAACTTCTCTGAGCTTTGATTTCTTCGTGTGTATGATGAGGACAGATGTCTCTACCTCTTAGAGATGGGTAGGTTGAACAAGATGAAAGGGAGTGTGATGGTATAAGAAGTAGTTGGTCTTTCCCTCTATGCTTCCTGACTTCCTTTTCCAAGAACTGAGGATTGGCCTGTAAAATTATTACTGTGGCATTCAACAGTAATAACTCGTGGTACTTTATGGAGTCGGTGGGCCATCCTGAAAACAGGACCTTTTTTTTTTTTTAAGATTAAGATTAAGATTTTTTTTTAAGAGCATGAGAGGTGGGAGGGTTAGAGGGAGAAGCAGGCTCCCCACTGAGCAGGGACTCGATCCTGGGATTCCAGGACTATGACGTGAGCTGAAGAAAGTCACTTAATCAATTGAGCCACCCAGATGCCCAAACAGGACCATTTCTGATAAGAATTGTAAAGGGAAATGGTTCTGAATTATATATACATTTGATCTATATGTGGATATTTGGAATTTAGAGGAAAAATGTTTATTGATTACTTTGCTAGGCACTTTGCATTCATTAGCTCCTGTATGTCTCACAATACTATAGAGTAGGTATTTGCTCTAAGGTAGAGGTGAAGAAGCTGAAGATTGGGATTTCAAAATGAAATACGTCTCTGGAAACAGATCTGACATTTTCCAGAGGTAACAGCAATAATATTATAATGTAGCATTTATTTGTACAGACTGTGTATATACCATGTTTACAACCCTGCTATGAACCCAATTTATTTAATCCTCAAACAATTTTATGAAGTAGATATTAGTATTATTATATTTTCATCCTGGTTTTTCCTCTTTTCTACATTCTCTGTCTTGGTGATCTATATTCTCATAGCTTTAAATATCATCTACTGATGACTCCCGAATTTGTATTTTTTGCTCAAAATCTCATATATCCAGCTGCTTTGTCAGCATCTCCATTTTGGATGTTGAATAGATAATCTCAAACTTAAATCCCAAGCTGACCTTCCTATCTTCATACCCAAATGCTTCCTGCACATGAACTTTCTCATTTTATGTGATGACAATTCAGTCTTACTGGTTGTTCAGACCAGAAAACTTGGGAGTCCATATTTTACTCTTTTAGGAAATTTGGCTGGCTCCTCCTTCAAGTATACCAAAAATCATTTCCCTTTTCTCCACTGTTGTTGTTCCAAGTCACCATCTTTTTGTTTGTTTGTTTGTTTGTTTGTTTGTTTAGACCACTGTGGTCGCCCGCTAGGTTTCTCTATTTCCACTCTTTTCTCCTCCACAACAGTCTCAGCACAGTACCAAAGAAATGGTCTTAATATCTAAGTCAGATCATGAAACTTGCCTTTTTTAAGTCCCCCAATGGCTCACCATCACACATAAAGTTTAAGTCAAGGTTCTTGAGTGCCCTACATAGACCTACCTGATGTTTTCACCTCTCCCACCCCAATTAACTTTTCAAATCTCCTCTTTTTCTATTCTACCTCTTACTCCCTGTGATCTAGCTTTACTGGCCTCTGGAACATATCAGACATATTTCTGCCTTTGGGCCTTTGCACAGGTTATTCCTCTCCTTGGAACACGCCTTCCCTACATTTCATTTTTAACTCCCTCACGTCCTGCAAGTCTTTGCTCAAATGTTGCCTTCTCCATGAGGCCTGTTTAAAATTATAGTCCCCACTGCACTTCTGCTCCCCTTGCCCCGCTCTGTTTCTCCCATAGCATTTATCCTAGCACACAATTTAATTTATATATTATTTGTCTGCCTTCCCCCTCTAGAACGTAAACTCCACAAAGCAGGGATCTTTGTTTTGTTCACTGATACATCCCAAGTGTCTGGAATAGTTCCTTATCTAGAACAGATAATAAATATTTGTTGACCTAATGAATTTCATAGATGAAAGAATCGAGGCAGAACATGGTTGACTTGACGGGGCTAGTAAGTGGAGGAGCTGTGATTTGGTTCCAAACACTTTGTCTGCAGAGTCAGTCTTCTCAGCCCCTACACTGTACTGCCTCCCATTTTAGTCTTGTGAGTTGGCAGATCAAAATGCAAACAAGTAGGAAAGGTGAACTATTTGATAATTGTGAGTGGAAGAGAGGACATTTTGTGGAGGGACAAAAATGGATGTTGTACCAGAGCAGTAACTACTTTTAAAACACTTGTGTAATTAGTGTCACATTATAAAATTGTACACGGATTTCAGCAATACTCGTTGTACATTTTTGCCTTTGTACATGCTAGTTTTGGAAAACCCTACTCATTTTTACCTGGTAAACTCTGTAGCTACCCACACCACAAAGTCTTCTCTGGCCCCCTTTTTCTCCCCACCAAAAACCTGAATATAATTTCTTCCTCATGTAATCACCCATTGTGCTTAATCTATATCTAAGGGCTCTTATCAGATTGAAGAAAAAGCAGTTAATTGGTACAGTTCTACTAGACTAGAAGCTTCTGAAAAGCAGGATTTATAACTGTCTGTTGTGAACCTTGTACTTAGATGTCAGTAAGTGGTGGTTGAGTTGCAGTTGTCTCTTGAATACAAAAACATTGTAGGAGAAGAATAGCACATCAGGTTGGAGAGAGATGGAGAAATCTATACTCCATTTCCCACAGGACTGCTGACTCCCTTCCATGACGGAAGGAGCTTAACTTTCCACGGAACCCGAGGTCACTAGGTGCTGGGCAGTGTTTGGTTTTCCCAGACAGCTGGCATCTCAAATGCAGAATGCCTTGTACCACGACAGTCTGATTGTCCCCTATTATGTGTCGAGCCAGACACCCAGGCCTTGACACACTTTTCTGTATGATGATGACCCTGGCCTTTTACATTTTCTTCAGCGAAGCTCATTTATTTATTTTATTTTATTTTTTGAGAGAGAGAGAGAACACCAGAGAGAGCCAGCATGCACACATGTGTGAGCAGGGGGGAGGGGGAGAGGGAGAGAGAGAAAGAGAATCTTAGGCAGGCTCCACACCCACCGACATTGGGCTTGATCTCACCACCTTGAGATCATGACCTGAGCGGAAATCAAGAGTTAGACGTTTAACCTACTGAGCCACCCAGGCACCCCAGCAAAGCCCATTGTTTAACCTAAGCCATATCTGAAGTTCGTTCTGAGCTCATTGCTTAACAGATGGTGACCCCGAAGAGACCCATCTGACCTATAAGTAATGACCGTGAAGGAACTCAACTGGCAGGATATAAGCCCTGAGAGCGGCCGGAGTAAAGGCAGAGGCAGGTGTTTCCAGTTGACTTAACTTGGTGTTCCTCATTAATCTTGTTTTTGCTGCTTTGAATGGAATTCTTAAGGGAGATAATAGAATTTCAATATGGGACTTTCAAAATATGTGAGTCCTAGAACTGTGTGTTGCTTATTGTTGTAACTCTGGCACCTGGCAGAGGAAGTGTTACATTCAGTGAATTTGTATTACACATGAGTAAAATGACATAATTATCTTTATAGAATATGTTTGTCCTTTTCCACATGAAAGTTGGCATTTCTTCTCTTTCCTGGTATTATACACTGAAAAAGAATTGTGTTTTTACTTTGGCACACTCCTGGTTTTAGATCACTTAGTAATGGAGTAAGGAAGGTTAATCTTACTGTAGTACACAGGGTGAACAGGGGAAGGTTAGAGGTGAAACCAGTTGAAGGCCAGCATAGCACTTGTATTTAGTGATAAAGTGAATGGAGGAAGACTTTTGTGAAGTCTTATTCCCACAGGCCCATTGTTGCGTTCCAGGTTCCTATGCTATTGTAACACTAAGTCACTGTCCTGGAATCATTGTGTAATTGTGTGCCTCCGACCAGCCCTCAGTCTTTGAGAGGAGAGACTCTATACTGTTCATTATTATTTTTTAAGATTTATTTATTTATTTGAGAGAGAGAGAGAGAGAGCGAGCATGTGCACAAGTGGGGAGAGGGGCAGAGAAAGAGGGAGAGAGAGAGCATCCCAAGCAATCTTCCCAACGAAGGGCTCTATCCCAGGACCTATGAGATCGTGACCTGAACTGAAATCACGAGTCAGATGCTCAACCAACTGAGCCACTCAGGTGCCCCTTCTGTTCATTATATCTCTAGTCCCTAGTACAAGATAGCCAGAGAATAAATATTTATTCAATGAATTAGTTTGAGGGACACATATGAAATATGTGAGATCTTTGAAAATCAGCCCTCAGAAGTTACCAGAGTAAGCTTACTGGAGGTTAGGTATCTAGTAAATGGTGAAGCCGGGATTTGAACCTTGACTCTTAAAATCACAAAGCTCTATCCCTTACTGCCTTTTCAGAGTTAAACATTGCTCTTGTGAGTGTTTTCATAAGGTTATATTTGATATACTTCAAATTTAGAACACCTTACAATTCTATAGTAATTTCTAGGAATATAGCGAAAAATAATTTTATTTGTTTGGAGTTGCTGATATTGATTTTATGTTTTTTTCTCTATTTTAGGAAAATCTAAAACAAATAAAAGAACAGATAGAAGACCATAAAAAACGAATAGAGAAGTTGGAGGAGTATACAAAAACATGCATGTGGGTACAGTTTCTCATGTCTCAAAGGTCTGGTATATTTATGGGATATTCATGAAATGAAAGCTTCCACCAATTATATCCTAATGTTCTCACTCTTTTTTTTTTTTATTTCATTGTAGATAATTAAAAATTATACTTAACCACATAAGTAAATACAGTAAGTTTTGAAAATATAAAGTTTCAAGTGGTGAAATTTTGGTATTGATATTTTATAATAAAAGTTAGGTCATGAAAGCTAATATGACCTAAGTATCCTACCACCAGAACTTTTATTTTTCATTGGTGTTTACTTATTACTAAGCCCACAATGACTGCTCTGGTTATAGCAATCGATCCTTACTTTCTCAGTATTCAGAAATATGCATCTTCTGAATCAACAAAGAATGATCAAAGTCTCTTTGACCATGTCTGGTGCTAGGCTTATTTTATTGTATTTTTCATCATTTAAAACTGATAAGCACTATTCTGTTCCCCTGCGATGCCAGACCACAGTGGAATGTATCTTGTAATTAAATTTTGTTTTTTCTTTTTGCTATGTAATTTATTGTTATTATTATGTAGGGATTGCTTGAAAGAGAAAAAACAGCAAGAGGAAACGCTAGTGGGTGAAATTGAAAACACAAAATCAAGAATGTCTGAAGTTAATGAGGAACTGAATCTTATTAGAAATGAATTGCAGAATGCTGGAATTGATACCCATGAGGGGAACCGTCAGCAAAAGAGAGCAGAGGTTCTGGAGCACCTTAAAAGGCTTTACCCAGATTCTGTGGTAATTAGAAATGAATAGTTAACTGAAACAAAAAGGCTAAGCTTTTTTATTTGGGATTAAAAATGTTACCATTATTAGAAAGCAGAATTATTTCAGAAATCTTTTAGTTTTGTGTTTGATTGTTTATATTTAAAACATAATAGTAAATAATTGCAACAAAATTTAAATAATTTCCAGTGGTGTCTGTAGATAAGTAATTATTGGAGAGAAACATTGGCATGAACATATTACCCAGAAAATACAAGTTACGATCAGTATCCTCAAAGGGCACAGGTGCCATAAAATAGTCTGGCCCTCCAATCCCAGGCAGATAGCTTCAAACTGCATATTCTTCATGGTTTCAATTTTTTTTAAATATATTTTCAGTAGACATTATTGGCATACTTTTGAAACAGTGAATTTTTATTCCGTAAAGCTGATTGCGTATCCACTTTTGCTAATGTATTTCATTAGCTCAAATATAGCAAAATCTAACCTATTGCTTGGTGTCAGCTTCACAGAATTATTTCCTCTGGCATTAGGGTCTGACTCTCATGTCACTAACTCCAGTGCACACTGTGCAGTTCTTAGTTTATAAGGGCCCACTTTTAGCTTATGATAATGTTAGCCACTTGAACTGTTTTGAAACTGGTCTTGACTTCCAGATCGTGATGAAGGAATAAGACTAGGTCACAGAATCCTTCCCCGCAATACCAAAGAAAATGGCAAAACTAGTTTTAAAAATGAGTTTAACAACCAAAAGAAACAGCTATTCCATCTAATGCCAGAACTTCAGAAAATGGTGATAGTCCATGATTAAAAAAAAAAAAGATTAAACGATAACATTTCTTGTTCCTAACTCTGCAGAAGGAAAACTAACAAATTGATTACTTCCTGAGAATTCTCACCTAGGATCCCTTAATCTAGCAAGAAGCAAACACATAAGTATTTGTTTCCTTTTGGTTAAAAAACTAGAATCAAGGAACATGAACCTCTGATGTTCTTAGATGGAAGTGAAGGCCAATTCAAAGCCCTTTCACAAAAATGGGATTTTTCCCTCCCCCACCCCCCATGGGAGAGGAAACTTGGTAAGGAAAAACTCAGAAGAAATAATAAAAAGATACACATAGCCTCAACTCAACCCTCACTTGTCCCTGTCTTCCAAGCCCTAAGATACTAGGAAATCAGAAAATACTGAGAAGCTAGAACAGAAAATACTTAGTCCATCACCTCAGAGGAGATTACCATCTCAGTTGTAGGTGAGGCAATCGAAACAGTTATCCACTACAGCTACTTCAAGGTCCCAACAGAGCTGCCCACCTTAAATGTAAGCAAGGTGAAAAGAATCAATATGGTAGCTATAGGTCCATATAACAATAAAGAGAAAGAGTAATTTAAAAAGCACTTAGAAGTCTAAAAGCCTAGTCTGGGAGGTTACAGAAGAAAATCCCCCATAAGTAATTTGTGCTATGGACAATTTAATAAGAGCTTGAATTCATAAAACCAGATTCACATATGAGCTAAAACAAATAAAAATTAAAATGTAGAGCTATGAAAACAAATCAAGAAGAAACAATATTACTGAACTAATAAATTGCAAGTAGCAAGGAGAAGGGGTTACACAGCTGGAAATCATATTACTGACCTAGAAGTTAAGGTTTGAGTTAATCACAGGTGAATGGAGAAGGAAAAAACAAAGAGCAGGATAATAAATATTAAAGTCAATGATGGTCTATCATAAAGAAATTGGTATTCCTGAAGTAGAACCTGTAAAAATTGTAAAAATTGTAAAATTGAATCTTCAGGTGCTCTCGGGATGATACAGGATGGTTGACATTCTGACATTTTCTAGTAAAGGTGTTGATGTTCAGTCTAATTCTTGACCAGTCTTCAGACCTCAGATAACACTTCTTCATAGGAAGCATGCCCCTGACTTCTCAAGTCAGCCTGGTCCCTGTTACACACTCTCAGAGCATTCTGTGCTTTATCCTAGTGTGTATTTTTGCTCTATTTTGTACATGCTCATCATTATTATTTATATCTTTCTTCCCTACTAGACAGAAAGCATGGTGAGGTCAGAGTGTTTTATTCAGTAATGTTCACACAGTGTCTAGCTGAGTATCTGCATGTAGTAGGTGCCTCATTGATTCTTACTTAATAACTAAGAGAGTGGATGAATACTATTATCATAGCCTTGTAAAATATTTTAATACCTTTGTAAGGCTAATCCCTCCTTGCTACTCTTTTTTTTTTTTTTTGAAGATTTTATTTATTTGACAGAGAGAGACACAGCAAGAGAGGGAACAGAAGCAGGAGCAATGGGAGAGGGAGAAGCAGGCTTCCCGCTGAGCGGGGAGCCTGATGTGGGGCTCAATCCCAGCACCTTGGGATCAGGACCTCAGCTGAAGGCAAACACTTAACCGCTGAGCCACCCAGGCACTCTCACTACTCTTTTCTTTCATGAAGTGCTACATCTAAATGGAATACTTCATGATGAAACTTACGTCCATTTGAATAAGACTCTGTTCAAATATGTTTATAATTTTATAAAATTAGTTTTTGGTCTCTTATGCTTTGTTACATAAGAAGCAATGAATTATATGTTCCCCAATAATATGTTTCTTTTTCTCCTTTTTTGAAACCTGCCAAGTTTGGAAGACTACTTGACCTCTGTCATCCTATTCATAAGAAATACCAGTTGGCTGTTACTAAACTTTTTGGCCGGTACATGGTTGCCATTGTTGTAGCCTCTGAAAAGGTAGCAAAAGATTGTATTCGATTTCTGAAGGAAGAAAGAGCTGAACCGGAGACATTCCTTGCTCTAGATTACCTTGATGTAAGAAATTTGTAATGCTTATTAGCGCTTAGTAGTGATAAAAGCTTGTCTTTTAAAGTGTGTCTTTATTGCCTTAAACTATGGTAGCGATTGAAAAAAATCATAGCTTGAATGCCAGTTAGTCATTCAAATGGTTGGTGTTAATGTATTCCTAGGCAAAGTATAATGATTTTTTTTTTAAGACTTTTCTTTATTTGAGAGAGAGAGTGAGAGAGCGTGAGCCAGGGGGAGAGACAGAGGAGAGGGAGAAGCAAGCTCACCGCTGAGCAAGGAGCCCGATGTGGAACTTGATCCCAGGACCCCAGGATCATGACCTGAGCCAAAGGCAGATGCTCAACTGACTGAGCTACGCAGGCGCCCCAAGAATAATAATTCTTGATTTAATATAATTTCTTCCTAAATTAGTTTTGCCGTAATTCTACCTTGATGATTTTGAGGACATTACTTTAGCCTACTAGCCAGCAATTTATTTTGTTCTGTAGCAAACTATAGGAACAGTTAAGACATACGGTCTGTCCATGAAATGCCAAACCTGGGTCTCGACTGTTACATATGCAATCACAGATTTACATACATTTCAGTAAACACTTATCAGCCCTTGGTGGAACAGACTAAATTTGGGGCCTTAAGGTATGTATTGAGAGGCGTTAGGGTATCCAGAGTAAATTCCTGCGGCAGGAACTTTGCCGTTATCCTAGCTGATGTCCCTTACTGGTTTTTTTTATTGCTTACTAAAGAAAATGCTCTTCTTGATCCAGCTTTGAGGACCCTGAGCTGCGGCGATGTGCACAGTGGTTAGAGCCTGTGCCCTAGACTGGACTGCCCTGCATTTAACTCTCAGCCCTGCTCGTCATTAGTTCTCCGTGGTTTCTTCTCATAAAAATGAGGTCATTCTTGTTGTTCTTCAGTAATCACTGCAGACGCTTTTTTTTACAAACTCTATTTACGAGCCCAGCTTAGAAATCATGTCAAAGAAGGTCTGAAGGCTTTCCTGGTCAATTAAGCCTAAAATGATTTTCCGAGTTCCATGACATACCATTCTTTTGACACCTATGTAAATGGGTATTATCTCCCACTAGACTTTTTAATTTTGAGAGTATGAACATTGAGAGTATGGAACATTTCTCATGCATTGTTTTGTCCTAACTGGTCAGTGGCAGAGTCGAATCTGGAAATTATGTCTTCTGGCTTTTGCTGAAGTGTGTTTTCTTTAAATGTTACATGAGCCACTGTTAGGATATATAGTTCCTCAGGTTCTTGTCAAAGTTTTATTACATATAAGTGTAGACTGTTAATTTTTTTTTTTTTTTTTGCTATTATGTTTATGCTTTTTGAGGATGTAGTATTTGGTTTTTGTTTTAGTGTATCTAATATATCAGGTATTTTTTAACTTTTAGATCAAGCCAATCAATGAAAGATTAAGGGAGATTAAAGGCTGTAAAATGGTGATCGATGTCATAAAGACTCAGTTTCCTCAGCTGAAGAAAGTAATTCAGTTTGTGTGTGGAAATGGCCTTGTCTGTGAGACTGTGGAAGAAGCAAGGCATATTGCATTCGATGGACCTGAGAGACGCAAAGTAAGAGGCTTACGTCATACTTTGGGGTAACTTGAAGCAGTATTTATAAGACTAACATACTATACCCACACAAATATCTATATATGCTTTCATAGGCTCTCTTTTAGAAGGAAAACCAATGTACAACCTAAGACAATTATGGCTTTAGTGGTTGTTACAATGTTCAGTTGAGTTTTCAAAAAATTGATTTCTATAGTATTCCCCATTATCATAAATTATATTTTGGAAATTAGATTTATTGTAATCATAGCCTAAAGTAGTTAATTTTTTTTACTTGATATGCAATAAATGTCCTTGGTAAATCTCTGATTTTTCCTGGCATTTACATATAATGCATGTGTTTCTGAATACCAGGGAAAAGATTTTAGGTATTTATTTTAATTCTTCCATAGCTTAATGCAGACACTATCCTTTTACATGTTCAAGGTTTTAACACATTTAAAGTTATAGCAGTTACTGAATCCTAATCTCAAGGGAATGATTTTGATTTAAAAATACTGTTTTACGGGACGCCTGGGTGGTTCAGTCGGTTAAGCGTCTGCCTTCAGCTCAGGTCATGATCCCAGGGTGCTGGGATCGAGTCCCACATCGGGCTACCTGCTCAGCGGGGAGCCTGCTTCCCCTTCTCCCTCTGCTCCTCCTCCAGCTTGTACTCTCTCTCTCTCTCACTCACTCTCTGTCTCTCAAATAAATAAAATCTTAAAAAAAAAAAAATACTGTTTTACTCAGTTGAATAGTTTGTATTTAGTTAAGCAATGTTAAATTCCTCAAATTACCTGATATGGTTTTTTTTTAACTACATTTGTGAAGTATGACCTAGTATCCAAGAGCCTAAGTTAGGAATTAAGACCGGTGATGCTACTTAGTAATTAATTATGTGACTTCAGGCTAATCTCTACACCTCTAATTTTCTCATCTAAAATTGGGAAAGTATTAATAGCACTTATTTTGTAGGGTTAGAGAGTTAAATTCAGTAATAATGTTCACAGTTTCATTTGAGTGCCCAGCAAATAGCTCTCGCAAAGTGCTGGTCATTTTTTTTTACTTGGTAGTTAATTTACACATTAGATCTGGAATGTCCACAGTTGCAGATTAATGCAAAACAGGCTATTCTTATTAAAAGTAGGGATTTTCAGTATTAAACTTATTAACTTATCTAACATGATTAATTTTTCAGACATTTTAGTACTTATATCAGTAATCTTACTGAGAATTCAATCACTGTTTTAGCAATCACTGTCATTGATTTCTGCATATTAAATTTAAGGAAGTAAAATAAGTAAGCTACTAAGGTATCTTATTTTGCTACCTAATTATGCTATAATTGATTTTTGTATCTTTGTAAAATATATTAAAATTGACTTTTGAAGATTTGTGTGGTCAATTTAAAGAAGTCACATGAAGGTAAGACTGTTTATTCTTTCCTTCATTCAACATTTACGTCTTACATCTTGTTCACAGTAACTAATGCCTTATTCCTCTAGACTATATCTTGTTTTCTTTTCATTATATCAAAATTTTAATCAGCTTCATTTGTCTTATTTGTATCTTAAATATATTCCACGGACTTTTATCTTCTTCCTATTATTATTATTCCATTTATAGGATTTTCTCTGTTTTAGGATGTGTAAAACGTTTGGGTAGATATTACATTTTCACAGGAATCATCTGCTGTCTTCATTGTGCTTTTGGTTTTCCATGGACTTGATTATCTTTCTTATAGACTTGATATCATGTTTTAGAATTTTTTTAATTCAAATACTGCAGGTGAAATCACAAAATGATATTTTATATATAAACTACATATAGTATATATGATCTACATAATATAAATTACAGCAGTTCTGCTAGCTATAGTTTGGTTATCAGGATTTTAATGATAACTCAATTTTTAAGTATTTTTAAAATTTACATAACAAAATTTTTAAATCTGGAATCTATTTGAATACATGTCATTATTCCACTTATTTGCTTCCTTTCCTATGGAATGATTGTTAGGAATCCCATAGGAATCATCCTATGGATGATTGTTACTCAAAAAAGTATATGGAAAGGTTTATGCTTTGCCTTTTTAATATGGTGGAGCAAAAAACAGACTCAGAAAAATGTCATTAACTAGCTAATAATTCATGAAAAGCCATTGTTCCACACATTGAACAAGAGAATAAAATGCAGGGTACTGTAGGTTGAAAAAAAACGGTACCATCTGGAACAGAATATGGCTGAATCTAAACTTCGTGCTTTATATCAGAATACATTTCAGATAGATTTGAAGTATAAATGTAAGAAATGAAATTGTAAGTATACTCAGAGAAAGCATGGCAAATTTATTCTTAATGTCAGAAATAGCAAGACCTGGGGCGCCTGAGTGGCTCAGTGGGGTAAAGCCTCTGCCTTCAGCTCAGGTCATGATCTCAGGGTCCTGGGATCGAGCCCCGCATCAGGCTCTCTGCTCAGCAGGGAGCCTGCTCCCCTCTCTCTCTCTGCCTGCCTCTCTGCCTACTTGTGATCTCTCTCTCTCTGTCAAATAAATAAATAAAATCTTAAAAAAAAAAAGAAATAGCAAGACCTTTTCAAAATGACAAAAAACCCAAAAGCTATAAAAGGTGGTACATTTACATAAACCTAAAGAAATTCTGCATGGCAAAAAGCACCATAAACAAAATCAAAAGACATCACAAACCAGGGAAAACATTTACAGCTCATGGGAAAGAGCAAATTTTCCTACAAATCAATGAGGAAAAGAACACAAAGTAGAAAAATGGACAAAGGATATGAATAAACTTACTTTATAAAAGGAAATAAAATTACTCTTAAATATGAAAACTCATCCTCACTTAAAATATGGGAACTGTCCATTAAAATTACACCGAAATACTCTTTTCACCTGTCAGATTGATCAACATTAAAAAAGTTTGATTAACACTTTATGGGGAAAGGGGCCCTCCCATTTACCGCTGTGAATGTATAAATTTGTATCAGCTCCATGAAGGGCAATTCTACCACTTGTGGTTTTTAGGAACTTCACGTACAGATAAAACTTATGTATATGAAATGGTACATATACAAAATTTATTCACTGAACAATTTTGTGTAACAGGAAAAATTGGAAACAATCCAGATAAGACTAGTTCAATAAAATTACAGTGCTTTCATAGAAAGGAATACTATGCAATCTTAAATAAGAATAAAGTTCTCTATATACAAGTATGAGACAATCTCCAAGATCTATTCAGTTTTTTTAAAAGTAATATGTAGACTAGTGTATAGTACGTGACCATCTGTGTAAAACAGTGGGGAAATAAGAGATGTATGCATATATCTGTTTATGAAAAACATTTCTGGGAGAATCCATAAGAAATTCACAGCATTGATTATTTCTTGGGAGGGCACATGGGTGACAAGGGCCAGGAGAGTTTTTCACTCTACAGTCTTATATCTTTTGAACTTTGAAATATGTGGCCGTCTTATCTGTTCAGAAATAAAATGTTAAATTACATTATTTTTCATACCAATGAAAGGCAACTTTAAAATATATATATAATCCACATAAAATAAAAATTATAGAATCTACCTTAGCAGTTTATAACACTGAAACTCTATTTCTTGAAACAGTTAAGTTGACTCAGTAGAATGTTTGATAATCCTGCAGAGAATACATTTTTAATGCCAAAGAATTTTTTTCCTACCCCATACCTCTTGAACTTTTATTTAATGTTATTTAAAAATTCCTCTAACTCCTTATTTTAAATGAAGTCCTAGTTGTGTTAGCCAAGTTATTTTTCAGGAATGTAACCCCCAATGTAGGCATAGGACTACTGCCCAGGCCGACTAATGTAAGCTATAAGTCAAGGAAATTACAGGCTGGAGATAAAAATTGTAGTCCTTCTAGAATAGGAATTTGACTGTAAATCAAATGAAAATAGGTTATTGAGATTACATTTATCTTTATAAGAAATAAATTGTTTTAATAAACTCAGGAACTATTAAAACCCTTAAGATCCATAAATTCTATGAATTGTTGCTCACTACGTTTTTGGAATTGAAGGATGTATGTAACATGGTGGTTGAGAACATGGGCATAGATGTTTGACCAACTTGGACTTTAGTCCCTGTGTATGGCCTTAGGCAGGTTACCCAATATCTTTTAGCCCTTATCTATAAAATGGAAATAATATCTACCTCATAGGTTGTGAACATGGAATCAAATAGCAAATGTGCACCACACCAAGCACAGTATAGGCAATATAAATAGTTGCAGTAACAACAGCAACAGCCAACCAAGCAATAAAGTAAAAAGAACCTCAGAAAATCATTGTTTGTACCCCTGCTCAAAGAGGAGAAGTTGACCTGCCTGAGTTTGGCGACTGGGAAGAGGGTGCTGGCATGTGATCCCACACACGGTGCAGCAGGTTCTTAGTAGTGCAGAGTTCTCGATACACTTCTTCCTAAACCAGCCCCCATGGAGGTCCTTTGTCAGTATTATGTTTGGTTTTTATATATCAGAAATAGAAATTAATAAATGTGCAGTTTAGAAGTTTTGGAAAATAGAGCTCAAAAAGGGAAATGAAAACCATCCCTAACTTGTTTCCTAGAATAGAGTTGCCAAAGAAGATGTCCGGACATACTTATATTCAAAAAGTAATCATTGTTTATCTGAAATTCACATTTAACTGGGCATGCTTATTTCTGTTTGCTAAACCTGGCATCCAGACTCTAGAAGGATCTAGTGTGTGCTATGGTGTCTATGCTATATACTTAGAAATCAGTTTTATCCCTTAACTTTTGTAAGTTTTGTTTTTACATGTATAATTGGGTCTTTACTATGAGATCAAATATATATTTACTTAACGTCACTTTTTTTGGTAATACGACTTCTGTATTTTAATTTTAATCTGGGATTTATTTCAGTGTATTTTGTTTTGTTAGATGTAGGTATTAGCTTTCCCCCTAAACGGTTAATTACCTGCCCCAACAGCATATATTGAAAATCTTTCTTTTTCTACCTGCTTAATTGAATTCAGTGATTTCTCATTATAATAATCTGGATTATTATACTTGGTTCTTTTTTCTTGTACTATAATTTATCTCTAGTATTTGTAGCTATTTTATTGCATATTTATATTATAATCTTTATTATAATTTATAAAATCTAATTTCTTTCAGAAAATAGTCAAAATATACTTTATGAATAAATAAGTAAAATATTAGCCTACAAGCATTGTAAAATCAGCATGTCTAAATTTATGTTCTTTCTAAATCTTGACCTCCTGTATTTAATTTTACTCTTCTAGCCAAATGAAGTTCTGGTATTGCCTCAAGGATTTCCTTGTACCCCGTATAATCCCCAGGCTTTTCTAATCATACCTCCTAAACATTTCCCAAATCTTTTCCGTTTCTTCATCCTAGCTATTATCGGCTAACTTCTTACCATCACCTCTAGTTCACTTGGACCAATCCATTTTCCAAATAGTTGCCAGAGTGGTCTGTTCAAAGCTCCTGTCTGACCATTTCTCTCTCCTGTGTGCTCTATCACTCCATTCGGTGCTAATCCGACTCCATGCCCTCCATAAACCCCATGAGTCCTCAATTGTACTCAATCCCAAATCTTCCTATGACGGCACACAAGGAGCTCTACCATCTGCCCTGCCTACTAGCCTCACCTCTAAGCTGTTCCTTAACTCTCACTTTGCCTTCTGGGAATTCCAAACTCTTTATGTTCCCTCTTTCCCCACCCCACCCCTGTGACACATGCACCACACTATCTGCTTGTGTGTCCGTGCCCTACTGCCAACGTTCCCCCACTGCCCTTTTCCTGGCTGTGTCTGACCTGTCTGTGTCAGTGACTGCAGCTGCCTGCTTAGCGTCCCTCTCCCTTCTATCCTTGCTAACCGAAACCTATCTTACTGTGTAACAATCTAGGAGAGGCCACTGGAAGTAAAGGGCACTTCATCAGTAGGCCTGCCAGGAAAGTTTCTTAATAGAACACTTTACCTTCTTTCTTGAAACATAGACACAATAGCTGGAGCTATAGGATTCTCATGGACAGCTTTCAAATGACTTGGAAAATTATATAAGAAATACACATCACTAGTGACACATAGTCACATAGTAAAGTAAGCTTTATGGAGAGCTTAAAAGCAGAGGCGCCTATGTGGATCTTCACCTTTCATTCAAGAGAGGTGTGGTTTGGCCAGGCAAAAATAGCACGAGCTCAAAGTGGTCCAGGAGAGGGATGCTGCCTCCAGACCGCTTTACATTTATATGGAGAAGTTGGAGGAGTCAGTGGAGTGTGTAACAGTGGGCTTCCCGGTCCTGGAAAATAACTGCTTCCCGTTAGGAGCTCACTTTCCATGCCGCTGCTGTTGCCATCCAGTAAAGATCTAGCGTTTTCCAAAGAGCCATTTCAGACCCAATGAGCAAGCGCATTGCCAGGCTAACAGCTGGGAAGGAAGGGAGCCCCTAAGGCCTTCCAGAAAATAAAAAGGCTATCTCCTTTGAAGAGTAATCCAAATACTAAGGATGACAGAGCAATATTATATTAGGAGTCTGGGTTTTGTTAACTATGGAGCCACAATACAAACCCTGGACTGCGTACTCTGTAATCATGAGAGAGAAAGAAACCGAGTTTTCTGATAAATATAGCTAACTAACTTCTAACTAATTCCTCTGATATAATTAAAACCTTCCCCTCTTCAGGAACCCTTCTATGGAGAGGTTGGGTTGGGACCCCCAGTTTTATGCTTCCGGATTACTCTGAGTATGATTCTATCTTCTTCTCACTTTCTGTTGTAATATGTTTCTTTCCCTACTAGCATAATTCCCTGGGGTCAGTACCATATGTCACTCCCTTCGGTCACTCTGGTGTCAGTATAGAATGTCTCAAACACAGTAGCACGCAGGGACAGTTTGTCTGAATGAAGGAATGAATGAGACTCCCTTATTTGTTGGCTTTTTTTTTTCCTAAGCTCACATTCCTGGTGTTAATCTTCTACAGGTGGTCCCCTCCTGCTTTCACTAATAATTAGAAACATTTGCAAAACATTGAGAATCATTTATTCCATAAAGCATATACTTAATCACAGGTCTATAAACTTGAAGCTATTTTATACCTTTGACTCCATTTAAATTTTCTTCTTGGTCCCGGTTTCATATGCACCTTGGAGAATGTGCTATGTTTGGTATCCTAATGTTGCTAAGGCTAATTTCATAATATGCCATTGACATGTGATAACAAGTTCTTCAAAATATAGGATTATATAATGCAAACTATTTGATATTAAATATAAATATCCTTGGTGTTTGCTTCTCAATATTGAATATGTTTGGAACAATATAAAATTTGTTTTTTTTAAGATTCTTTTTTTTTTTTTAAGATTTTATTCATTCATGACAGAGAGAGAGGCAGAGGGAGAAGCAGGCTCCCCACAGAGCAGGGATGCGGGACTTGATCCCAGGACCCTGGGATCACGACCTGAGCCGAAGGCAGGATTAAGTCAGCTTAACCGACTGAGCCACCCAGGCACTCCAATATACAATTTATTTTGAACCTTTTTAACTGCTTCTAATTTGTTGTCTAGAATTGCTTTGGGCCTTAGCAATAACAGAATGTTGTGTTTGTGGTTTGTATATTGGCTTGTGTCCATTCATAAACTAGGTATTTTATTAGTAAATTTCAGTACGTGGTTTTCTCATCTGTAAATTCTCAGCTGTAAAAATTGCCATATTATGTCCTATTTTTATCTTATGTACATTCCTCCAGGATAAAATATTCTTAATTTTACAGACAGTAGCTCTTGATGGAACATTATTTTTAAAATCTGGGGTGATCTCTGGAGGGTCAAGTGACTTAAAATACAAGGCTCGATGCTGGGATGAGAAGGAGATAAAGAAGTTAAGAGACAGAAGAGCCCAGCTGATCCAGGAATTAAAGGTAAGCCCATGCTGTAGAAGTTGTGGAATACTAAGTTGTAGAATAATTGTGTTTTTAAATTAATTTTTGTGGTAATAAAAGTTATAATGCCTATAGTTTAAAAAAATTCAAGTAAAGCAAAACAGAATAAAGTTAAAGACAATCTTTCTCTTACCTATTCTTACATCAGTGATATTTGCTAAACACAGTTTGATATAGAGCCTCTGGAAATTTCCTCTGTATGTGCAAGCATATGCATTATTTTTCCTATTTGTTTTATGATGGGCTTTTGCTATAAATAGTGTTTGCAACAAGCTTTTTCATTTAACACTATAACACGGACATGTTTTTATCTTAGCATACAGAAAACCATTTATTTTTACTGAATCCTGCCTGGTATTTCATTGTATAGGTTGTCTTTACTTAACCAGTCTCCAATAATGGACATTTGGGGTTTTGCTATTACAAATGAGGCAGAATTAAACATTCTTTAGAGAAGGAGAATAACACAGTACTGAGGAGTATCAATTCTGTGGCCACGCTGCCCGAGTTTGAATCCTGGCTCTGCCACTTACTAGTGGTAGGATCTTGGGCCAGTTACCTAACCTCTCTGTACCCTAGTTTTCCCACCTGCAAAACGGGTATAATAAAAGTACCTTCGTTTTAGGGTTATTTTAAGGATCGAATCACATAATCCATTTAAAATACTTAAAAACAGTGCCTGGCATGTGTGAGTCCTATATAAATGTTTGCTGTTATTATGTAAAATATCTTTATTTGCATAAATATATCTCTAAGATGAATTACTATATGTGGATTTTCTGGGCCTAAGGATATATATATTTATACTATTGATGTTGCTAAGTTCCCATCAAAAGAACACTTGTAGTAGTGTATGTCCCTGGATTGCAACATGAAATATTAGCAGATAGTTCCATCTTTGCCAATCTGATTGGTTAAAAAAATATATGTATGATCCGATTGTTCAAGTATGCATTTCTTATATCTGAGATTGAGCATTTACGCTTGTTTTATTGGTTCTTTATAACTTTTTCTTCAAACTGCATATTTATTTCCTGTGTATGTTTTTCTATTAGGTTGCCTATTATTTTATTACCTACTCTAAGAATTATTTGTATAATGAGTAAACTAGTGTTTAGTCATATATGTTGTAAATATATTGTTTGACTTTTCTTTGGGTTAATTGAGGTATAATTTATATACAATAACTGCCACCCATTTTAAGGGTGTGATTCAGTAAGTTTGGACAAATGTATGTAGTCATGTAATTGCCCCCACAATCACAGAACATTTCCATCACGTGCCGGTTTCTTTGTAGTCAGCCTCCTCCCTGGACCCTGGACTGAGAGTGGGGAAAACAGTAGCACCTCTTTCATAGTGCTGTTGAAAGGATTAAGTAGGTTAATAAATGTAAACTTGATAGAACCCTGGTAAGTGCTCAATAAACGTGAGATATTGTTTAGAATATCTATGAAACACTTTAAAAAACTGGTTATATGCTTGTCTATAATGGAAACTTCAGTAGCTTTCTAAAAGGTCATCTTGATTATAATTTAATGAAGTTAGAAGTAGCGACTAAAAAATTTTTGTTTGCATAGAAATTAAGAAATGCACTTGTAGATAGTTTGGAGATCAAAGAAGTAATCAAAAGGCAAATTACAAAGTGTCTCGAAAGTGGTAAATGGGAAGTCTTTGAGACACATATAAGCTACCTCAAGAAGAAATACCTTCATTATTAAAGAAGAAAGATGAGACATCAGGACATTTATTACTTTAAGAAACTAGAACAACAACCACAAAATAAACAACAAAAACTTATAATGGAATTTTTAAAGCTGAAATTAGAGAACAAACCAAAATAGAAAAGGGACCAGTGAATCTAAAAGCTGTTCTTTGAAAGACTAATAATAATAAACTCTTTGCAACTCTAAAAAAGGGAGGAAAAGTTAGAAGCAAAAATAGACTGGGAATGAAAAGGTTAAAATAATTTAAAGAGAATCTTATGAACAAATAACTATATAATAAAAAATTAAAAACCTGAAAGAAATGGAAGATTTTCAAAAATATATAATTAAAAATAAATATATAAATAAAGATTAACCAAAAAGAAGTGGGACATTTGAAAAGTTAAGCAATGGTAGGCAGTGGTGTAGTCTCCTGGCCCAGTCCCTATCCACAATGTCTTCCTTTCCTTCTGGGCTCTATTAAAGAATCATAAAAAACAAAACAAAACAACTTGATTTTCCAAGTTTCATTGTAGCTGCCAGTGGCCATGTTACAGTTTTAGAGGTATAAATGAAAGTGTTGGTATTATCTCCTGCATTTTCTTCTTCCTTACTGGAATGCAGTCAGGAGGTCTGGAGATGCAGTAGCCATCTTGTACCAAGAGACAGCAAGCATAAGGATAAGACCATTGTTCTAAGAAGTTAAAAGTTAACATGCCATTATTGAGGAACTGCGTTACCCTAGACAGCTTTTGTGTGAGAATCGTAAACCCACATTTTTTTTAAGCTACTATTAGTTGAGTGCACCACCATTGAAAAAACACATCAGGAACATAAAATAGCAGCTATGGAAAATAGTAGAAAATTCAAAATAAAATTATCAAGTGATCCAATAATTCCACTTCTGGATATATACTCCAAGGAATTTAAAGCAGGGTCTAGAAGAGATAGGTATACACATATGGTCATAAAAGCATTATTCACAATAGACAAAAAGAAGCAACCCAAAGGGTGCATCAGTAGATGAGTGGACAAATAAATGTGTTCTGTACATAAAATGAAATATTCAGCCTTAAAAAGGGAGGACATCCTAACACACGTTCCACAATGGATGAACATTATGCTACATGAAATCAGCCAGTCACAAAAAGAGAAGTATGGTGTGATTCTACTTACATGAGGTCTTTAGAGTCATCAGATTCATGGAGACAGAAAGTAGGATGGTGGGTGCCAGGGACTGTGGGGAGTAGAGAATGAAGAGTTCTTCTGTGGGCACAGGGTTTCAGTTTTGCAAGATGAAAAAACTTCTGGAGTTGGGCTGCACAACATAAGTGATGCACTTACGCACTATGAACTGTACGCTTAAAAATAGTAAAGATACAAATTTTATGTTGTATATATTTTACCACAATTTAAATAAAGATTCTGCTGCTTCATGGGTTTACAGCTGAGTTCTAATATAATTCTAATCTTAAGCCATAAACTTGCCAGTTTATTTTATAAAGTTAGTATAATTTTAATTACAAATATTACGAAGATACTACAAAAAATAATAAAACTGGAGAATGACTCCCCTTGTACGTATAAGTGCATAATTCCTAAATTAAATATCAGTATAGAGAATTCAGCAATGTAGTAAAAGAAAAATACATCTGCTTGAATAGGATTTGTTCCAAGAAAACAAGGTTGTGTTCTAATATTAAGTGATCGTCAGCATAATCCATTACAATAGCAAGTTGAAGGCAGGAGAAAATTCATATGATTATATCTAAAAAGGTATTTGATAAAGTTTAGCAGGTAGTCCTAATTAAAGTGCTAAGTAAAAGAGTAAATGTTGGAAACTGTTTAAATAAATCACTCTTACCAAAGATACCAAACAGGTGTAATTGCTTAAATGGTGAAACATTAAAACCATTTTATTTATTTATTTACTTTATTTCAAAGACTTATTTGAGAGAACGTGGGAGTGAGGGGAGGTGCAGGGGGAGAGGGAGAGAGAATCTCAAGCAGACTCCCTGCTGAGCGCAGCCTGACGCAGGGCTCCATCCCATGACCATGAGACCATGGCCTGAGCCAGAATCATGAGTGGGCACTTAGCTGACGGAGCTACCCAGGTGCCCTAACATTAAAACTATTTCATTTAAAATCAGGAAGTAGACAGAGATAATCTGCTGTCAACATTATTAAATAACGTGGTCATGAAAGTTATAGTAAATACAGTTAGACACAAATAATTTGTATAAATCTTTGAAAGGAGAAATGCTAACTTTTTGCTATAAGATTATAGTTTTATAACTACTAGATTAATAAGCTAATGTGAGGGCTACATAAATAAAACTGTGTTTTTTTCTCTCTCAAGAAGCATCTAAAAGTAGAAAATATTCTCATAGGAATAAAGGTAAATCTAAAGCCACAGTAACTTTTTAGAAGACTAAATCTTAATGAGAAACATAATACAAAGAAGAAAGACATACTATATTCTTGGGTTAGAAGTCCTCCAATTCATAGATTACTAAATACAATTTTAATTAAAATATTATCGAGGATTTTTTAGTTTGATAAAATGATATTCTAGTTCTTACAAATGAAGAATTTCCTGAGACTAGAAAAAAAAATGTGATGAAAGAGGAAGGTAGAACTTGTCTTACCAGCATACACAATTCTATTAGAAGCCATTGCAATCAAGCTGATGTAGTTTTTGGAATAAGAGTGGACAGATTAATGAAACAGAATAGGAATTCCAGAAACAGAGCCCAGTATCTTTGACAATTTAGTATACAACAAAGACAATGTTTTAATTTGGTAGGAAAAGGGTGGATTATTTAATAAAAGGTATTTGCATATATCTAGAGAAAGTAATTTTATGCCCCATATTATAACAAAAATAAATTCCAGATGGATTAAAAACCTGAATGTAAAAAAATCTAAGGATAAAAGCCATTATAGACATTTTTGAAGTTTAAAATGAAGACTAGTTTCTATACCATCAAAGATTTCTCTACAAGTTGACATGAAAAAGCCATTATGAGAGAACATCTGGGGAAAGGAGAAAATTGGACAGTTTGCAGGAAGAAGTCCATTGGCTAATCAAGATGAAAAAATGCTCAGTGGAATGTCAAGGGAATACAAATTAAATTCAGATTACTCCACACCTATCCTTAGGGCTTGGGAAAAAATATATAAATGCTGGAGGAGATGTAAAGAAACATTTATTCATACATTATTTACAGAAACGTGACTTTTGGGAAAACAGTGAATAGCAGCTATTAGACACATGAATACCTTTGACCCATTGATCTCACCCTGGGGAATCTACCGCATGGAAATAAAAACATACAAGTATGTTGCTGCACTCCTGTTTGTAATGGCACAAACCTGGAAACAAAGTGAAGTCCCATCATTAAGAGAACAGTTGAATAATGGTACAGTTACACCCTGGAATAATATGCAGCCATTGAAAGAATCAGTTTAGAGCTTTGTCAGTTGACTTTTGTGAGTAACTGAATGAGAAAAATGGGAGGCAGAAAAGCACATTCAGTAGGGTTCTAAATTTGTAAAACACAAGTGAAAAAAACCATATATAGATGACTATGTACACATGTATTCATGTAAAGACTAGGAGTAAAAAATACAGAAGAACATACATACACTAGGGAGTTAATTTGGTTGAGTAATGGGGTGGGTGAAGGAGGAAGGGAATGTACTAAAAGCAAGGCTGATCCCATTTATGTCACTTGTGTGCCTTGGGTGGAACACACACTTCCCATTCCTCATTTTTCACTCCTATTTCCTACTAAGAAGTGTGTTAGTCTTGAGGGCGCTGTAGGGCATTGTGGTCCCTCCAGACACACAGATGGCTTGTGTACTTAATTGGCAGTCTCTTATGAGAAGGGGGAAGACAGGGTGTGGGTGACTTATGACACATGAAAGCACTTTAAAAAGTGAAAATGCCTTTCTATCATAAAATGTTCTATTTCTCTCCCTTTTTAGGATTTAATGAAGATACTTCGCAAGGAAGCAGATTTGAAACAAATACAGACTCTAATACAAGGAACTCATACACGACTCAAATATTCGCAAAGTGAACTAGAGATGATTAAAAAGAAGCACCTTGCTGCTTTTTACCGGGTAATATGGGCTTACAGAAAACTTGGTGGAGATGAGAATCAAGACAGAGAACTTCAGGAATTACATTTATATAGCATCATGTAATTTTTACACTTTACCCCATGATTGAGATTATATCTAGTTTATTTTTATGGTTGTTAATCTTGACATTCAGCTGTGCCTCCATTTACCTTATCTCAGGGATTCCCTTTATTTTTTTTTTAAGATTTTATTTATTCCTTTGAGAGAGAGAAAGCACAAGTAGAGGGGAGCAGCAGAGGGAAAGGGAGAAGCAGACTCCCTGCTGAGCAGGGGGGCCCATGCGGGGCTCAATCCCAAGACCCTGGGATCATGACCTGAGCCGAAGGCAGACGCTTAACCATCTGAGCCACCCAGGTGCCCCATGGGAGTCCCTTTTTATTCTAAAAGATACCTTCACATTTGTTTGCTTCACTGTATAAAGGTGAAATAGCTATGTTAAAAAGAAATCTTTCTCTTTTGTAATTAGGAACAATCTCAGCTACAAAGCGAACTACTAAATATCGAGTCTCAGTGTACTATGTTGAGTGAAGGAATCAAAGAACGGCAACAAAGAATTGAAGAATTTCAAGAAAAGATAGATAAGGTCATGAATGATGTATTTATTACTGATTGACGTATAAAATATAGTTCTAGACCAGATACTATTAGGGCTTCTTGAGTATACCGTAAAGCAGTTTGATAAGTGCTTAGTTTTACTGGTTTGCCAATTGAGTTTCTTTGTGTCTTTGGAGAACCACTATTGCCCCTCTCGAGAGATAATGACCAGTGCATAGTTACTCTCTTCTGCTCTCCAGCATCTCCTCGCCCATTGTAAAAATTACAGCCTCTTTCTTTTCCCACTGTCCTTAACACCAGAAAGGAAGAACCTTTCTTTCAGATTATCTTTTAAAGTTACTCATTCCCTCTGTAATTATTTCTTGAACATTTATTATATATACCAGGCACAGTGCTTGGCTCTGAGGCAACAAAGATTTGGTCATCTAGCCTCTGCTTATAAAATGACAGGAACCTTCTGACTTAATTCATTCTGCTGTTGATCCTCTCTAATCCTTAGAAAGTTGTCTGTCCCACTATGACTTAATAACTTCCACCCGTTGCTTTAGTTCTGCCTTGTATCACAGGATTTGAAACCACACTTCTGTTGCTCCTTAATTATCTCTTTTCCCTAGTTAAGTACCTCTAATGCTTTAATCATGGATTTAAGATCAGGTCTGGCAACCATCCTCTGGGTGCTCTGTTGTTTGTCAATGCCCAGAACGAAGTTTAATGTCCCAACACTGTCTGACCTGTACAGGGTACCATGGACTCAACACATGGAACTGAAACTTTCCATGGTTGTGATTATCTAGTTATGTAAATTGTAACTTACCACGGCATCAGTCATGTCCCATTCACATTTAATTTATATTCAACTAAAATCGGAAAGTTTTTAACATGTCCTGCTGTTTAAAACAGGTCTCTCTTATCCTATAATTGTATATAAATGCAAGGCTTTAAAACTATTGAGGTTAAATGTTGTTTTGTTGAATTTGGCTCATTCTAGTTCTTCCAGATCTTTCTGAGTCTTAATTCTATGCTCCAGTCCTTTTGGTTTCAATTGCCTGAAACTCTATAGTCATAAACACTCATATCTAAGGAATGTTTTATTTATTTATGTAGAATGTTATGGTGTGGCTAACGTAAAGGAAATAGTTCTAATTTTGTTTCTAACACTTCATAAAGCCAAAAGAGTTAATAAGGCCAATTATGAGCTTTCTTATTTAGTTTTTAGAGTAAGAAATTTGAAAATAGAGTGTGTAGTTTGAGGAGTTAAAGAAAAAAAAAAAAACACCGCTTCCTCAGAGTACAGTAATGCTTTTCAGATTAGTTTTTGGCCTAATATAGGAAATTCTTGGTGGGAAGAATTTAGATTTAAGCATTGTCTGTATACTTTCTTAAAATTAATTATTAAACCAGTTGTTTTGAAATAATTTCAAAGGTGGAAGATGAGATTTTCAAACACTTCTGTGAAGAAATTGGTGTGGAAAATATTCGTGAATTTGAGAAGAAACATGTTAAACAGCAACAAGAAATTGATCAGAAAAGGTATTTTTATTAGGAGATGTTAGTAAGCAACTCACACATATATAAATGTAACTGTTATTTCTTTTTCTTAGAGATTTATTTATCCATTTTAGAGGGGGTGGTGAGAGCAGAGGGAAAGAATCCTCGGGCAGACTCCCTGCTGAGTGTGGAACCCGGTGTGGGGCTCAGTCTCATGATCCATGAGATCATGATCTGAGCCGAAACTGAGTGGGATGGTCAACCAGCTGAGCCATCCAGGCTTCCCTGTAACTATAATTTCTTAATTTAAGGGAATTTTGCCTGAGTGAGTCTTTATTTCAGTTCATCAAGAAGTAGCTAGTAAACATTCATATTCCTATAAAGAGGTATAATTCTTTTATTCCATAATTTTTTAAAGAAAAAAAGCATAAATATACAAAATAAGAGAATGGGGACATAATCACACATAGCAGTTATTTTAAAATAGTAAGACAATAATTTATTTCTCTGGAAACATCCATGTATGTGGATAAAATTGATAATTTTCAAGAAATAGCATATTCCCAAGATAGAAAAATGTAAGGTCAGTTGCCATAAGAAAAGAACATAAAAAAGCCTCCTACCCAGCACCCTCTTCCCCAGATTCACCAGGCACATAAGGTTTCACAAAAGAATCATCCCAGTAAACTTTAAAGACACAAGTAACTTCAACATTTAACATTTAAACAAATGTTCAATATATAAACTGCTTTATACTATAGAAGAAACATCTTTTTATGAAATGAACGTAATATTTAATAATATTGATGCAAAAATCCAAAAATGGTATGTACACATCCCATAAGAAACTCTAAATCATTCTTACCTATAAACAACCAAATAAAACAAGGTTACCTAAAAACAAGCAGTGCAACAACACAGCAAAATAATACACCATTATCTAGTGTAGACTTCATTCCAGAAATAAAAGGGTGGTTCAGTATCAGGAATTATTGCCGTAATTTACCATATTAATGATCAAAGAAAAAAATCACACAATCAACTCTAGAGAAGATGACAAAGTCACCTGACAGAATTCAGCATCTATTCTTGATATAAAAATCTTAAATATACCTTAATCTTTTAAAAAATTTTTCATTTACATTCATTTAGCCAACATATAGTACATCATTAATTTTGGATAGAATACACCTTATTCTAAATCAACATCATGTTTTCTTTTTTTTTTTTTAAGATTTTATTTATTTGACAGAGAGAGAGAGATCACAAGTAGGCAGAGAGGCAGGCAGAGAGAGAGGAGGAAGCAGGCTCCCCGCTGAGCGGAGAGCCCAATGCGGGGCTCGATCCCAGGACCCTGAGATCATGACCTGAGCCGAAGGCAGAGGCTTAACCCACTGAGCCACCCAGGCGCCCCTCAACATCATGTTTTCATTGAGTAACCGTAGAAGTGTTCCTAGTAAAGTTAGAAATGAGAAGAATATTTGGTATCATCGGCATTACCTAATGCTCTTCTAGAAATCCCAGTCCATAGAATTAGACAAGAAATATAAATAAGGCATAAATATTTGCAAAGGAGGAAATAAAACATATATATATAAGAAATAAAAGTAGATACATATGTTATATGTATCTAGAAATTCCTAGAAAACAAATTAGAAACTTTTTTATTAGAAACAAAAAAGAATTCAGTAATATGGCTGGATACAAATATTAATATGAAAACTTTAAATTAAAAATTAATATAAAAGTTAATTTAAAAATTTTTGGACTTTCTATATAGAAACTACCAAGGAGACAATATGTAGGGAGAAAAATACCTGAATTATTAAGAGATGAAAGATTAAAATACTTAGTACTTAGGAATAAACTTACTAAATGTGAAAGTATATAAAGAAACTTTCAGGGGCGCCAGCTGACTCAGTTGGTGAAGCATGCGATGCTTGATCTCGGGGTTGTGAGTTCAAGCCCCACATTGGGGATAGAGTTTACTTAATAAAAATTTAATATTTTAAACAAGACAGATAATAATCTTGAATAAAAAGAAAAGGCATACTAGTTTTTTCATAGGGAGACCCAATATTATAAAGAAGTTGGTTCTCCCTAACTTAATCTCTAATTTACATATCCTCTCAATACATGTATGGACAAGGATTTTTTTAACTAGATAAGCTGATTCTAGAATTCACATTCAGAACTAGCTAAGAAAAATCTGAAAAAGGTAATGAGAAAAGACTAGAACTCTCAGATTTTGAAACCTGTATAAAGTTGGATTAATTGAAATCTTGAGGTGCTTTCTCACAAATGGAGTCCAGAAATATACTCAGATCTCTAAGGGAAATTCGAGTTAATATACAGCTGGCGTTTCATATCAGTGGAGAAAAAAATATACTTTTCAGTAAATCATGTTGGGATACATGTGTTTGCAACCTGGAAAAAAACCTGCTTGGACTCCTGTCTCATTCCTTAGACTCACATTAATGCCAGCTGAATTAAAGATTTCAGTGAATGGAGACTTAAAATCTTTTAAAGAAAGATTTCTTTAAATGAAGACATAAGAATACTAGAATGTCATAAGAAAGTTTAAAAATAATCTCAGATCAGGGAAGGTCTTTCAGTATGACATAAATGCTGGAAGCTGTAAAAGAAAAGATAAAATGTAAATGTATAGAAATAACATGGTTTGCATGGCAACAGCACCACGAAGAGAATTGAGACAAATGACATTCTGGGGGGAAAACACATGTACACGCATGTGTTTAGAGATCGTTAAGAGTGTTGCCTCTGAGGAGACGGAGAGGGTGGGATAGCAATATTTACTTTTTGTGTATTGTTAGATCTTTTTCACTTTGTACCACATCCATGTATTATCTATTTGAATGTAACTGCATTGGCATTATGACTATAAATTCTGAATTTAAGGGTACAATAGTGACAATGACAAGATTGTATTGTAGGTCCAAGGACAGTCCCTTTGCTGGAGGTATAGTCATTTTATATTTGAAAGGAGTCAAAATCATGCAGAAATAGGAAACAAAGCATTTATGACTGCAGACTATTTAAGGTCTATACTGTACTTATCTAGATGATTGGTTTCTTTGGTATTAGGCACTTCTCTTTTTTTCAGTTTTATTGACATGTAATTGACGTACATCACTGTTTAAGGTGTATAGCATAATGGTTTGACTTACATGTATCGTAAAATGATAACTGCATAAGTTTTGTTAATATCTATCATCTCCTATAGATATAAAAATCAAATATAATTTATATTTTTACTTATGTTTTTACTTTTTATTTTACTTCCAATATAGTTAGCATACAGTGTTATATTAATTTCAGGTGTACAGTATAGTGATTCAGCAGTTCCATATATCACACCATGCTCCTCAAGATAACTATACTCTTAATCCCCTTTATCAAATTCATACATCCCCCCACCTACCTCCCCTTGTGATAACAATTTGCTCTCTATAGTTAAGAGTCTGTTTTTTTTCTCTTTTTTTTCCTTTGTTCATTTGTTTCTTAAATTCCACAGTAGAGTGAAATCATATGGTGTTTGCTTTCTCTGACTGGCTTATTTCACTTAGCATAATACTCTATCTCTATCCATGTTGCTGCGAATGGCAAGATTTCATTCTCTTTTATGGCTGAATGATATTTCATTCTATATATATCCCGCATCTTCTTTATCCATTCATCAGTTGATGGGCACTTGGGCTGCTTCCATAGTTTGGCTATTGTAAATAATGCTACTATAAACATAGGGATGCATGTATCCCTTTGAATTAGTGTTTTCATATTCTTTGGGTAAATACCCAGGAGTGTGATTACTGAATTGTATGATAGTTCTATTTTTAACTTTTTGAAGAACCTCTATTCTGTTTTCCACAGTGGCTGCACCACCAAAAGTGCGTGAAGTTTCCCCATTTTCTACATCCTTGCCAATACCTGTTGTTTCTTATGTTTTGATTTTAGCCATTCTGACAAGTGTGAGATAATACCTCACTGTGATTTGTATTTTCCTGATGATGAGTGATGTTCAGCATCTTTTCATGTGTCTGTTAGCCATCTGTTATGTCTTCTTTGGAGAGATGTCTGTTCATGTCTTCTGCCCTTTTATTTTATTTTATTATTTTAAGATTTTTTTATTTATTTGAGAGAGAGAGAGCATGAGCAAGGGGGAGGGTCAGAGGCAGAGGGAAAAGCAGATTCCCCACTGAGCAGGAAGCCTGAGGCTGGGCCTGATCCCAGGACCCTGGGATCATGACCTGACCTGAAGGAGACACTTAACCAACTGAACCACCCAGGTGCCCCGGCCCATTTTTTAATTAGATTATTTGTTTTTGAGGACGTTGAGTTGTATAAGTTCTTTATATATTTTAGATACTACTCTTTATTGGATATATCATTTGCAAATATCCTCTCCCATTCAGTAGGTTGTCTTTTAGTTTTATTGACTGTTTCCTTTGCTGTACAGAAAGTTTCTATTTTTCTGTAGTCCCAATAGTTTATTTTTGCTTTTGTTTCCCTTGCCTCAAGGGGCCTATCCAGAAAAAAAAGTTACTGTGACCAATGTCAGAGACATTACTGCCTGTGCTCTAGTCTAGGATTTTTATGGTTGCATGCCTCACATTTAGGTCCTTAATTCACTTTGGGTTTCTTCTTCGTATATGGTATAAGAAAATGCTCATGTTTCATTCTTCTGCATGTAGTCGTTCAGTTTTCCCAACACCATTTGTTGAAGAGACTGTCTTTTTCCTATTGTATATTCATGCCTCCTTTGTTGAAGATTAATTGACAGTACAGTTGTGGGTTTATTTCTGGGCTTTCTGTCCTGTTCTGTTGATCTATGGGTCTGTTTTTGTACCAGTACCATACTGTTTTAAGTACTAAATCTTTGTAGTAACTTGAAATCTGGAATTGTGATACCTCCAGTTTTGTTTTGCTTTTTCAAGATTTCTTTGGCTTTTAGGGGTCTTTTGTGGTTCCATACAAATTTTAGGATTGTTTGTTCTAGTTTTGTGAAAAATGCTATTGATATTTTGATAGGATTGCATTAAATCTATATATTGGGTAGTATAGACATTTTGACAGTA
Source organism: Potos flavus (assembly GCA_028534135.1). Classification (NCBI taxonomy): domain Eukaryota; kingdom Metazoa; phylum Chordata; class Mammalia; order Carnivora; family Procyonidae; genus Potos; species Potos flavus. The sequence continues at coordinate 3,000,275 of CM052897.1, forward strand.
TTTGTTCTTCTAATCCATGAGCATAGAATGTCTTTCCATTTCTTTGTGTCTTCTTCAATTTCTTTCATCAGTGTTTTCTAGTTTTCAGAGTACAGGTCTTTCAGCTCTTTGGTTAAGCTTATTCCTAGGTATTTTATTATTTTTGGTGTAATTATAAGTGGGATTGTTTTCTTAATTTCTCTTTCTGCTGCTTCATTATTAGTGTATAGAAGTGCAATGGATTTCTGTAGATTGATTTTGTATCCTGCAACCTTACTGAATTCATTTATCTGTCACTTCTAGTAGTTTTTTGTTGGAGTCCTCAGGGTTTTCTATATATAGTATCATGTCCTCTGCAAATAAAGCTTTACTCCTTCATTACCAATTTGTATGTATTTTATGTCTTTTTCTTATCTGATTGCTGTAGCTAGGACTTCCAGCACTATGTTGAATAAAAGTGGTGAGAGTAGACATCCTCGTCTTATTCCTAACCTTAGAGGATAAGCTCTCAGTTTTCCCCCATTGAGTACAATCTTAACTATGGGTTTTTCTTTTTATTTATTTAGAGAAAGGGGGGCTGTGGGCAGAGGGGCAGAGGGGCAGAGGGAGAGGGAGACAGAGAATCTCAAGCAGGCTCCATGCCCAGCATGGAGCCCAATGCGGGGCTCGATCTGATGACCCTGAGATCATGACCTAAGTCGAAATTAAGAGTTGGATACTTAACTGACTGAGCCACCCAGGAGCCGCAGCTGTGGGTTTTTCATTTAATCAAGTATAGTTTTTTATTTTTTTAAGAATTTGAGAGACAGGGGCGCCTGGGTGGCTCAGTGGGTTAAAGCCTCTGCCTTTGGCTCAGGTCATGATCTCAGGGTCCTGGGATTGAGCCCCGCATCAGGCTCTCTGCTCAGCAGGGAGCCTGCTTCCTCCTTTCTCTCTGCCTGCCTCTCTGCCTACTTGTGATCTCTGTCAAGTAAATAAATAAAATCTTTAAAAAAAAAAAAAAAAAAAAGAATTTGAAAGAGCAAGGGGAGGGGCAGAGGAAGAGGGAGAAGCAGACTCCCTGCTGAGCAGGGAGCCTGATGTGGGGCTCAATTCTGGGACCATGACCTGAGCCGAAGGCAGATGCTTAACCAACTGAGCCACCCAGGCACCCTCAAGTATAATTTTTAAATACAGAAGTAGTACGTGCCTCATGGTGGACATAGAGAAAACTTTTTTAAAAATCAGTCATTATCCCATTGTCCAGAAATAAAAACAATATTTTGGCCCATTTCCTTTCATTTTATTCTAATTCTCTCATGGTCCATTCATTCATTCAACACCTATTTACTGTAAGCCTCCCATGAGCCAGGAACCATTCTAAGCACTGAGACTACAGCAGTGAACAAGGAAGGTCAAACCCCTGCCAATTCTATGTCCTTTGCATTTCCATGTACATTTTAGGAGCAGCTTTTCAATTATTCTTAAAAGTCTGCTGGGATTTTGATTGGGACTGTGTTAAATCTATAAATCAATTTGGGAAGAAGTGACGTTTTAACAGTACTAATTCACGAACACAGTGTCTGTCTTCACTTAATGTAGAGCTTCCTTAATTTCTCTCATTAATGTTCTTGAGTGTTCAGTGTACAGGTCTTATATTTTGTTCAATTTATTCTAAGTACTGTATATCTTTATGCTATTATATATAGAATTGTTTTTAATTATCAGTTACAAATAGATGTTGGTAGTATATTGAAATAAGATTGGTGTAAGTTTTTTTAGGATTTTATTTACTTTATTTATTTATTTAGAGAGAATGGGGTGAGGGACAGAGGAAGAGAATCTCAGACTCTGCACTGAGCACAGAGCACAACACGGGGCTTGATCTCAAGACATTGAGATCATGACCTGAACTGAAATCAAGAGTCGATTGCTCAACTGAGCCACCTAGGTGCCCCTAAACAGGATTGGTTTTTATATATTGACTTTGTATCCTGTAATTTTGCTGCACTTGTTAGTTCTAGGAGCTCTTTTGTAGATTCCTTAGGATTTTTTACATAGGTGATCACATTTCAGTGAAAAAAATTTTTACTTCTTCCTTTCCAGTTAGTGCACCTTTTATTTCTTTTTCCTGCCTTACTGCACTAACTAGGACCTCCAGGACGATGTTGAACAAATAAACGTGGTAGGAGCAGACATCCTGCCTTCCTTCCAGTCTTAGGGGCATCACATTCAGTCTTTCACAGTTAAGTATGGTTTTAACTTTTGAGTGCCTTTTAGCAGGTTAAGATAGTTCCTTTTTATTTCTAGTTTGCTGAATTTTTTTATGAATGAATATTGAATTCCATCAAATACTTTCTCTGCCATTTTTTGAGTAATTGCATGGTAAGGGTTTCTGTTGTTACTTATTAATATGGTAAATTATATTGATTGATGTTAAACCAACTTTATATACACATGATTAAGCACATTCAGTCATATTTTTATTATCCTTTTCAAATATTTTTGGATTTGATTTGCTAAAATTTCATTAAGGATTTTTGCATTTACATTCATGATGCATATATAGTTTTCTTTGTAATATATAGTTTTCTTTTCTTGCAGTATCTTTATCATGTTTTTGTATCAGGGTAATGCCAGACCCATAAAATAAGTCAAGAATTGTTGTCTCCTCTTGTGTTTTCTGGAAGGGTTTTTGTAGAATTTTATATTACTTATCTCATAAAAATTTGGTAAAATTATCCAGTAAAGCAACTGGGGCCACCTACCTTTCTTTATGGAAAGGTTTTTAGTTACAAATTCAGTTCTCTTAATAGATATAGGGCTAGGGGCACCTGGGTGGCTCAGTCGATTAAGCATCTGCCTTTGGCTCAGGTCATGATCCCAGGGTCCTGGGATCGAGCCCCACATCGGGCTCCCTGCTCAGTGGGGAGCCTTCTTCTCCCTCCCCCTGACCCCACTCATGCTCTCTCTTACTATCTCTCTGTCTCAAATAAATAAATAAAATCTTTTTAAAAAATAGAAACAGGGCTATTCATATCTTTTTTTCCTTTTTTTTTTTTTTTAAGGATTCTATTTTTTTGACAGAGACAGGGAGAGAGGGAACAGGGAGAAGCAGGGGGCGTGGAAGAGGGAGAAGCAGGCTTCTCACCAAGCAGGGTGCCCGATGCGGGGCTCGATCCCAGGACCCTGGGATCATGTCCTAAGCCAAAGGCAGACACTTAACGACTGAGCCACTCAGGTACCCCCAGGATATCTTTTTTCTTGAGTGAGTTTTGGTAGTTTGTGTCTTTCAAGGAACTTAGGTATTTCATCCAAGTTGTCAAATTTATTAACAGAGTTATTGATAATACTTGCTTTTTATCCTGTAGGATCTGTACTGGTGTCCTTTCTTTCATTTCTGATATTGGTGATTTATCTTCTTTCTTTTCTTCTCAATGCCTAGCCAGAGGTATATTAATTTATTATTAATCCTTTCTAAGAGCAGCTCTTGGTTTCATTGATTTTCTGTGTGGTTTGTCTGTTTCTGTGTTGTTGATTTCTGCTCTTACCTTTATTATTTTCTTCCTTCTACTTATTTTGGATTAATTATTTTCTATTATAAGCATTCTATTTATTTATTTTAAAGATTTTATTTATGTACTTGGAAGACAGAGAGCATAAGCAGGGGTAGGGGCAAAGGGAGTGAAAGAAGCAATTTCCCCACTAAGCAGGAAGCCCAATGTGGGGCTCGATCCCAGACCCCTGGGATCACAACCTGAGCTGAAGGCAGACGCTTAATCAACCGAGCCACCCAGGTACCCCTCTAATATAAGCATATTAAACTGTATATTTCTTTGTAAATGCTGCTTAAGCTGCATCCCACTACTTCTGGTATGTTGTATTTTCATTCCATTCAAAATATTTTCTAATATCCCTTGTGTCTTTCAGTGACCCATGGGGCATTTAGAGTGTGTTGTTTAATAGATACCTGCTGGCGGATGGAGTGCTCTTTGGGTGTCAGTTAAATCAAGTTGGTCGGTATCACTCAAGTACTCTCTGTACTTCCACTCCTCTGGCCAGTTGTTCAGCAAACACTGAGAGGATTGTTGAAATTTCCGGGGTGCCTGGGTGGCTCAGTGAGTTAAAGCCTCTGCCTTCGGCTCAGGTCATGATCTCGGGGTCCTGGGATCGAGCCCCACATCGGGCACTCTGCTCAGCAGGGAGCCTGCTTCCTCCTCTCTCTGCCTGCCTCTCTGCCTACTTGTGATCTCTCTGTCAAATAAATAAATAAAATCTTAAAAAAAAAAAAAAAAAAAGAAATTTCCAAGTATACTTTTGGATCTGTCAGTTTCTTCTTCCAGTTCTGTCAGTTTTTACTTCATGTGTTTTACAGCATTGTGATTAGGTCTACACATAATTTGGGAACATTATGTCTTTTTTGCTGAATTAATCCCTTTATCACTGTGAAATGCCCCCTCTTTATCCCTATCATATTCTTTTTTCTGAAGTCTACTTGAACTTTGATAGATTTTCTTTGTAAAGAACTATGCCTATTTATGTTCATTGGGTTTCTCATAAAAATCCAACTGGAATTCTGATTGACATTGCATCAGATTTATAGATTTATTTGGGGAGAACATCTTCAAAATATCAAGTCCTCTCACCTAAGAACATAGTATGTCTCTTCATTTATTCTAATCATCTATATCCTTTATTAGAATTTTAAAGGTTTTTTTTTCCATAGAGATCTTGTGTGACCTTAAGTTACTTCTTAGATATTTTATAGGTTTTTTTTTCCTCTTATGAGTAGTATTTATTTTTATAATATTTTTCTAATTGGCTTCTACTGCTGTAGAAAAATGCTATCAAATTTTAGATTGATCTAACATGAATTTGCTAAAACCTCTTACTACTTCTAGTAGCTTATCCATTCTGTGTCTTGGGATGCCCTTGACATCTGATTGGAGATGTGGAGTAGGCAGTTGAGTGTACAAGTTAGGAGTTCATGGGAGAGGTCCTGGCTGGAGGTATAAATTCTGGGATTGTTTGTATGCAGATGGTACCTAAAGCCACAGGCCTGGGTAAGATCACCCGAAACCATCAGAGGGGCAGCCAGTGAGGGAGCAGGAAAGCCAGAGTCTTACGGTGTCCCAGAGCGAAGAAGTGTTTCCCTCGTACATAGTCTACATGTCTGCCTCCTGCAGCAGGAAGAAATCCTTCAAGGGTTTGTTCTTAACCCCTTCTACAGGCACTGTGCTCAGTAGTTAAGAGCAGGGACTCTGAGTGTGCGCTCCATCACTTCCTCATGGGGTAGCCTGGGGCAAGAAACTTGACTCTGTGCCTTGTGTGCTCAGCTTCCTCGTCAATAGGGATAGTGGTATTAGCTACTCAGAGTCCTCAACTGAAGGGAGTTAATTCATGTAAAAGCATGTGTGGCAGCCCGGCACATGGTGACCTCTCGCTGGATATCACTCTATTTATCATCACTGTTCTTGTTGTGGTTTCTGATAACAGTTAGTGCTCGAAAGTCTGTCTGGATCGAATGATCCTGTTAGCAGGGTATGTGAGGGGGAGAGGATGGGCAGGATGAGCTACAGTTGATCTTGGAATTCTTTCTGAGGAGTTTGTGAGGCTGCAAAGGGGGAGGGAGCTTCAGGAAAGATATGCTCTTCAATTCCCAAGTTGGGAGTTTGTGGATGACTAGCCATTTGGAAAGATAGACTAAATAAATGAGAATAAGCACATGAATTGTAACTTAAAGAGGAGGGGAGAGAGCCCACAGATAACAAAAGATTGAAGAAACATATATCCATATGCAATGTGTGGATTCTGATTCAAACCAGTTTTGTTTTGTTTTTAAAGATTTTTTACTTATTTGAGAGAGAGAGAGAAAGAGATAGTGAGAGAGAGCACAAGTAGGGAGGAGAGGGTGAAGCAGGCTCCCGGCTGAGCAAAGAGCCCATGCAGGGCTCAATCCCAGGACAGAAGGCAGCGGTTTAACCGACTGAGCCACCCAGGCATCCCTGTTTTGTTTTGTTTTTAATGAGACTCAGGAAATCTGGTAACGAGAGCAATCCAATATTAAGGAATTGTCATCATTTGTATCTGTAGTGGCTTGTGGTTTTGTATCAATGGTCACTTCACTTCCAGAGATACAGACTAAAATATTTACAGATGAAGTTACATGATATCTGAGATGTGTTTCAGAGACCCCAGGGGCGGAGCAGAGTCACGAATATAGCTGTGGATGGAACAGGATTGACCGTGAACTAGATTCCTATAGTAGCCCTTCTACTTCTGTATTTTCTTGAAATTTTCCACAATAACAACTAAAAAGTTAAGAATTAAAAGACTCCTTACCACGTGTAACACTTGGCTCTATTATACTAGATTAGAATTTGAGAAACAAAAAACTCGGCTTAACGTTCAACTCGAATATAGTCGCAATCAGCTGAAGAAGAGACAGAGTAAGATCAACACATTAAAAGAAACCATCCAGAAAGGCAGAGAAGAGATTGATAACCTAAAGCAGGTAACTAAGAACAGGTCGCTGAGGTACCCTGTCCCTGAGATGACGACTTCCTCCATTGAGTAAACACGGGTCGAGCTCCTGAACTGTCCTCCCGGTGACAGAAAGTGTGGAGGGCAGTTCTGGGAAATACTGGAAGTCAGATCAGCAGTTTCCTGAGTTACTAGATGTTGAAGTGGGAGCCGAAGCCTGGGGGGTGCGGGGGGGGTGCCAATGACGACTCCTGAGTTCTAGTTTGGGTGATGGGTGGATAGAGGAGCAAGTAAAAGGGAGAACATTCTGGACCCATGGAGCTTGAGTTGCCCATGTGACACCGAGGCAGTGCTCTCCCCGGTCAGTGAAGAGCGCATGATGGCGGGAGGGACCCGGGCTGGGCTACGGAAGTGAACCGAAACCGTGAGTGGCTGAGACTCCCGGGCAGAGCGGAGGAAGGAAGAGCAGCGCAGCCAGGGCGGAACTCTGAACGGAGTGGTCACGTGGGTTACAAAGAGAGAGCCGGAAACCCCTCCACTCCAGGGAGGAGGAAGCGGGGACAGTTGTCAGATTACCAAGTAAGAGGTCCTAGTAGCAAGAACGTTTTCACTGGACAATGGGAACACAAGTCAGATGGCAGCAAGCTGAGGAATGAATCCAAAATGAAGGACAAAGACAAGTAGTAATTACCAATTTCCAAGAAGCGTAGAGCCAGAGTGGGTCACATGCTGGGACAGAGGTTCAAGCAGCACACAGAATAAGGGTTTATCCCAGAATCACTGGGTTGGTTTCTTGACAATAAGATGATCTGTTGACCTTATTAATGTAAAAGACGGTGAGTCTACAACGTAAATCGTCTTCATTCAGGCTGAAGAAAATTGTCTGCAAATTGTGGAAGAACTCATGGCAAAGCGGCAGCAACTTAAGGGCGTATTTGTCACTCAGAATGCCAACGCCGAGAAGGTCCAAGCTCAGCTGGAAGAAGAACGGAAGAAATTTTTGGCTATTGACAGGTAATCAGTTTGAAGGACCATAACCAGAATTTTAAAGACGTTTACTACCAATTTGAAATTTATTGTAGGAAGTTTTGTTATTTGAATATGTGCCCTCGGTGCTTTTGGTCCCACATCACACCTTTCAAATGTTCTCACTTGGGGGAAACCAAAAGAGGTAGTTAGTTGTTTAGAGTGAATAGAGTTTGGCAGACGAAAATGTGGCCCCGTGTGACGAGCCCCTTACCCTAAATCCCTGTGACACTGTTGTACCGGGCCCCTCTCTGGTCCGTGTGTGGACAAAGCCTGCGGGGCGGGGGTGTCTGGAGCCAGTCTGCACAGTTGCGTACCCCAGTTCTGCTACTTACATACTGGGCCTTCATTCCCTCGTCTAGTAAATAGGAACCTGGGGATGCTCACAGTGCCCACCTCCCAGGAGAGTCGTAAGGGTTAAATGAGGGACTGTTCGTATGACACTTAGAACAGCACCTGGCACCTGCTAAGCATGTCTGTCCTGAAGGGGACGATGACACTTGGAACCAGGCGGCCTGCTGTACCAGTGACCTCTGCTTTCCTGTATGATGGGCATGACTGTAAGCAGTTGGATGAAATGTGCTCTGGTTTGGTCAGCTCTTGGCATTTCATGGTTTTCCTCACTGGTTAAAGACTTTCAGCATTTAAGGAGAGAGCCAGAAAGTTCTTTGTGTTAAGATTTTTGAGTAGACTTAAAGTTCATTTACTCTTGAGTTTTTTTCACTCTTGTAGTTAAACAGAACTACATCTCTGTTCATCATCATATTTTTGAAAATCATATATTTCTTAATTATTTTATTTTTTGGACCTGTTTCTAGATCCTCTTTAAAATCCTACATTGTTGTAACTAGTAAAACCCCCAAGTCCCCATTTAAAGTAGAGGGCGTTATATTAATAGTGGCTGTAATAAAAAGAAAAGTTCAGACCATTAGATATGTAATGACTTAATTGGTAAGACATCTCTTTTTAAAAGGTGGTTTCTCTTGTTTTGAGGTTCTAAAGTGTAGAGCTTATATTGAAGGAGAAATACAGCTTGAAAAATTATACAGGTTTTAAAACAAAGTAGAAAACAAAGCTAGCCTGATTAAAGTAATTATGTTTATTATTTTAAAAATACTCCCTTGGATTAAACTAATTACGTTCATGGCCTTTCTCAAGAGTGTTAAAGTTTATATTATAAGCATCAGTGAGGTAACTCTAGAACTTAGATAGTATTCATAGGAAAAAAATATTTTTTCCATGTAAGTTTATAACACATTCATTTTCTTTTTTGGTGCAACTTTAAGGCGTAAAATACCACTTTTCATATCTATGTATTTACAGGGAAGTGGGAAAATTGCAAAAAGAAGTTGTAATCATTCAAACTTCTTTGGAACAGAAACGGCTAGAGAAGCATAATCTGCTGCTTGACTGCAAAGTTCAAGACATCGAAATAGTCCTTTTGTTGGGATCACTGGATGACATCATTGAAGTGGAGGTATTCTCCCGCAGGATTGCAGAATAATGCGGCTGTGGGCAACTTCACGTGGTGCCCTTTGGCTGCTTAGTGAGGTCCCAGCCCCGCAGACATTCCCTCTGCTGCGAAAGCTCCGATAGGGGTGGAGAAGGCGTTCCCACCACGGTCATCATCGCAGCGGACCGGGCATTTCACTCAGTTCTCTTATGTCTCTTGCTGATCCCTGTCCTTTTAGCCCCACAGGATGGACCGCATTTTTTTTCCTACACATTAGCTACCCAAGAGTAGCCAGAGATTTAGAGCTGTTGGCGTCCGTGGCCTTTGGGAGCAGTGTTAGGGAAGTGGCCGCTGTGCTCTTCGGAAAGAGCATCTTCCTATTACCCCATCCACAGCCAGTGACAAGATGTGTTTGCCCTGCCTCGCAAGTCATCTCTGAGCTCCTCCCTGGGGTCTCCCTTCCACAGCCCCCCTCCCCTCTCTGCGCTGCCCCATTCCATCCGTCCTCCACCCCAGAAGTGCCCTGAGTCCCTTGGATTCTTCAGGGGGAAGCATGTATAAAACACTTCTTCTCTTGCCAACATTGACCAGATCTCATAACCTTCCACTCAAAAAGTCTGTCTTTTTTCTCAGTTGTAGCGGAGGTCACATTCCAGACAGGAGATAAGGAGAAAACCCTTTCCTGGCCACAAATGACATAAACCCAACTCCGATGGCCTTAAAGGGGGTAAAGGGATGGGGCTGGGTAGGGGGGCAGGACAGGGATAGGGGGCGGTCTCATGGCTGACTCAGTGCAGGAATTTGCACACTGTCAAGAGCTCTTTCTGGCTCAGTATATATATTGGCTTTATTCTCCCAAATCGGCTTTCCCCACAAGGCTGCAGCTATAACCACCACTCTGACCAGAGGGGCAAGAGAACTCTCCCCTGCGCTCTCTGTTAGGAAAATCCTGGAGAAGAACTCTGGGTCATGGGTCCACTTTTGTAGGTGCAGAGAGAGAAGGGAGGGGTCTGTGAACAGCAGAAGTAGATGGGAGCAGAAAAACAATAGTTCTTACTCTATAGAAAGAAATAGAACATCTGTTTAAAAGGCAGTGTAATTTTAGAAGAGGTGACAGAGGAGAGGAGGAAGCAACTTTAACGGCTGACATCGAAGTGAGCGTTACTGGTCAAGTATTCATGCAGCTGCTTTGTTCCTATAGCTTTCAGTTAGTGAACCCTCAGAGTTGTTCTCCAGCATGCCCACGTGATTGCAAAATGACTTCTTTATTAGTTGGGAAGAATTTCATACTCATGGTGGTGTATTTCAGAGAAGGTATTAAAGGCCTTAAGATGGAATAATACTAAATCATTATCTAAAAAGAAAAAGTGGTAGTTCTGCTCTACTTTGTGCTGGTCGGGCCGAATGGACTATTGCGTTCACTTTTTAAAGTATGATGCTTCTTAAGAGTAAAGCGTTCAGGATAGTGAAAAGGCCCAGACCATGTTGTGCTGGGAAGAGAAGGCTCGGGGAATATGATCATTCTCCTCCATTAGAAGACAATCTGTCACAGGAGGAGAATCATGTTTGTTCTTTCTGGTCCCAAGGGGGATACACGGTTGGGGAGTAGAGGCCATAGAGACAGATTTCTTCTCCTAGGGAACACTTTCTACCGGAAATATGGAGGGCCCTTAGTGGCGAATTCCCTGATTGGAATTCTGTATGCACATCACGAAGTGGCTATGTAATGGGGATGCTATACAAGATGTTCTCCATGAAGCCTGGAATAGAAAAGGCATGAGGTCTAAATTGTCTCTCTGCAGAGGGCTGAACAAGGATCACTGGGGAGAAATAATTACAATAATCATTATAGGAGTAATTGTCTTACCATAATTGGGAGATGGAACCTGAGATTTCCCTTCCACTGGAGGTGCTCAGATAGAGGGTATGTGGGCGCCTGGGTGGCTCAGTTGGTTAAGCATCTGCCTTCGACTCAGGTCATGATCCTAGGTCCTGGGATCGAGTCCTGCATCCGGCTCCCTGCTCAGTGGGGAGCCTGCTTCTCTCTCTGCCTCTGCTGCTCCTGCTGTTCATGTGCTCTTTCTCTGTCTCTCGCTCTCTCACAAATAAAATCTTAAAAAAAAAAAAAAGAGGATACGTTACCTAGACCTGCCAGGGCTCTTGTAGAAGATTCTTCTGTTGTGGGAGAGACTGTATTAGATCACTAGTTCTGAATTCATACCATGCACATGGACGTACCTTGGGATCTTGTCGCTAGATCATCACGGCCTTGGAGGCCCCAGTAAGGAGTGAGGTGGGCGAGATCACCATTTCATATAACAAAGAAAGCGCTTCATCTGTGTTTCAGTTGGGAACTGAAGCAGAAAGTACCCAGGCAACAGTTGACATCTATGAGAGAGAAGAAGCCATCAAGGTGGACTACAGCTCTCTAGCGGATGATCTGAAGGTAATCAAAAGATTTCCAGTAGGACAGGGGCGCCTGGGGGGCTCAGTGGGTCAAAGCCTCTGCCTTCGGCTCATTTCATGATCTCAGGGTCCTGGGATCGAGCCCCACAAGGGGCTCTCCGCTCAGCGGGGAGCCTGCTTCCCCCCTCTGCCTGCCTCTCTGCCTACTTGTGATCTCTCTCTCTGTCAAATAAATAAATAAAATCTTCAAAAAAAAAAAAAAAAGATTTCCATTAGGACTAACTCACTGCGATAGTGAATATTTAAACATACTACAGAGTAGTTTTTAGACTACAGAGCCTACATTTAGGGGAAAAAGTAGATTTCCTAACGGTTTTTTAAGAAATGGTGTAAGTAAGTAGCTTTTTAAAAACGTTTAGATTAGCATTTCTCACTGTGTGTTCAGCAGAACATGAGTACTATGAAATTTTTTCCCAAAGAAGAAAAGCTTCTGTGGTCAGCCAGTGTTTTGAAGGGCTGTCTCTTTGGAGATTCATGATGATTATTAGTCTCTGAGAAGTTGTGCAAGAGACAGAAGTAGCTACTGTACTCCAGCATCCCGGCTGTGGCCTGTCAGCGTCCCAGTGTCGCCCCTGCAGTAGGGGACGCCGCCTTCCCGGCTGTGGGGCACACACCTGGGATCCAGTTTCATGGGCTCTTGCACTGAGCAGTCCTGGCTGTGTCACAGGCCTCCCTAGAAGCCGCACTACGACGCCACGCTTCTTTCTGTTTTGACTCCATCCTGAGGCTGCCTCTCGGTTGGCAAAATGACTGGCCGTCGTTGGCATTCCAGCCACACAGCCACGACCTTCAGAGAGGAGACAGGCTGCCTTTTGTAGCGATGTGTTCTTAAAAGTGAAGAAGGGCTTGTCCAACAGCCCTCTAGGAATCGTGCCCGCATCTCAGTGTCCTGAGTAGGGCCACGTGTTCATTCCTGACCAAAGGCTGTGGGTGTGGGGTGGCCTAGCCTTATGTCAAGCAGGAACCACCCCCAATGCCCCACCCCCAGCTACAGGGGATGCGTGGGGGAGAAACGGTCAGACACGGGCTCCGTGAGAAAGGAGGGAGTAGAGAGTGGATGCCAAGTAGCAATGCCCACACCTTTTAATTTCACATGTTCTTAATATACATTGTAAGATTCATTGGGCTCTTGGATTGTATTTATGCTAATTTTAGGCAATCAAAAAAGCCTTTTAATTTTCTATAGTCTATTTAGTGCTTTCATTTTAGAAAATTCTTCCCCACCTTATTACTGAGTAAATATTTATAAATATTCTTCCTGTTCATGGTTTTGCTTTCATTACCTATTTAATTCATCTGAAATTTATTTTGCCATATGGTAAAAAGTAAGAATCTGTTTTTAAAAAGTTACCTAAGTAGCCAGTTGATGCAACATTTTTCAAGTAATTCTCTTCTCAATAACTTAAAACGTCACCTTTATTATATATAAATTAAAGATCCTGGGAGGGCCAGAAGGCTTTCCTGGAAGGCCAGGCAGATACCACTTTTCCCCTTCCCTCCTCACTCAGGCTCTATCCATTGTTCTGGTTTAGCTTCAGCGCCGCCCCCCCTCCGCCCCCCGCATGGGCCGGATCCCTTCTCTGCCTCGCAGCACCCGTGCTTTTGCCGGTCAGGGCATTCTCGCGCTGTCGTCAATGCCAGTGTGTATGTCTGACCTCCCTGCGAGCTCTTTAAGGGCAAGGCCAGAACAGTTTTCAGCTCTGAGTGTCTAATACGTAGTAAATGATCAGTATTTTGTAATGAACGAGTAAACGAAGGTGATCTATGAATCGTTACTCTTTAGCCAGACGAGGAAGTACGGAAGGGAAGCGTGTTCCAGGGAGCAGCATCTCGGCCCCCAGAGCCGCAGATGAGCACAGCCGGCTCCGGAAGCTGGGCTAGTGCAGCCTGATGGCATCAGACTCCGAGGGCTTCGTGGGCGGGAAGGCATGGGCGTGGAGGGAGGGAGGCTGGGGCCCGATCCTGAAGGGCCCTGTGCCTAGTTACTCAACAGTTTGGAAAGGCAAGCTAATCACTGCCGTTCTTGGCCCAATAATAGGCTCTACAAACTGATAAGGAAGTGGAGGCCCACCTGAGACTCCTGCTGCAGCAGGTGGCGTCCCAGGAAGACATCCTGTTCAAGACGGCGGCCCCGAACCTGAGGGCCCTGGAGAACCTGAAGACTGTCAGAGACAAGTTTCAGGAGTCCACAGACGGTGAGCCTGAGTGCTAGCTGTCGGCAAGGCGACGTTCTTGGGCGTGACGGGTTTGGATTTCTGTAACGCTTATCAGCAATTGTAGCTTCATTTTTATTTAGCTTTATTTGTATCGTATATTTTCCTCTCTTGTCTTATAGTAATGTGCATTTTTAATACTCCTTCCTTTTTGAAAGCCTTCTGCTTTAACTTAAAAACAGGTGCGTTAGTTATTTTTTTAAAGATTTATTTATTTGAGAGAGAGAGTCTGCCCCCACACCCCTATGCGGGCTCAATCTCACGACCCTGAAATCACAACCTGAACCGAAACCAAGAATCAGACGCTCAACCAACTGAGCCACCCAGGCGCCCCAGGTGTATTGGCTATTTTAGAACAGATTTTTTTTTTAATATGAGCAGGATGGTCATATTAGATACTCTTTCAGAATTTGTCATTATCTTAAAATTACCCTACCAGAAAAAGGGCTCATCAATTTTAAGAGCCATGTTCTTGTAATTAATAACAATTGGGGTATTTTAAAGGTACCTTTTACTCAGAACAATCAAATTCAAAACCCAGTTGTTAAAATATTCTGTGCTTTCAGGCGCTCGGGTGGCTCAGTCCATTAAGCCCCTGCCTCCGGCTCAGGTCACGATCCTAGGGTCCTGGGATCAAGTCCTGCATCGGGCTCCTTGCTTGGCAGGGAGGCTGCTTCACCCTCTGCCTGCTGCTCCCCCTGCTTGTGTGCTCTCTCTCAAAATCTTAAAAGAAAATTAATAATAAAATATTCTATGCTTTAAAATTGAAATAAGAGGAGCCAGCCCTTCAGTGGTCTGCAAAGTAAAGAACATTGATTTTTCTCTTAGCTTTTGAGGCCAGCAGAAAGGAAGCCAGAATGTGTAGGCAAGAGTTTGAACAGGTGAAAAAAAGGAGATATGACCTTTTCAGCCAGTGTTTTGAGCACGTCTCGATCTCAATTGATCAAATCTATAAGAAGCTCTGCAGAAACGTCAGTGCCCAAGTATGTATTTTTCACCCCCAAATGTTATTGGGAACTTTGTGTTGGTGGCGGTTTTTTTCTGGTGGGAAATAAATGTCTATCACATCATCTGAATGACCCACTTCCAGAGCAAAGTCAGTTCCAGAAGATTGGGTACCGTAGTAACTGTGTGTGTTCTAGATCCCACTCACTCTACCACTGGCTAGCCTGGACAAGGCAGAATCTCTCTGGGCCCGTCTCTTCATCTGAAAAATGAGGGGTTAGGTCATTTAGTTTCCAGATTCTCTTCAGTGCTTGAGTTCTGCTGTCTGGTGCTAACTTGATTTTACGGAAAGGTCAGTGGTCTCTGCGGTGAAGGCACCTGGAATGTAGAGAGTTTGGGAGATGGCTGACCTGCGGTCAGGAGGAAGAAAGAACCAAAGGCAGGATCGTGTCCACAGTCTCTTTGCTAGAACCCTTGCCCATTCCATAGTCCGTCCCCGTGGCAGAGCCTGTGGCGCTGAACGTGGTCTCAAAGTGTCTGTCGGGTCTGCCACACCTGCTTTTACCTTTCTCGGGGTGTTCTTTTGTGGCTGAAAGTTGATCCTGGATCATAGATTTAGAATTTTAGCCAAAAATAGTTATTTTCAGTAAAGTAAGACTGAAATAAACCCAGTAACTCCTGAAGGGCAGGATTCATCTCTGTAACCACAGAACCTGGCCCATAGTAGGTACTCAGTAAGTGGCTGGTGAACGGGCCACCGAGTGGGCTGAATGAGACTGTTTTTGTCAGATTGTGGCATGTGCTGCTGAGGTCTGCGTGGCAGGCCTGTGGGGAGGCCTGATCCTTTGTGTGTGTGAGCGTGTTTTCCCTCTGCGCCCCGCCCCCCCAGACAGCCCCGTTTCCTGTGACTACGCTGGAGAGCCAGCTCTGTACATTATCTACAGGCACCGGGATTTTGCCATCACAGTGGAGGAAAACCTAACCAAGAGAGTATTTTGCAGTTAAACTCTGTTGCACTTTGCAGAGTTGAAATTTACTAATTGCTTTTCTGATTTTGCTAAATAAATAACCTGTGTTTCAGGCATTTCTTAGCCCAGAGAACCCAGAAGAGCCTTACCTAGAGGGAATTAGCTATAACTGCGTGGCTCCAGGCAAACGGTTCATGCCAATGGACAATCTGTCGGGGGGAGAAAAGTGTGTGGCCGCGCTAGCCCTCCTGTTCGCCGTGCACAGGTAGTGTCACAGTGACCTCTCTGATTTTGCCTCAGGGCAGAAACCAAACAGACCCTCCTACAGGTGTTTGAGCATATGTGATACAAAACTATTTTATTTGGCCAGACGATATTCAGGTTTATTTTAGGTCTATAATGATTTAAACTGCAAATCTAACACACAATTCAGTCTTTGACAGATTTTCATTAAATTTCTGTAATTACCAGTAGCTACTTATATTCCAGCTTTACAGAAAAGAAAGAAAAAAAAAATACTGAAATGGCCAGATGAGACATCAGGATTGCCAACAAGCGGTTAACAACAATCCCAAACAGAACAAAACTCCCGACCTGTGTATTATTTTCCTAGCGCCTATTCAGAGACCTGTGTTTATGTGAAGAATGTTAAGTGAAGCATTTCTTCTGAAAAAATGTTTAACCTCTTCATTTCCACTAGTCGTGGTGGCAGTTGAAGTAAATCAAGAAAAGATCAGCTAAAATTGGGGCAACTGACTTGCAACATGCAAATCCTTAGATGAAGATCTAGGTGCCCACGATGCTGCCTCTCTGCTTTAGTGAGCAGGAAGATTAGCCTAAGTTCTCCAGCTGCTTGTTCCGGCTCCCGGGGATAAAGACGAGGCCGTTACAGGAGAGGCACAGACAACAGCATTAAAGCCAGTGGGCTCTGGGGAGAGCAGGCACCAGGGATGGAACCATGAGCCTGTGCCGAGCAAGTCTCAGCAGAACAGGACTAGTAGCAAGCGTCACGGCCATCCATTTATTCACAGTAGATATTCCGCATCTACTGTGTGTCGAGTGCTGGTGTAGGCTTTGGAGAGAGAGCAGTGAACAAAACAAAATCTTTGCCTCAGAGAGACTTCATTTTTATTGGGGAAGACAGATGAGAAGATATATTAGTAAACTAATTCTCTAACATAGAGACTATTGGGAAATGACAGATGCTACAGAGAAGAAGCAAAGCAGGGAACAGAGACCGTAAGTGGCAATGGCAGGGCAGGGTTTGCAATATTAAGAGTCACCTGGGAAGGCAACGTTGGAGCAAAGATGTGAAGGAATGAAGGGAGTAAGCCTTGGGGATAGCTAAGAGAAGAATGTTCTAGACATGAAGAACAGCAAGTGCAAAAGTCCTGAGGCCAGAGAGAGCCTGGCATCTGAGGCGAATAGACCGTGCACAACGGCGGCAGGCACAGCAGCAGTCAAGGCGGAAGAGGAGGGTGGGCTGGACCAGGGTGAGAGCAGAGGCGAGCAGACGAGGCGGGGGTGTGGAGGAGGCGGCAGGAATGACCCCTAGTCAACTAGACTGGGAAGACCCCGGGAGGAAGTAGGTCTGGAGGGGCAGGGGAGGGGCGGGATTTTGGAGGAGCTTGAGCCGTTTATCAGACCCCCACATGGAGCCGTGGCGTAAGCTGCTGGACGTGGGAGGCGAGCATGGGAGCCGGCGGTACCTGGATGGTGTCGAACCCCTGAGAGGAGATGGGAGTCACCAGGGGAGCTAATTAGTGTGTAAGCACTGCAGCCCGAGGGCACTGCACTGAGTTGGCGGGAGAAATGGAAGGAGTGAGGGGGTCAGGTCGGGGGAGTAGACAGTCATCCTTGACGCCAGAGCCACAGGCCAGGCGCAGCCCCAGATGCCACCTGCAATGGTCACAGGAGATGCGGACCGAGCATGGCACATTGGATTTAGCATCGTCAGGGTCCTTGGTGACTGAGGCTAAAGCATCCAAGACCATGTTATCTTATTTTCTCTGAATCCTGTTAATCCTCTTCTAGAAAGCTGTAACTTCCCGGACTGTACCTTTTTTTCTAGTTTCCGGCCCGCTCCATTCTTTGTGTTAGATGAAGTGGATGCAGCTCTGGACAACACGAACATTGGCAAGGTCAGTTTCTTTCTGCTTTTAATTTCCAGTAGATCACTTAATAACTCGAGGATCATGTTCTGGTCAGAAAGAGAGTTTACCCTGAACACACACAGTTTGTTGGATAATTGCTGATTAAAACTCAGATCTAAATATCTAAAAATTGGGGGCAGTTTTCATTCAAGGTTTAGGGGACCCTCAATGAATTACTGGGGAATCAAAATAGGGAGTCAGGTGCGGATTGTTTTACTGAATCCACGGCATTGCTAGTGGGTGACGTGTCCCCAGTTCTAGATATTGGGACCTAGAGGGTCACCCAGAGGCCCTGTGGCAAATAGGACCAAATCAGTTGTTTAATAAAGTCCGAAATTCTGCCTCCCCTTGAATTTATTAAAACTTATCTGACTGTTGAACTTCATGATCCTGTTCTCAGTCTTTGAGATGAGGGAACTAAGGAAACAGTTTAACTCTTGGGAGTTCAAGTTAAGATCAGCCCTCTTGACGATGAGAGCATAGATCTAGAAAGCCCCCCTGAAAGAGGACGACACTGAAGCCACCTATCCTCCGCTGTGACTGTCTGACTGTCGTGGAAGCCCGACCAAAGGCCAGAGTCGGTCACTGGCAGGTGCCCGGCCCACGGCTGCCAAGTGATGGGATAGCGCCAGCCCGCAGACTCTGGTCTCATGGTCCTACTGCCAGGGCCGTCGTTTTGCAGACGGGTGAGTCAGGCTCCTGGTTCTGATTCCAGGCACAGTGGAAGCTGGCTTCCTGCTGGATACCTTAGTCTTGTGAGCCTGGCTAAGGAGTCCTTCTCGGAGTGGTGTGGTCAGTGCTCGGGGCCACCCCGGCAGGCTGTCTCTGCAGCTGGCCCGCCTGCTTTCTCCGTCTGCGGGGTCTGCCAGGAGGGGCCGCTCCTCCGACCCAGATCTCCCCTGGCCCCTGCTTCCTGCACCGGGCGCCGAGCGCCTGGGGACGGCCTGTCAGCCCCACAGTCACTAAATTTAGAAAACTGATGCCCAGTCAGCACAGGGCCACCTTCTGGGACCTGCCAGACTTCGGGGTGACCCGGGAAGGAAGACATGGGAACAAGAGAAAATCTGTCTCTCGAATGCTGGCCAGTGTACATCGGCTAATTGGACTCGATGGCCTGACTCATTTGGGAGAACTCTCCCGAGAGGTGACTTTGGGCACTTTGTACCCACACTCTGTATGTTGGGGTGGGGATTTATTTTTGTGGACCACCTCTCTTGATTTAGCTGTGTCTTCTAGCAAAATCGAGATGTTCTTATCACTGCCATCTCCAGGGACTGACTTAAGACTTTTCTGTTGGCACCCATCCTATGTATTAAAAACCTTTTAACTTTCAGTCTTCCCTTGAGATTTGCCCTCCTGGCCACTTCACTGCCCTACTGAGTATGAGCAAACGTAGGACGAGCAAACCCAAAGTAGCTCCCCCCTCCTTCCCGTGGTCAAGGTGCCCCCATTTACCGCAGGCAACTCTCCAAGCCAAACGCATCCCTTCTGCCTCGCCTTCCACTCGTGTCGGCATCCCAGGACTTCACGGTCCCGCATCCTAGTGGCTGCCGTCGCCTCGAACACCGGATGCATTTCCTTCTGCCTGTGGGTCCAGCCTCTTAGCCAAGGGCAGTCCCCCCTCTTCATCACTCGCCTGAGCTAGTGACTCGCTCCCCGCCTGGGGCTGCCGTGCCTGCTTCCAGAGCTGCACCCTTACCGCCCTGGTGCAGTCAGGACCGGTGCAGATGGAGAAGAGCCCTTCTGGCCCCTCCGAGACCTGCTGGGAGCTGGCAGGCATCTTGTGAAACTGGGGCGAAGGTCTCCCCCATCGTTCTCCGAGTCCTGAGTAGCGTTTGTTCAACAAGACTCATCTCCATGCAGAGTCCACTTTGTTCTTATTCTCATGCCTTGGATTCAAGCTTCCTGAAGGAGCCACGGAGTTCAGCTCTAACCAAATAAGTAGATTACAGTCATGAATACATATATAATTGCTATTTTTCCCGCTCCCGGCTTTGAGTTAACAAAACAGGAAATTGGAAGTTTAAATACCAGTCCGTCCTCACCTGCACAGTGTCTGTCTGGGTGGCAGTTTTAGTTATGAAAGCTGACTACATTTTCACTTGATGCTATCTTAAGTTAGAGCTCTGTTCTTAAAAACATTCTTAAAGTTTTAGATGATAGATTTAATAAGATTTACAATTTTTAGCTCTGAGTTATTTCCATTTCTGGAGTTACAGTGGATTTACTGAGTTACCAGAAGGGCAAGTAAGCGCCTTGGCACCTACCACGGGCAAAGCCGGAGACAGGCACAGTCACCGTCCGGGGGCCCAGCAACGAGGCCTTTCCCTGCTGGTGAAATGCGGGCTTTTTGTTCCCCCAGGTCTCAAGTTACATCAAAGAGCAGACTCAAGAGCAGTTTCAGATGATAATCATTTCCCTAAAAGAGGAGTTCTACTCCAAAGCCGACGCGCTGATAGGCGTCTATCCAGAGGTAAAGACCAGCAGCGGGGGGAGAAGACATGTCCCTCGGTTGTTTTCCTGACCCCTCATCACAAGTACCAGTGGAGTCTGGAGATACGGTTTCATTTCTGCAGTCGATAAATACAGACTTAAATGACTTTTTTTAAACCAAAGATTTAAAAAGCTATTTTTCTATGGCAGTACACAGATATTTTTAAGATATGCTTTAAGTAAAAAAGCAAATCAAAACTTGCAGAACAGTAGGAGTTTTGGTGAGGTGCACGCTAACATACACAGCAAACTATTAATATTCTATTTCATATTTTCCAGTGTTTGAATGTTTTAGGCAAAACCAATGCATTGTGGGTAGCACTAAAGGGCCCGATTTAGCTTTTAAAAGGACCAGAGGAAAGAACAAATTGATCAGACATTCCGAGTTGTCTAGCAACTTAGAATTCACCTTTCTTACGCTGTTCACAGGACTTAGCTTCTCTACCGCATGAGCTCGGGTAATTCAGGCCATTCAGTCTGGGGACACTGAGGCTTTTCTTCCTGAGTTTTCATTTAAACGAAGATAAAAACTAACTTCCCTCCCTGTGCCTCCAAGATGTGAGGGGAGAAATTCTCCTACCAGCGTAGGGGAGCAAAAGGAATCTTTTTCCTGCGCCCGTCTTCGGTTCTCTGGCTGGGGCTCCGTAAATCCGACCGGCAAAAGGCAGCTGAGCGAGAAAGAGCGTAGTCCCACGTGCACCGACACGCGCACAGCGGACGCGCCCGGCGAAGAGTAGCCCCAGGGGCCGCTGCCTGGGACTTGGGGTTCCACACCGTTCCAGGCCGAGGAGGGGTAACGGGCATCTGGGTCAGGGAGGCAGGTGAGGGGAAGGTGTGCAGAGGTGTGGCGAGCGTGGAGCGAGCGCCCGCCCCTGCGGCAGCGCGCATGTCCTTAGCCAATGGGACGTTTGTGCCCGCTGTCAGCGCCCCTTCTGAGCCACTCAGCCCCCCCCCCCTACCGTGCACCCCACGAGTACTCTGGGCTGCCGTGTGCACGCGCTTGTCACCGGAGAACACACGTAACCGGAGACCAGGGCTCTAAGGAGGCCCCTTATTTTAAGTGCAAATCCAGGTTCCCTAGTGGCCCTTCCTTGACGTTTGATGACACTTTGTCCCTAAGCAGAGAGCTGACTCTTCCGCTGTCCTCTCTCATTTCAGCAAGATGACTGCATGTTCAGCAGAGTTCTGACCCTGGATCTTTCCCAGTATCCAGACACCGAAGGCCAGGAAAGCAGCAAAAGAAGCCAAGAGTTGCGTTAGGACTGCAAGTGACCCTGAGCCAACAGCACAGTCGGGCAGGTCAGGGTCACCCATGCTTATTAGCCCGTGCGTGCCACCGCGACCTTCCAGACGCCAGAGCTTGCTTCCGTCCCAGGTCAGGCCCCTTCCCTGCGGGTCAGGTTTCTTAGGAGTTAGCATTACTTGGGTTTAAAAAAAAAAAAAAAAAAGGGTACGATTTTGTACCATAATTTCAACTGCCATTTTGAAAGCCAGTCAGAAAAATGTTGAATTCTGCATTATTTTCACTCAGGTCTCGCCTTGTACCTTTAAGTAATCTTTTAAGAGAAACTCTTGGTTCTCAAACATACTAATTATAGGGCACCGAGCCTGCATTTTATAGGAAGTTATTTCAGAGGATGTTACCAATATTGAAAATATCAATAAAGAATATTCTAATTTTAAATGTCTCCAATCTACAATTTTAGAAACAAAATTGTTTTAAGGTGAAACTGAATTACGTCTGCTTTAGTGAAATCTAAATTTCTCTAACTATAATTTTTGTTAAAGAAACATTGAAGAACACGGGCTTCCCCAGTGACTGATGACTTACACGCGTTGTTATGGGGAGGAAAGGAAGTTGCTGCATTTTCAAAAATACTTCATTTCCATTTCAAAATGGAATAAAATTTCGCACCCAGCAGAGCAGCTCCCTCGCTGCGATCCACTGAAACTCACCCCTCGACACAAGGGTTTGTAAACGTAAACGTAAAAAGCAACACAAAATGGAATTTCAAAGAAAATTCTCAGGTGCTGGTGCCCTTCCAGTGAAGGCTGGGCCCGAGTGCTGGCGGGCAGGCGCCTGAAGGCACAGCGCCGCCCCCCGGGAGCGCCGCTCACTGCCTCACGCCGGCGAAGGGCGCCGCGTGCCGTCCCGCGGCCCGGCTGGCCTCTGGTCCTGTCGCAAGAGAACACCGGCAGTACCCTCGAAATCACGGACTTCCTCTGCCTTGGAAACATCACCTGCACGTTGAAATGTCCCTGTAGGGCCCCATGAGCTCAGGGCGGTCCCTTGTCGCTGCCCGGGCTGTTCTCACGCTCCCTGAGCCCTCGAGGTGCGGTCTGCTTCGTGAGAGCACCACGCACCCCCATCCTGCCAACCGAGGGGCGCACGCCGACGAGGGGGGATGTGCAGCTGGGGCGCTGCCACGACAGGGCCCTCCTGTCATCACCCCCCCAGCCAGTGTTCCTCCCCGACAACGTCACACACAAGCAAATGAGTGATGCTCACGTTGTCTCTCATAGAGGAGTCGTGCTGGAAGACACACATTTCCACGCGCGGCCGCAGAGCCGACCCCAGCGCCCCGGTCACCGCAGCGCAAAGGCCGCGGACCCGCAGCGCGGCACTCAGCGCCCGTCCTGAGCTGCTTCCGCCTGGCCGGTCTCACACCCTCTCCCACGCCGTTTCCCACGCTCGTCTACCCTGGGTCTAACCCACTTTCAGACTCATTCATCCCTGACTGCGCTCTGTAAACGTGATAAAACCAACTTAAATATTTGCTTTTTAAAAAATTTAAACACATTCAAGTAGTCACTTGACCTCACAACTGATAACTCAGGACAAAAGTTCTCATTAACTACATCACATCCAGCCTTGTCATAACTAAAGCTGAGCACACAAAGTTGAAGTTAAAACTTTATTTATGACCAGAGTAACATAAGATTTTTCATGCTTCAAAAAGAAAAAAAAAAAAGTCTTAAGCGGGTCTCTGGCTTCTCGCTCATTCACAACACATCCCAACCTTGTGTTTCCTGTTCTTAACCTTCCCTCTACCTGGGGAGCTCCAGCGCCATTGATGGGGAGTGTCGTGGGATTCGGCAAGAAACCACATCAAAACTAGCAGCCTCTGAAAGGCAAAGCGAGCAGGGTCCCCGCCAGGGTCACGGTCGGAGCAGCTCCCGGCGCGGCGCTTTGCGCCTCGGCTGACCCCGACCGCCCGCACAGCCGCAGGCCCCCCACAGGCTCCGCCTGCCTCGCTGCCAAGGGGGCCAGAGGAAGAGACTTGGAAGAGACGAACAGAAAGGTTGGACCTTACCCCACAGAATAAAAACGCGGAAAACTTGGACTTGACCTTCTAACTAAAAGCTGCAACCTTGGTCTCGTGCTGCACTTACAGTTTCTTGGCCAGCGGCCGGCGAGCGGACTTGGCCGTCGGGGAGCCGCCCTCCGGGGCCCTCGGCCGAGCTCGGGCCTGCTGGTCTCGGGAGCTGAAGTCACCAAAATTAGGGAATTCCAGAGAAGCCCCGAGCTGGTCTTTTTCCAAACACCGTTCTCGGCAGCACCGTTTACTAGTCGACGACGCAGCAAACACATGTAAGTTTTTCTCTACAGTAACAGACGTTTCCACAAAAAAATTATAAAATTTAAGTGTCTAGATTCTTTTTTTCCTCTTTGGCAACTCCTGTTGCTTGGACAGTCCTCACCCTCCCCTTTTTATTAGAAAAACCACCTGGACGCCCCGGCTCGCTGCCGCCGCTCGCGGTCCCCGAGGTGGCTGTCCGCCGGCCGCGCGGCGGGCACCTGCCGTGGGCGCCTCACCTCCCGAGCGGCCAAACCCCCCGCGGGACTTGCGCCCGGCCTCCGAGGCCGCACAGCCCGGCGGCGCGTCGGGGGTGGGCTGGGTTCAGGGGGACAGGGCCCCGCGGAGTTCTCCGGGCGGTCCTCGTCGTTTGGGTTACGGCACTGCGGTTACAGAAGGCTGGTTTTCAAGTTGCAGGTTTTATTGGCTTTAAAGGTTTCAAGACCCTCCGGCATCATCTGTTTCAACAACAACAAAAAAGGAATACGGAAACGTCAAGCTCCGCTTACACGAGTGTCTGCGAGAGGGTCTCGTTCAGCAGCGCCTACAGCTTTCCTGCCCGCAAATGCTTTCCAAGTGACTCGGTAACGGCAGCAGCGGCCACCGCCTCCACACGGCTTTGTGACTCGTACACGCCGTCAGGGCATCTCGACCCGCGGGTGCCCTTGTCACCACGCCATGGCAGGAGGCGCTGCAGGGCAGGGAGGAGCGCGCACTGCGGGACAGCCGTGGCCGTGCAGACGACAGCTGGCCGCACTCCTCCGCGCGCTCTGGCCCCCGGAGACCCAGAGGGCGTTCCCGAAGGAGACGTGCCTGCCCGTGGAGAAGCGGGGGCTGGCGGGGGTGGCGGCACCCGGGGGACGCCCTGGGGCCCCCCTGGCTGTCGGGCCACAGCGCCACGCCCCCCGGGGGCGGCCCTGGAGGGGGAGCCGTGCGGACGTGGCAGCAGCAGCGCCGCAGGCGGAGAAGCACCAGGCCTGCCTGCTTCGCTCAGTGGCCGAGCAGTCCCAGACGGGATGACGGCAAGGAGCAGGACCGAGGCTGCTGGAAAAAGCCACCTGTCCTGGAGGAAGCTCGAGGAATCCGAGCTCATTTCACTGCTTTCATCTGATTTGGTCACAGGTGTCCCTACCAGCTGGACTCACGCCAAATATCTGCCCAAGACTGGAAAGAACTTTATGCGAACTGCTACTAAAACGGCAGCGTCCCCCTGCAGGGGCGCGTGCTGGAGGGTCTGCTGCAGGGGTGCCTCAGCGGCCTCCTGCCGCCAGGCCTGCCCAGGGGCGACACTGCGCGCGGCCGCTTCTAGAGCTGGCTTTCCCTCGGTGTCAGCCGCCTTCCTCGGCCATCTCTGTAGCCGCCGCAGACCAGTTCAACGGCACGTGCTCCTGGCGATGCGGCCGGAAAATGCCGCGTCCCAGCGCCGCTCAGACGCGCGCCCGAGCGCTCATGCAAACGCTGACAGCTCCCTGACAGTGACCCGCTTCACAGCCCTAGACGTTCTTACTGGCTTATCAGAAGGCTGCTGAAGAGCATTGTGCTGAGGTTTTCTTATTTAAAGTGACAAAAAATTAACTGTTATCTGAAAATTCTCAATCCCGGTGTTTTCAGGAATGGAGTCGAGTCAGATACCCAGGGAAGCTCCTGGTGTCTCTAGAGATTTGAAAAGATATCACAATCATGGGGGGAAAAGACGCTATGAAAGAAGATGAGTCAGAAAACAAGAAAAAAAAGAAAAAGAAAAAGAAAGAAAACAAGAGCTCCCAGAAATGAATGGTAACGCTCTCAAGATACAAATTTAACCCAGAGGCTAGAACATAATTCTGAGCACCTCCCAGGACGTTTTTAAAAAGACAAAGACTGAAAACGAGCCTGAGGACATGAAAGAAAACAAGAGACAGCAGAAGTCATTCCAGGAGGTCCAGCCAGGACGAAACCGAGGAGGAGGGAACAGAGTCAAAAGAAACAATCGAGGGAACCGTAGTTATCCCAGGACTGGAGAACCAGGGGGGAAACCTGAACCAGGTATATATCAAAGATTTCGACCTAAATACACCTTCATGAAATTTCTCGACCTGAGAAAAAAAGAAGACCCTGAAGGCTTCCAGAACGGAAAGCCACAGGTCGCCTACAGGGCGCAGAGACCCGGGCTGGCAACAGACCCTCTCCCCGCAGGAGACCCGGACCCGGAAGACGGCGGAGTCCCTCGGGAAAGTAGGACGCAGAACCCCACACTCCGACCACGTGTGGAGGGGAAGGACCACGAGAAGACACCCGCAGGCACCCCAGGCCTCGGGGAGCTGGGCCTCCGCACGCAGGGCTATGACAGCCCCCGAGGGGGCTGCGCAGGGAAGGAAGAGCCGGGCAGCGGCCCGGGAGGCCAGGGAGGGCACTCGGGCCCGGCTTCGCGCACAGCCCGCAGCGGAGCAGAAGGTCAGGGTCTCGGGAAAGGGCGGTGGGCAGTATGACCGAGAGAATGACACGTTAAAAACACTGCGAAATGTGATTTTTTGGACAAAGCAAACAGAAATCCAGAAACTCCTCAAAAAACAAAAAGCAACACCAGCAACTGCAACATGAAAGGAGCAAAAAGATGCGTCTGCCCTTGATATTGAGGACGTCCTGCCAACGACACCAGTCCCGCTAACACGCCGCGCAGTCGACGAAGCAGGACGAGAAGGTCTGCACTGTTTTAATAAGGGAAGTGCTTCTGTTCTCCAACCTCGAGACAACCTACAGGCAGACGGGAGGCTTGCTCCGGCCTGGGGGCCGTGCCCACACGCCCGGCGCTGCACACACACAAGTGGCTCGGGCGTGAGGTGGCTGAGGGGGGCGGGGGGCCGGGGCAGACCCGGGAGTCCCACCCTCAATGTGGGCAGCCAGGGAGGAGGCTCGGACCCTGGAGGAGGCCGGGCCGGGGGAGCGGCACCAGATCCCATCCCGGAGGCCTCGGGCCTGATCGGCTCAGATAATCGGCTTACAAACAGCTCAGTCCGTGACAGAGGGAACAAGAAATAGCGGACTCGAAGTGGTTTTTTTCTGGAGACCGAGGGGACGTAAGTCGGGACAGCGGGCAGCCCCGGGTGCCCGACAACACTGCTCGGCGCACTGGCCGTGGTCGCGTGGCAACACGCGTCGTGAAATCTGCGCGCCGACCTGAGACCATGTCCCCGGCGCTGCTCCCGGCTGAGGCCACCCCACCACCCGCCACCCCGCCGGGCCTCCCGACAACGCGGGGGCACCGCCAGCACCGTACCCGCGTCCGACTGCCGGGGCCGTTTGGAGACTTCCGTTCCGTTCTCCTCCAGCTTCCTCTTGGCGCAGTCCTGACACGCGTTCCCTGAAAGAGGAAACCCTTTACTTACAAGCCGATCTCTTCCAGAATCTGCCCTTCAAGGACCCGTTTATAAATCTGTGGCTGACTGCACTGAGGCGCCGGCCCGCGACCCCTGCCGGACGCCACAGGGGACGCTTTGTCCCAAAGGATGGACGTGGGAATCACGGGCGAGTGACAAGGTGACTCTGATAAAGGTGTCCTTCCACAGGGCAAGGACGCAGAGATGGAAGGCGGAGCGCGACGCTTTCGGGGTCCCTGCCACCCCCATCCCGCCTGACCCAAGCGGACGGCCAGGTACCGAGGTCCCCCACGGGAGGCCACCGCTGCCACCAAGTGCGGTCCTAGCCTGTGATCTGTCACCAGCCAGAGCCGAGCCGAGCCGAGCAGCAGCACGCAGAAGACTTATACAGAAGCTCAGAACCTTTGCGCCGACCATGCCCGAGGGGCCGGGAGAAGCTACTACACCGCAGACCAGGGGCTAAAATACGACTCGGACCTCGTTCCGACGGCCCTGCGGCCCTCGCTTGTGGGATGGGAAATGGCTTTCAGGTGCCAGCACGGAAGCCGGGTCTACACTGCGCCTCCCGGCCGGGGGACACATTTCTAATCCCCGCGCTGTCGCAGGGACCGTCGCTAAGGCCCCGCTGGCCCCCATCTCCGGTGGGGCCGGGTTCCTACAGCCTAGGTATTTACTGGGAGAAACGCGTCCTCGGTTCTACAGTGGCAGGATGAGGGAATGTGGAGGCAAAAACCCGGCTGGTAAAAATCAAGATCTGCTTTACCCAACAGTGTGGTGCTGTCCACTCGGTCAGCATCTGGAGAAGAAAGGAAAACAGTCAGCAGAAGCAAGACTTCGCGGGCTCTCCCTCCTGGGGCCTGCTCGGAGAGGCGGGGCGACAGTGCCCGGGGCCCTGAATGCCAGCTCGGGCGTCCCGGGGGCGCGGGGGGCACGGGCCAGCGAGCGCCTCTCTGCTCCTCCACCCGGTGTCAGCGTGCGGACCGAGGGACCGGCGTGTGGCGCCTGGCACACAGGGAGAGAGGGGACAGTACCCGCTGTCACCGTCATGACTGTCAACGCCGGGACACCACCCTCTCCGGCCAAGAGAGATCCTTCGTGAGCGTAAGGACCACGTCCTTAAGGACCCCGTCACAGATTATAAATCCAAAAGCTCTCTCGGCCCCGACAGCTCGTCAGACCCACTCAGCTGCCAGAGTCTGGGAACGTGGCCTCCGCGGGGCCAGGAGGGCACCCAGAGGCCCGCGCTCACGCGGGTGTCCGTGAGGTCCTGGTTCCCCGGGGAGCCGTATGTGTGGAGGCAGGAGAGGCCGCGGGTAGGGGCAGGACGGGGAGCGCCTCGCCCCTCCCCAGAGCCCGGCCCGTGGCCCTGTCGGGACACACTGGACCCCAGTCCCAGCCCCCAAATCTCCGGGCACTAACTGAGCAAGTGATTCCCCTCTCTGAGCTGGTCTCGCCATCTGTCAGATCACCTACTTAGTGGCCGAGGACACTGGGACCGAAAACGAAGGTCGAGGAGGTGAAACGCAGAGCGGAGTGTGGCCCGGCGAGCGTCCGGCCCGGCTGCTCCTCCGCCGCACAGACGGACTAGCGCCCTGACTCTGCTTTCCTCCGTGGAGATGCAACGGAAGCCGGCCCACGGGCTAACCAGCGGCAATTCTGACCGGGACCGGTGGGGACCGACGACGCTGCTGGACCGTGTGTGCGTCCGGTTACCCGCGACCTTGGCACCCTCTAGTCTTCGAGGTCACAGCGGGCACAGGCAGCGGCTCTGTGGCTGACCCAATTCCCCCGCCCGGGGCAGCGGGGCTGGCTTCCTGCTGTAATTAAATCCAGCCAGTCCAGACCTTTCCAGGTCTGCCATCATCCATGTTTTATGACCCCAAACGCAAAGCCATTAACTGCCCTACATCGGGACGACCGATTTAAAACCTGCTCCATTACCCTGCTCATTCCCGGCACTTCCCCAAAGTTCAGACCCCGGAGAATGATGTATAAAGGTGTGCGGCTCACAGGGGGACAGAGACAAGATATTATCTGCAAAAAGATGTAAAAGTCTCCGTGAGATCATCGTGCGCCTCTGCAGTGTGAACTTGTAAAATGCAGCAAGGAGATGAGGGCGCGTGAGGGCTCTGCTCCTTCCCGGCTCCCGTGTCCCCCCCCGCGGCCGCTGGCGGGTGCCGCCTCCTGGCTGAGGCGACCGGGTGCACGGCGAGTCCCCCGACACCAGAGGAACCACGGACTGCCGTCAGCACGGCTTGACGCGCTCCCGTCCCGTGCACAGATGTCACCAACACACCGACCACCCCGACCTTCTATTTGACACACACAGCTTTTTAAGGGTCACCGGAGGGCGCGGGAACTTAGTGGTACAAAAATCACGTCCCCGTTGTATTTTATGGTGTGTAAATTGTATCTCAAAACAGAAGGAAAAATCGGAAAGAACTCTCTCAGCCTCGTACCTGGAAAAGTCGAGAAAGAAAACCCCCTACCTGGACTGCGCTGCCTGCAGATCTGAGTGGCGAGGTCCTGCACGTAGCCGGGAAAGTAGTCAAAACAGTCCCCGTAGGACACGACTTTAATCCCGTGCAAAAGCATGTCCGCTTGGTGCTTAAAGAAGTGGTCTTCGTTCTCCTTGAGCACGAGCATGTAGTGCTCCAGCTCCACCTTGTTGGGCACCGAGTACAGGAAGAGGGCCTGGAAGATCTGGTCCCGCAGCGTCTCGCCGCAGCCCACGAACAGGAAGGACTTGGTCCGGTATAAGTTCTGCAGGACCTCCTGCGGAGAAACCAGCGGAGACGGGAACGCTCATCCGAAAGCCCGAGAGCTCCTCGGCCCGACCGCCAGCCACGCGTCTGCGCTTCAGAAGGGGGTCAGCGACAGGCCCTCCCCGCCCTTCCCACCAGCCACGCCGGGGACACAGCGAGAGGGGTAGCGCGCGCCCCGGACGTGCTGGTCACGTCGGCCCAGCGCCGCAGGCGGAGTCCCAGCTCGGTGCCCGTGGGAGCCCCGGCCTCGGCCAGGCGGGGTCACGGGCACAGACCCCAGGCACGTCCGGTGTAGATGTGCCCACCCCGTCCTGGCCGGCTGCAGCCCCTCTCCCGGGACTGTGTACGATTTTAAATTCTTAAAACACAAAATAAGGACCTTCCATTTGTTTCTGTTCAGAACTGTGCACGTGTGATGCTCGGGAACCCATGTCTGCACGGACCACGGATGGGAACACGGGGGCTGCTGTCAGAGGAACAGCGTTCTCGGGAGCGAGGGCAGACGGGCTGACGAGGGAGGGGACCCGCGACAGTGACCCCAGGGAGCAGGGCAGAGACGGTGGCAAAGGTTCAGGGGGTCGCTCAGGCGTGCAACAGAGCGTCACCGCTTCGGACACCCGACACCTTGGCGAGGGGCCCGTGTCCACCCCGGCCTCTCACAGCCCCCGACGGCAGCCCGTCACCCGTCGGGCCACGCCTGTGCCGTGGGCCGTAGGCGGCATCAGCGCGAGGACCCGAGAGCCTGACCCCAGGATAACCAGGGACTCGGCGAAGATACCGCGGTTTCCAAGTGCGCTAAGGAAAGACTTTATAAAAAGCTGAGAAGCAGCTTTGCCGCTCTGCATTTTCTCCTGGACATCAAAAAAAGCTGCACAGAAAATGAAATTGTAAAATGAGGTTTTGAAAGCAACAGATATTGCCAAGCAGAGAAAAGAGAGGAGGTGGCTGAAAGTGCGTGCGCACACACACGCACGTGCCCGTGCACACACATACACGCCCACACACACACAGAGGAAGTGGCAGGAGTGGGCCGAGCGAGCGCGCACAGATGGCACAGGGCCCCACAGGCCACCCGGAACATCGGGGCTCACCACGTGAGTGCCAGGCATTGGTCTGGGGGGCGCGGAGAGACAGCTGAGGACAGGGCCAGCCGTGGGCACCACGGGGCGGTAGGCCTGGAGGCCAGGAGACTACCCGGACGGCCACCAAGGAGCCAGTGGCCACCATGGCGCAAGGGACACAGCCAATGCCTCACGCAGACGGGCCGTACCATTACTTCCGGGTCCTGCGTGACGTCTTTGTACCCCGATGGATCCAGGACCATCCCGCAGGGGTCCGTGTACAAGCCGTGGATGTGAAGGACGCCGTACTTGATGTGCCCTCTCGCCCACTGAAGGACCTGCCGAAATCAAGCCAAGATGAAGGGGGAAAGCGGGTGTTACTTAGCACAGGTAGAAGAGGAAAACCTCTAAACTGGACGCTTGGTTCTTCCAACCTCCCTCGGAGAGAATAAGGGAGCGGTGTCACTTTACAGGCCACCCTCGAAGCCCGAGGGAGCTGGGCCGCCGGTGCTCCTGTCCCGTCAGAGGAGAGGGGACAGCCAGCCGCGCAGAAGCTGCCTCCAGCCCGGGATCGCGACACACTCCGACTGGTGACTCTCGGGGACTGAGAGGACGTTCCCTTCTAAGTGACACATTGTGTTTTAATCCCTGCTGTGTATATGTCGTGTTTACACCCAGAAAAAATAGATATGGAAAAAAATAACATCAAATAGCTCTACGCTGATTTCATCTCAAGATCTAGAACAAAAATCCTTAAAAAGAGGCACATCCCACAAACTACACTTTATTCTCGTCCCGGGGGCCCCTTCACAGCGGTGGGCGCTCCCGAGGGCGGAGGGCGCCGGACGACTGGACAAGCCCCGGCGGCTCGGCTGGTTGGACTCGACAGAGGAGGCGGCTGGCACCTCGGCCACAAGCCCTCGGCAGCCTATTTCCAGAGACGCTCTTCCCAACAGCAAGCAGGCCTCACAGTGGGGACAGGTGGCTCAGGCGCGGACAGCAGGTGTCCCCTCACGTATCACTAACAGCTCAGGAGAGGGTGTGACCCGTCCTCGTGGGCTGTCCCACAGGCATGTGGCCGCACGCCAGCCTTTTGCCAAGCTCTAGGGAATGAGCTGCAGAAGAGAAGCCCAGGGTCTGAGCGGGCCGCGGTCACACGCTCACTTGGGGCCTCAGGGGGCTCCATCTCTAGGGCTGGGGTTCCTGCGGGGAGGGCCGGCGAGACCACCCTCAGGGCGAAGCCGGACGAGGAGGGGGGCGCCCAGGATCCGCAAGGACAGAGAATCTTGAAGCAAATACGCAAGAGACACAAACGTGTCACCAAAGAAACATAAGCAATAACCTGAAACCAAGATCAACCTTAGCAAGGAGAGAAACAAAAATGTAAGATTTTCACCGAGTTCCACCTCAATGGGGGAAACGGGTTTTGTTCTCCGGTGACACCGTGCGTTGGCAAGATGTGGGAGCGGACGCGCTGTGTGGCGGTGGGAGTGTAACCCGGCTACTTTCTGGAAAGCGGTTTGCTAATTCATATCATCTGTCTAATATACTCGTGCCCTTTGACCCCACAACTCTTCTAGTAATTTACCCTAAAGACGTCAACAGACACGGAAGCGTAAGGGTTCTCGGCGCAGCGTCCCTTACAACCGTGGAAACACGCTAACGACGGAAGGAGAACCACTCTTCAGCTTACCGACGACACGCTCACGAGCACGCTCTCGAACAGCTTAACGACAGCGAAAGGCTCAGAGGGGAACATGAAGGACAAAAACCAAGATGAAAATGCTACGTACGGCACGTGGCCTAATCCCGACTCGGGAGCAAGGGGCGGGAGCGCCCGCACACGCGGCACTAGGACGGGGGGCGGCTGTGCTCACCGCCGCTCTTCCTGCCCCTGCTCCCCGCGCCCCAGGCCTGTACGGGGCCCGCGGCGGACAGAAGGCACCACCAAGACGAGGGCGGGCGGCGAGCAAAGCCGGAGACGGGACGGGCGGCACCCGTCGGCCTCACGGTCACCAGCGCGCTGGGAAATGGCAGCTCGGTCGGCCCCCCACGCAGTGCAGACACCCCCCCCCCTTCCCGGCCGCGCCCCACACCTTGGTCTTGTCCTTCAGGTCCAGAGACTCCATGGGCTTGCTCTGCTGCTGCCCGAAGATCTCCAGCAGGTTGTCGTAGTTGGTGGTCAGCACCATGGTGCCCCTCTCCATCAGGCTCAGGATGGACTGCAGCACCAGCGGGTTCCGGATGTGCTGCTCCAGGCTGTCGAAAATCTCCATCAGGCAGTCCTGGAAGAAGTTGGGCTTGGTGTCACCTGTGCGCTAGGGAGAGGTGGGACAGGAATTACAAAGCGCGTCCTCTCTCAACAAGCACCGGCCCCTAAGCAGCAGTATGCTGGGCGCTGCTTTCAAAGACAGGGAACCCGGACTCGCCGAGTTTACTGAAACCCCGGAGGAGGGACACAGACCACGGACGAACAGCAAGTGGTACGTCAGCAGTGGCCACTGCTATGGGGAGGTAAAGCCACGTGCTGCTGGGGGCAGAGGCTGGTGGGCCGAGGGGCACCGGGGAGGGCCTCTGATAAGGGGCGTTGGGGCAGAGAACTGAGGAAATAAAGGGCCTCTGGGAGCGCATCCCAAGCAGAGGAAAAAGCAAGTGCAAAGGCACTGAGGTAGCGACAACACGGGTGGGTCCGAGGGCGAGCAAGGGGCCCCTGTCGTAGGACAGGAGCAGGGGGAAGGTCAGCAGGTGAGCTGACCCGGGACCAGATCGTGTGAGACCACGGGAGAGACTAGATTCCCCCGAGGGCACCGCAGAGTACTGGCGTAGAGGAAATCTTCAGTATGGGGAGCAACGGTCTGGTCTACGCTGCCGAGAGACTCGATGGGATTGGAATGAGAGCCAGCCTCCGGACGGCGCACCAGAGGTCTCGGGGGGCCTTGACAAGAGCGGCCTCAGGGGAACGGTGGGGGCCAAAGCCGGGCCGGGGTGGGCTCGCGACGAGAGGTAAGCTACCGGCAGCGGCAAACGCACGCAAGGCTTCTGAGGAGCTCAGCTGTGAGGGGGGCACGCGGGGGTCCGGCAGTTTCCTGCACTCCAGTAAGACCGAGCCTCTCCCAGCCACCCCACGAGCGCCAGAGGAGGGGTCCACGGAGCCGGGGCCGCGCATCAACACCAAGTACCTCGGCCCGCCTTCGGGACTGTCCTTCAGGGTCACACCCCTGTCCCCCGCCCTCTGTCCCTGTGGATGTCACGGGTCACAAGACCCTCACGCGAGCACTCATGGCTCCCTGTGCTCCCTTTTTGGACACTCTCATGTCCCTCCCCAGTCCCGGAAACCCTTCCCCTGTTCCCAGTGGGTCCGTCATTAGGAAACCCCCACAGCTTTACGTTTTGTGAGCGTTCCCCTCCTCCCGTCCCTGGAAACCAGCCCTCGCTGTTCCCGAGGCCCCCACGCTCTCCAGGCCTGGGAGGACAGGGGTGGCTCGGGCTCGTCGCCGAGTGTCTCTGGCTGTACTTGTCACAGTCCCTGCTGGTTTCTCCGTCACTAAGATGACTGTTCTGTATCATGGCCTCTCCTCCACGGACCTTGTCCCATCTTGGCCATCCAGCCTCTGGTCACATCCCAAACCGATCACTACCAAGAGCGGGACCCTTCCAGAACTCCTGGCCCAGGCACCCGCCCTCTGACCCTGCAGCCCCTCGGCTCCAGGGCCGTCCCGACCCCATCAAGACCGGCACACCACCGGCTCGGCGGCCACGGACCCCGGGTCTCTGCCCCACCAGCCTAACTTCTCCCCCCCGGAATCTGTCACCACAACCGCCCCCCCCCACCAGCCCAGTTCTCGGCCTGCCCAGCGGGGTGCAGGGAACCCCACCATCCTGACTGGCCTCACTGTAACTCCCGTGAGGAAATTTTACGAAATACATAAAGTAAAGCATAGTTACACTCCACACGGACGGGAGCGCTAACCGGCCTCCCTCCAAGCGAACCACACCCGAACGTGGCCCCCGTGCCGCCCAGCAACCCCACGCTTCTGTCCACGCCCAGCCTCTCGCCCGCCCCGGGACAGGCCTCAGCAGCCCTGTGTCTGAAGGGCCAGAGAGCCCCTGCTGGAGGCCGCGTGAGCCTCCCGGGCTCGGTCACAACTGCTCGACTCTGCAGCACGGCTCGAAAGCAGCCGCAGACGCTACGCGGACGGCTCGCGTGCCTGTGTCCCAGGAACCATATTTATCAGACGGGCGGCGGGCCAGCCCTGCCCTAGACCCCGGCGGCCCCGCGTGGGAGAGCGGCCCCCCGTGGGAGAGCAGCCCCTCGTGGGAGA
Organism: Potos flavus; assembly: GCA_028534135.1. NCBI lineage: Eukaryota > Metazoa > Chordata > Mammalia > Carnivora > Procyonidae > Potos > Potos flavus. Next base: position 3,035,515 of record CM052897.1, read on the forward strand.
GCAGCCCCCCGTGGGAGAGCGGCCCGGCTGAAAACCCTTCCCGGGCCCTGGAAAGCCAGGCACGGCCACGTGTAAGCGGCCACGCGGTCGATGTGGCTCCCGCGTCAGGCCCTGGAGGGGAGGAGGCAGGAGCTCCCCCGCGTCCCCTGGCTGGACAGGCACGCCGCCCCGCTCCTGCGACCTTACAGCACAAGGCGGAGGCTGCACCAGGAAGACGGCAGAGCAGCAAGGCGGGGCCCAGACCCCCAACACTGGCAAGCCACCTGCTCTCCCGCGGCTGCCGGCCCAGATGTTTCCGCAGAAGCCAATAGCTGGGGTGTCTTTACGGCGGCTTAACTCCCCCAGGCTCCCCGATGCCTGCAGACTCCTTTTCCTGCTTTCTGTGCAGCGTCTCCAACACCTTCCCCACCGAGCTCTCAGAGGATGGCCGTGCTTTAACAAATCTGGACGCAGCGAGCAGGAACCCACCACGAGGCTTTGGCTTCCCGTCGCGTGGCTTCTCGGCGGCTGACCTGGCCGAGCAGCTGCCCGATGCGGACCCTCATGGCTGCACCGGCGCCCCTGACTCAAGGGCACCCCTCGGCGACGGTCCCCTGTACGTCCTCTCTACTACATCTCTTCCAAACCTGCAGACAAAGCAGCTCTGACTTCTCCTGTCCTCGCAAGTCTGCGGGAACCACCTGTCCTCTGAGGATCCATGGCTGGCCTGCTCACACCCAAAACGCACCTGGGACACCCCTCCACTAACGGGGTAGGAAATCCCACGACACGGCGACATGGCAGACACCGTCGCGCACGCCCCGCACAGATCCAGGCTCCAGCTAGCAGGGGCCCCCCGTGCGCCTGGCATCGCCGCTGCTGGGACGGTGCCATTCTCATGGACTCGAGACCGCCAGCTCATCAGCCTCCCTCTGCGGAGAGCTGGGCCCCACGGAGGCTCTAGACGCATCCGTGGCGGAGTCACGGGTCCACCAACCGGGTCCAGAGCCACGTTACCCCGGGAAACCGGAAGCGCCTGTCTGGAAAAGACTTACAGGGGACATCTTCCGGATCAGATCATGCGCCACCACCAGCAGGTCCCGGTCCTTGGTCACCTTCCGACGGAACTCCGCCACGTCCCCCGGGTGGAGCACCTCCAGCTGCTCGGCGGCCTCGATGACCGCCTCGATGCAGCTCCTCCACGAGCACAGGGCGGGGATCCCCGGGGCCACGGCGGCGCTGACGCCCGTCCCGATGACCAGCAGCAGCTCCTGCGGCTGCTTCCGGATGAGGCTTTTCAGGAACTTTCTACTTGAAACGATGGAAGGAGAGAACAGAAGTCACCATGGAAAGTATCGCCGCCTCAAGGACAAACGGTGTCTGGGAACGTGCGTGAAGTGTGAGGTCAGACCCGGCCACACGCAGCCCTCCCCTCCTGCACACCCCCGGAGGATAAGGCCGGCGCCACTCTCTTCTGGGTATTTACTGTATGTGCTCTATCCTCGTGCCATAAAGGACCTGGAGACAGGCGCGGCTTATTCATCTTAAGGCCCCTGTGATGTTAAGCATCCGTCTAAGTGACATACACGGGAACAAACAGCTAGCAATTTTAATTCCTTTGAAGCTGCCAAGAGCCTGTAAATACCAACCACAATGACGAAGCGATCCCCACTCACAGTGACAGGTGAGAAAATTCCTGGCCGAAGCTGGTGTTCCACCTCTCGTGCCCCGAGCCCAGCCCGGGCTAACGCCTCCTTATCCCGCATCACTTTTAACAAGAACCACCCGCCGTCCACCATCCACCGAGTGTCGGAGAGTGCTCTCCGGTGACGCCCGGCATGCCTCGTCTCAGACGTGACCCTGGGGCCATGTGTCACATGGAGACCAGGTACCGTCACCTCCTTGGGCAAAGAGAGAGCTGCCTTCGGGAGCACTTCTCACAGCGAAGCGAAGGGTGGCGGCAGAAGCCCCGAGCCTCCCTCCTGACACAAGGTTCTTATCCCACGCTCGCCTCTGCAGGTGCTAAATGTAACACCCGCGGAGACGTGTGACAGAGGCATCTACCTGTGTGAAGGGGTAGCTGACTTTATTTACCTGGATTTTTGTTCACTTCTGTTTGTTGTCTTTTCTGCTGGATCCATCTGTAAATCCTAAAGAGAAAAATTAGTCAGAAGTGACTTCCGTTTCCCAAAGTTCTTTTATTAATTAGTACCATGGAAGAAGAGTTCAAGCTAGAATTAAAATCAAACGTCTCAGATCTTCATTTAAATTAGAATACCTACAAAAATGTCATAGACAAAACACATACTTCCAGAATGTTTCCTAAGTCATGGTTCCCACCCACCAGGCCAGGCAAAGCCTCACAGGCAGGCTGTCTGCAGCTCTGCCCCGGACAGAAAAGGAACGAAAGGGAACGCGCGCCCCGCCCAGACGGCTCAGCAGTGGCTGGCCCCTCGCCGCCCCCTTCTTGACTCTACTACAGTAGGGGTTCGTGCACACGACCACAAAAGACTTATCACAGAAGGAAGAAGGGCGGGGGGGCCCGATGGAGCAGGGCCAGGAAGTGGCTTCTCAGGGCGTCCACGTGCCCTGCAGGGTGCGGTGTCCGGCGTGGGGGGAGCCCAGCCCCACTCAGCAGGCCTTCCCCGGGCACCGGCCCCCTCGGCCGCGCTGAGATCCAGTCCGAAGAGATAGTCTAAGTAAAATGTCGATTCTTAGCTAATGTAAAACAAGAATCGTAAACCAGCTAGGTCTCTATTGCCAAGCTATCTCCACAGTCTACAAATTCTGCAGGATCACTTTCGTCCAATTCCAGAATATTTATTGCAAACAAGGAAATATACAGAAAAATCAAGTTGGAAAAGCCCAGAACCCTACTACCTATGAGCCAGGACTGTTACGAACATTTGTATACGGCCTCTGGTTTACATTTTTCCCATCGTTTGCATCCAAAGGTCATAGCCCACTTTTTTCCAGGCGTTATAATAAGAGCATTTTTCTGACAACCATCTTGGGGCACAAAGATTTTTCTCCATTTTGGAGTTATTTTTTTAGGAGAGTTTTCTGAGAAGGAGAATCGCTGAGTTAAAGACTACCGTAAAATATTTCAGCACACGCCGGCAAACTACTCTCCAGGAAAGTGCTCAGCAGAACCCGCCCTGGCGGAAAGCCACCTTCCTACATGTGCAGTCTTGTTGGGTTTTTAATCTCAGTTAGAATCGGGTCACCAAAAATAATTTTCCAGCGAGTAAACAAGGCTCCATCACCCTGCGGCATCATGAGATTTTAGAGCTAACTGAGATCCTAAGAGGATCCCCAGACAATGTAGACACAACCGTGTAGACGCCTGGATGCCCTGTCCCGCCCGTCCTCGTCCCTGTCCCTGCCTCGGGGAAAGGGTTCAGAGCTTCCCTCGAACTCCCAATGGTGTCTGTGACCCTTCCCCAAAAGTTAAGAAATCTCAGTGCATAGGCAAGAAAAACGCTGCTCCCGGATGCCTGCCGTCTGTCCAAACGGAAAGGCTGGCGACCACAGTCAACCCTTTTTTTTTTTAACCTCCTAGATACTTTCGAAGGAAAGTAACAACCATCGGGGCTTTCCACTGCGTTAGGAACCCTGGCTGCCGGCCCTGAGATTTCAGTGGCCGACCTAACTACTCACCCGCCCTCGGTTCTAACGACTACAAAACACGCGTTCTTGCCGACTGACCGAGTTCTGGAAGCCTGAGAGGCGCCCATCCGACCCGCCGGCGCTCTGGGAGCTCACGCTGCCGGGGCCAACAGCTCAGGCGCCAAGCGGCCACCGAGGCAGCATTCCCAACCTGCCACTTTGGGACGGGACGCGGCACGCATTCCCACGCCATCCTGCGGGCCACGGTAGTAGGAGATGCTCATCAGCGGCCGCCGCCAACCGCCTCCCAGCCCTGCCCCCAATCATGCGTATCCCCGGTTACTCCTGCAAAGGGGCCTTTTCTCTCAGGCTCCTCTGCACGACGCCGCGGAGGATTTTCTAAACGGTCACGGGTCAACCGAAGACTTCAGAAATGCCCCCCGCGGTTTCCATGGTGAAGACCTTTCGAAAATCCACCTGCGGTTCTTCCGAGTCTCGTGCAACTCTGGGCTCGTGGGGACCCACGCAGGACTGTCATCCAAACCGGAAACCCAAACACTACATTTACACACCCGCCTGAAGGTACGAACGATTCAGACTCCTGTGGGCTAGTCTTAACTCCAAAATTACGTGATTTGCAGTCTGCCGAATGAGCTTTGCCCCGTAAGGACCGCACACTCGCGGCACAGACCCCGGCGTGCCTGGCGCACGACCTGTCGCCGGTGTCAACGCTCGGACGTCTCTCTGCGCCCGAGCCGGGGACGGTCAGGAGCTGGCTCCCCGACGGCCCTTCAAACAGAAGGCCAGTTTCCAACCGCAGCAGACAGACGCGCCTCTAGATGCGCGCCGCTGTCACCTTTAAGAAGCAAGGTCGCCAGCGGGGAAGCCCCCAGTGAGAGGAAAGCTCGGCGCCCGCGCTGGGATGAGCCGCGCCGCTGCCCATATCCAGACGCACAGGCCTCGTGCTAACATGAATGCCAGAGACACGACCTCGCTTCCCGCTCTCGCGGCCCAGCTGGCCCCGGAGCCAAAGCTCACCGAACCTAGAAAGTGCCCCCACGTCGTCGCTCCTTCTTCTGAAGCCAAGGGCCAAGGAGGAGATCTCCAAAGCGACGAGCGCCAGATCCCAGACGTTCCCACAGGACGGCAAGCCCGCCGGTCGGCTCCCACACTTCACACCGCTCTACTTAGCCAATCGGATTCGCCACAAAAGCAACAAAAGCCTTCAGAGACCTTTCAGAAGCTGCATCTTTTGGTTTCCTTGGTGACCGTGCCGTCACCACAGTTTGCAGGCCCAGAGCCAAGTCATCATAGCAACCCATTTTTTTTTCAAGGACTTATCGGCATTGTCTGAAAGCAAACTCAGGCCCCAACCCAAATCTGTAGAAGCAGCTCCTGTTCTTTTCATCTAAAGCCACGAATGAAAGTGTTCACAGGATGTCTTCTGCTTCAAACCTGAGATCACGAGTATTTCATGAACTAGCTTGAGCTGCCTTCTTCCTTGAACCCCCAGCATCCAGCGCGAAATAAATGTTCATCACAGAGTCCAGCGCGAAAGAGAATCAACTGTGAACACAGCCCTCGTGATTTACAGCTGGCAAACCAAAGCCGCCTCCCAACTCCCTAGCCCCCCTGTACCAGACCGCTCGTGACCTTCCCCTGCCATCCACCTCCTGCTAACCGCGCCCGTGCACCGTCCCCGCACTCCTAACTCTGGACCTCACCGTGTGACTTCTCTGGCCAACAAGAGATGGGCAAGCGAGCAGGCAAGCGTTAGGTGAGTGCTTTGACTCTGGGGCCAGCCGTCCTGGAACTCGGGCCCCAAAAAGCACAGTCTCGCGTCCCGGGAGGGTGAACGGCCTCCAGGCGGGGAGCTGAGGCACCCGTCCCCCCATGTCGGGGGCCACCCGGGGCTCTTCGGTGCCAGCCCGGCAGTCAGGTCACAGCCGCAGGAGATCCCCGGGAGGCCAGCCGAAGACCCGCGGAACTGACCTGTGTATGAAACGCTCGCCACCCCCTGTTCTCCGCTGCCAGCAAGAGCACGAGACGGAAAAAGAAGACGACAAAATGTCAGAGAAGAAAAAAAGGAACGCGCAGCTAAAAGAGTGCTGCAATCACAGTTTTGACGGGGAGGGAGAAAATGTCAAGAAAAGTCTTAGCAGGGGCGCCTAAATGGCTCAATGGGTTAAAGCCTCTGCCTTCAGCTCAGGTCATGGTCTCAGGGTCCTGGGATCGAGCCCCACATCCGGCTCTCTGCTCAACAGGGAGCCTGCTTCCCCCTCTCTCTCTGCCTGCCTCTCTGCCTACTTGTGATCTTTCTCCTCTCTGTCAAATAAATAAATAACATCTTAAAAAAAAAAAAAAAAAGAATAGTCTTAGCACAACAAAAAAAGTTAAATTGAAACTAATTACTTTCTATTACAAGTTACACTTTCACTTTACAAGCACACACCAGGAATTAGACTCTGTGGGGTCCTCCAAAGTATCTTGAGAAAAACCTCTTCATTTTTTTCTATAAATGGGTTCCATGTGCTCAGCGCAGCATGAGAGCAGGGAGAGGAGAGCCCTGCACGCGGCACCTCGGGACAGGCGAGAGGGCTGAACTTAGATGTACACACAAAATACATTCCTCGCACACAGCAGGGGAGGGGATGCTGCAAACATCTGTCGAAGTTTCCAGATGTTAGCTTTCACCTCACCCTGTAGTCGATCCCTAGAGCGATAGAATGAGATGCTCCCAGAACATGAGGAAAAAGTCCGACTTCGGTCGCCGTGACTCTAAGTGACTGGCGGCAGGGCACACCTTCGTAGAACATACTAGCAAGCGTCCCACCTGCTACTGCTACACAGTAACTCAGCTGAGAAATGATGTATCAATGTGCTGCCCACAGAAGACAGGAGACTTGGAAATAGAGTTGACCCTTCACCAGTGGGGGCGGGAGGACCAGTGAGAGGCACCCTGCACACGTGAAAACCTGCGTCTAACTTCGGACTCCCCAAAAACCGAACTACTAATAGCAAGAGCCACAAGGGATCACGTTTTATTGAGACACAAAATTTACGGAGAGATGACCCGATCACAGAGAGACTAGCGCACACGGGGTTAGGCAGACGGGGTGCTCCTCGAACTCGCCACACGCGCAGCGGGAGGGAGCTACAAAATCAGGCCAACGGGCAGGATTACTGTATAGTTCACTTCGTGCCATTACCCTTTAACACCGAATCTCTATGTCCGTTTACATTTTCTCTCCACTGAGAACGAAGTCATGTAGTCTAAATTTTCATGAAGTTTAACTTTTTTATAACAGATTTGTGCAGACTTTATGGTAGTAAATGATAAAACAGACTAGTATCTACTAATATCTTATGCATTCATGACACACCTAACTTTTTCTGAATGTTTTAGTTCAAGGCTCTGCACCTCGTGTTTTTTTTCAAATTGTCGAAAATCTCAAACATCCCGTATATTTACTGAAAACCACCTGTAAGCGAGCCACGCGGTCCAAACCCGTGTTGTTCAAGGGCCGCTGGAGTAAGTGTAATCCACGGCCCCAGTGTGGTTCCTGAGGACTGGAATGTCCTACAAGGAGGCCAGAACCCAGCTGCCGTGCTCTTGCTCCCCCACGGCGGGCCTGGAGGCCTGGGAAGCACAAAGCGAGCCCTTCCCGGTGCGGCTCCCCGAGCTCCCGACACCGACCCTGGCGGTTAACGCTATCCTCCCCTCTCGCTCTGGTGGGATTCCCACAGACTCCCTTTTTCATAGCAACCTGGCCCCCGATGTGGACTCGGGCACAGAAGCAGAAATCACTGGGTCACAGGAGTAGGTCTGCAAAGACAATGGACAGCCATACTTCCGACAGCCAGGGAATCTTCTGGGAGTGATAACTGTGCTTCTGGCGCGTTTGATTAGCATTAGGTTCACCTGATCCAGAAACAAGGTGCAAATGGACAACAATCAAGTTTCCAGAACCACAAAAGAGAGGCTTAGCCCCGAGACCACAGCAACTGCAACGAGGGGGGAGGGGGGGGCACCATGGGGAAAACACAAGATCTGGAGTCAAGACAACGCCACCCCTTCCCCAGCAGGGACCCCTCTCTGAACCTGTTTCCGAACGTGTCAGCTGGGAACCCCACCAGCCCCACCACTGACTGCTGCACAAACTTCGGGTGAGTCCACTGTCCCGAAGGCTCTTCATCAGCTGTAAAATGTTTACCACTATAAACTACCGGGGGGGGGGGGGCGGGCAGCCCTGCGGGTCGGGGGGCTTCCGGCTCGACCACACACTCAGCCACAGTCCTGCTTGGACCTCCTCCCAGCCGGTGCTAACGAGGCATCTGTAAGACGAACGATTTTTCTTCAGTTTACAGAAAACCCAAAACCTTAATTTGAACACATGACATTTAACCATTTTTTAAATGCAGTCAAGTATGAAATTATGACAGGGGGAAAAGATAAGCTTATTTTTCACAGCTCTAACGTATTCATTTGTTTCTTGCAACCAGTGCCTGCACAGCTACTTGGGCATGTATCCCGAAGGAAAAAAACAACAAAACCCGCCACTCCTAGGAAATGTGAAAGCCACACTTTGGTTCCAGTGGCCACGTTTGTTGCTGATGTCTTCCATACCCTTAGTAGATTCAGGGGAGAGTACTCGGCGCTCGACATGCTCCATCGCACTTAATCCGGCCAACGACCCTGTGATCTTGGCCAACTGGTCACCGCGTGTGCCCCTCATCTGGCGAGGACCACAGTAAAGGCTCCCAGAAGCCGGTCACCACGGTAAATACGGTCCTGCGAGCCTTCTCCTGACACGAGTGCCGCTCAGAACAGCAAACGAATACACCTGACATTTTACCAGGAACCCCGCCGACCACAAGTGTTCTGTTTTACAGTCTGTCCATCAGATGAGACACGCTGAATTAACTCAGATAGACACAGTCCTTCACGACGAGGCAATAATGGTAAGACACCATCGCAGAGGCCAAAGGCAGGCCGAACTACCCGCGTTTAGCCATCCCAAGAAAAATAACAGATGTTCTAGAAAGTAAACCTCTAATGAGATGTAACATGACAGAATCCTAGAGCAGAAGGGATCCAAATGGTGAATAGATGCCAGAGGCCCTAATTTCAGAGAAATGAAAATGGAGACTCTGGGAGGCAGTGACTTAGTCCCAGCCACCGAGGAGTTAGGGACAAGCTAGAAGCTCGCTCCTCGCTCATGACCCCTAACCCGGCACCACCCTGGGCACTCCGTGCTCCCCTGTGAGTCCGAAACCTCCTCTAAAGCGCTCACTGCAACTAAGGCATCTCTTTTTACCATCACATCTTCACAAATAACAAACCACAGGGTTTAGCTAACCTACGGTTTCACCCGCTTTCTCATGCGGCTCATTTTCCAGAAATGCTAAGAGCAACAGCAGCCGTGAGGAAAGTCTCAGAGACCGCAGGCAAAACCGCCAGCTCCCAACAGGTTTCCGTTTGGTCCGGGCTGGCTCACCGCCCCCTCCACGTGGAGGTCCATGTTCACTTCCGCGGGGAGAGACCAGACCCGGAGAGCTGGGCGGGAACCAACGCTGCCTCTCAAAAGGACTTCACTCTCCCCGCCTGGAGAGGCTCCCGGCTCCAGCAGGGTTTCTAGGAGAGGGCCCGGCCTTAGGAGTTAAACAACCCAGGGGCTGGTTGTACTACTTAACACGGGGGTAGGCTACTCACTCTGGGTCTCTATTTCCTCTGTCCATAAAAAAGAAATCCTCTCTCTCCTAGGCTTGCTGGAAACAGTAAAAGGGTAACATTTGAAAGAACACAGCCTAAAACAGGATGCTTCCCACTACGCCCTGCATGTGACTGGCTGTCCCTTCCTGGATTTAATTAGTTAAAATTAAATAAATCTAACAAATCCAGTTCTTCAGTCCCCCCAGCTTTATTTTAAGCACCCGATAGCCACATGAGACTAGTGCCTCGGAGAACACAGACTCAGAATATTTTCACCACCACACAAAATCCCATGCCCTCGGCCACTGCCTATGTCCTCACGACTTGTGCGGACTACTGACAGCCACCACACGGTCTCAGGAGGGACACTGCTGACAGGACCCATCTGAACTTGCCTCTCCTTCAGGCCCCTAAGTCCAACCTCCACACCCTCCAGCCTGTTCCATCCCTACAAACCTGCCCCCCACCCCCACCCCGGTGCATCTCCCGAGTGGGTGATGGGCTCACGGTGACACACAGACACACGGTTACCCGGATGGAGCCCTCGGGACCACCCACGCTTTGGGCAAAAGGACAAAACCTGTCCTACAGGGACTAAAAAGTTCCAAAGTCAATTTCCAGGCAGCGAAGTGTAGGTTCCGCCGGGAAAGGGCTGAACGGCCGTCTCTGGGGTCCAGACTTGAGAAGGACAGCCATGCTTGAGGAAGCCACAGTCTCCACTGCCACCACCACCCCAGTCCGGGACCCCTCTATCTCTCACCCAGCTTCCTCCAGACAACATCCCCCTCCCTCCCGCCACCACAGCCAGCGATTGTTCATAAACACAAAACCCGTTTCACTCCCCTCCTTAAACCCCTCCGTGGGCCCCGACTCCGTGCCTGCATGCTGACTCCCCTCACCCACCCCCTTCTTTGCCGCTCCGCGTCCCAAACCCTGCACTCTGCCAAACTTGCCCCTTCCCCATTCTGGTCTCCCTGGAATCTCCCTCAGTCCTCCCCACAGACCAGCTCCTACCTTCCTTCAGCCCTGAGCTGCATCACCATTTCCTCAGGAGACAGCAGAAGCAGTAATTCAAGAAAGGACCAAGGGCATGAGCCTCGGGGAACAAAGCTGGGTTCGCCCCACTTAAGATTCCCTCTAAGACTACCCTGAAGACCTTTTCATTAAGGAAGCAATACATCTCCAGCTGCCCCCCAGGATGGTTTTCTGCTGTAGCCAAACTTGTTTCCAAAATCTGCTATGCTTGGTGGCCAACACCTCTCTGCCTTTTTGCACACGTGCATGCACGCACGCGCGTGCACACACACACAAACACACACAACCGCCCCCTCCCAAAATGACTGTGGCAAACTTCTCAACCTCAACCTTCACGATCAGCGCACCTGTTACCCATCAGCTTTCCTCCCCTTGGAAAAACCCTTCAGAACACCACTTCCGGGGAACTGGGCTCCCACACCAGCTGGGCTCAAGGCCACTACTCGGCTATTATCCCTCTGTGACAATTACCTACTTGCTTAACCCTCCCCAGGCCACCCAGCCCTGGTGGGGCCCTGACAGCAAGGACTCCGCCATCTCCAGCTGCAGTGCCAATTCCTGGAAACTGCTGGGCATTCAAAAAAAAAAAAAAAAAGAGAAGATGAGCTCCAAGAATGAAAAAATTAAGCCAAGGAGACAACCTCAAAGCCTGATTTGCCCTAACTCCGTCACCTGCGCAGTTCTCCCTCCCTTCACGACGTCAGACAGGTTCTCTAGACTCTTCTGCGGGGCCACTCGAGTCTCCCCGAAGAGCATTAAAAGTTAAACACTCCCCGCTCCAGCCTCAATGCAACAGTAAACGCAAATGGAAATGTGGGAGCCGAGATCACGCCCCTTGCTCCGTTACAAAGGGTCGTCAGGTGACCTATTAGATGCCCCTACTTTTATACTATCAGCGGGAATTTCCGCATCCCAGGGAAGACTGTCGCAGACGCCCCTCGGGGGTCCCGGACCTCAGGTTTGGAAACCCAGCCTGGAGATGAGCCGCACGGGCCCGGACGCTCCGAGCAGGTGGGGGAGAGGCAGGGGGGAGCCCCGCGGTGGGGACGGCGGCCTCGGGCTCTGGGGGAGGGGGCGCTGGGGAGAGAGGGCCCCGAGGGCTTGCGCACCGGGACGGGAGAGCCGGGCGGGCTCGGGGGTCCTCGGGCAATCTCGGGAGGCCCTCAGGGGGCCCGGGCGTCTAGGGGAAATCCTGAAGGGCTTCGGGGTTCCGGAGCCCTGAAAGGGCAGGGGCGGACGTGGCCGGGGACTGCGACCGGGTCTCGGGGGCTGGGGGACCCCGGGGAAGGCGGGGAGGGGTCACCGGGACCGAAAGGGCTCGGGGCCCGGCCCCCCGGGGCTTCCCGCCCGGCCCCCTCACCTGCCGGGCCAGCTCCCGCCGCCGCCTCCCGCTCAGCGGTCCACCTCGCCTCCGGGTCTCGCGGCGGCCGCGCGCTCCCCGCGCTGGGCGGGGCCGGCGGAGGGCGGCCGGCGGGCGGAGGGCTGCGCGCGCAGCCAGGGCGGGGGCCGGAGCGGGAGCGGACGCCGCACCTCCCTCAGCCGCCGCGCTCCCGGTGGCCGGCCTCGGCGCCGCCGCAAAGCCTTCCCCCGCACGCCCGCCGTCGCCGCGCGGAGGTTCCGCCCCGAAACCAACGGCCCCGCCGAGGCCAGGGCCCCGCCCCCGGCCGCAGGCCCCGCCCCCTGGAGCCCCGCCCCCTCGGCTCTCCGGCGCAGACGCGGTGGAGGGCGCGCGGAGAGCTCGCGCCTTCGAACCCGCGGGGCTGCGCGTCCTCGCTTCTCGCGTCTGCAAAATGGGCGCAGGCGCACTTTGCAGGGACGAGGCGAGCGCTTCCGTGAGGCCGGAAGCGCCGCTCGGCGGCCGCGCCCCGGGCCGCGTTCGCGCGCGGGACCCGGGCTGCCGGCCGGAGCCGTGCCCACCTGAGGTCGCCGGTCCTGTCCGCAGCCCCGCGCTCTGCTTTCAGAGCCCTTCGCGCTCTCGGAAACTACGCGCGCCTGTTCTCCTCTCTGGCCCTGCCCTCCACGTGCGCCCCCGGGTCCCCGGAAGCGCGCACGGCGCCCAGGTGCTGGTGAGCGCAGGCGTGCCCTCCCGTGCGCTCCTCACGGGCGGAGAGTGGCACCAGCAGGGGTTCGGTCCCCGAGGCCTGCCCCTCTGGGCCCCAGCGTCTGCGTCCGTTGACGCGGGTGCTGGAGCGAACTCAAGGCCATGCGCGCGTGGACTTGGCACTCACGCAGCTGTGCTCTTACTCCGGCGGCCCCCTCCTCCTTTTGTCTGCCGCTGGAAGTCGGTCTCCCTGAATAAGACCCGATTGCATCAAAGACCACTTCCTCCGCCCAGCCTTCCCAGATCCGCCCTCCCCGCCCTGGCCCGACCAGCCGGAGTTAATCATTATTTCTTCTCTCCTCGGCCTAGTTTTCCCAGCCTGGTTGCAAAGTGGATTGTTAACATCCCCCAGCCCAGCCCACCCGGGAAGCTTCTGAGCTTCAGCAGCCTGTGAACTTTCGGGGGCCCAGGGCATTGCGGGAGACGATGGCTTGGGAGTAAACAAGGCGGAGGTGGGCTCCCTGTGTGGTGCGGGGCACTCACCTGAGCCCTTGGTCCGCGTCCCTTCATTCAGCCGTCGGAGCTGCCCCGTTTGGAAAGCGCCATCGATGATCTCGCAAGAGAGATAGATGCAGCTTCTCTCCGGTTGTGGAAAATTACTGAGAGATGGTGCCACCTGGCTGCCTTGAGCACTCTCGGGGTAGATAAGGGGCTGGCATGGTGCTGGCAACCTGGTGTAGGGGTCACGTGGTGTAGTCGTCTGTGTCCCAGCCTCCACCCAGCTGGCACAAGCAGCGTGCCTTGGCGTATCTTGAACAAAGGAGTGAATAGGGTGTGTGCATGAAACAAGGCTCAGCATCCTGAGCCCGGGACCGACTCCATTCATTTCTGCAGGGCTGGTGCTCTGGTGGGCACACAACAGGGGCTCCCCGCTGAAACACTGGAGTATTTGGAACGGACCTGCTTTTGTGTGCATGTGCTCACTACTGTTATTGAGCACTTGCTACGTGCCACGTTCTAAACTCTTCCTACACGTCTTCATCCTCACAGTCACCATACGCAGTAGATATTATTCCCCTTGAACGGACTGGAAAACAGGACTCGGAGTACCCAGGCCAAGCTGCAAAGTGGGTATCTGCTGGGAACGGCTCCCAGGGGCTGTCTGGCTACAGAGGGAGCTTGGCACTGTCAGAGAGGAGAGAAGGCACAGAGTCCCAGATGGGGTCCCGGGGGAGGGGGGAGCAGAAGAGACAGCAGAGACCAGCCAACAGTCCTTCCATCCTGGAGAAGAAGCTGTTGCTTTATCGTGTGGGAAGATCCACATCCTAACGCAGACGCACGGCACTGATGTAAGAAGCCAGACATCCAGACATCATATACCCTGGACCACACCTGCCAAGGACAACATATATGACACATACACACTCTCGCCCTGCACATTTATGTCCCCGCATGGCGCATGCACACTGTAGACACTCCAGCGGAAAAGGAGCTGATTATGCCTTTTGGACACCCCCTCCCCCATCAGTTTCCTGTAGAAACTCATGCTGCTCCTGCCTGTGCGCAGGCCAGCAGGTAGGGCTGCGATGCCAATGCTGGGCAGAGGTGGGGTGTGTGTGGCTAGTGGGATGGCTCTGCTGGCAGGAGAAGGGAGGAAGGGAGCTTTGCAAATGCACTTTGGAAAAGTCCATCTGGCCCTCTTTCTGCCCCATCCCCACTCATGCTCATGCCCCAGCTCAGACCTCCTCGATGCTGACCTGCAAGTTTGCAATAGCCTGCTGTAGGGTCTCTACTCAGCAGTCCATGTCCCCCACCCCCTGGCAGCTGTGATATGGCCTGCGGGACCGGCATGAGCAGTGAACAAATATGCACTGAGTACCCACTGTGCTAGGGCTGAGGACACAGCCCGAGAACCATCCCCTGAACTCGTCGGGCTTACGCTGTAGGAGGGGAAGCAGACAGTAAACACGCCTGTCAGGGTAGGACAAGGCTATAAAGTAAAGGGAAGTTGGGTGAAGGACAGACCCCACAACGAAAACGAAAGGGCAATACAGACCAGGGGGGAATTTGCAAGACGTGTATCTGACCAAGGACCCAATCTAGAATATAGAAAGAACTTTTATAACTCATAATAAGACAAACAACCCAATTTTCTAGAAACTTGAACACATGCTTCATCAGTGTAGCTCTATGGATGGCAAATAAGAACATGAAAAGACGTCAACCTTTTTAATCACTGGGGAAACGCAAATCAAAACCATAATGAGAGAGCATTGGATGCCACTCAAACGGCCAAAATGAAAAACACTCACCACACCAAGTGTTGTTAGGCTAAAATAAAAAATGGTGGTGGGGCGCCTGGGGGGCTCGGTCAGTTAAGCGTCTGCCTTTGGCTCAGGTCACGATCCCGGAGTCCCTGGATTGAGCCAACATCTGGCTCCTAGCTCAGCAAGGAGTCTGTTTCTCCTTCTGACCCTCCCCCTTCTCTTGCTCTCTCTCTCTCTCTCAAATAAACAAAATATTTTTCAAAAATAGTGGTAACACCAAATGCTGGGAAGGATGCAGAAAAATTGGCTGATCCACCCACTGCTGGGGAAACATAAGTGGTTTCCAGCCACCCTGGAAAGTAGTTCGGTAGTTTCTTTAAAAAGTGACCACGGACTTGCCCTACGACCCAATAATTGCACCCTCGGGTATTCATCCCGGAAGAAAATGAAAATCGTTCACGTCAAAGCTCACACACATGTTCACAGCAGCTGGATCCCTAACCGCCCCAGGCTGGGGAAACTCCACGGCCGGGGGAAGTGAGAGCAGCCGGCAGCCCGCAGGGCAGCACCGCTCTCGCAGTCCCACCAGCGTGGGAAGATTCTGGCTTCTACGCTTGGTGAAACCTGGAGCAGAGCAGCCGTGAGAGGACATGATGTTCTAGCAGCGTCGCTGACTGCCGAATGGAGAACCGGATGAAGAGGGAGGAAGGAAGCAGGCAGACGAGCTGGTAGACACGGACAGATGTGTCTGTGTCCAGATAGTTCTCCTCCCCTGGGCCATCCTTCGTGTTTTGACGGCATGTCTGACTTGGGACAAACCTCCCCCACTGCTCCTTCGCGTTCTGAGGCCTGGGATTGTCTTACAGGGCACTGGAGTTCACTGGGGGTGGGAGGAGAGGGCGCGCTTCGGCGGACGAGATCGGGGCCTCCCTGGGCAGGGGGAGGAGACGCAGGGGCCCCAGCGGGTGGTCCTGAGCTCCCAGGGGCAGCCACGTCCCCAGGGATGCACCATGGCTGGCATAAGGGAGGGAGTGGATGAGCAAGGTGCCCACACTGCCCAGAACACCAGCCCTTGTCTCTGGGCAATGTCCATATCCATCCTCAGATGGTCACATGAGCCACAAAGGAGGGGCAATGGTGACGGTAGACACCGTCAGGTGGAGGGCTCTGAGGAGGCGGCTAGAAGGAGACAAAACGAATCAGTGACCTCAGTACTCTAGAGCAGAGCACGGGGCATGAGGCTGAGGCCTCGCTCAAGGGCATCGTGGCCTCCTCTTCTCTTTTCTCAAGCAGCCTGGTGTCGCGTTGTTTGTGAAATTTAAAATTATTAATTAAAACTGGAGGAACAAGAAATATGACATCCCAGGAACCTGTCTCTGTTTACTCGGCATCTGAATAAACACCAGTGACAGGGCCATGGAATACGACCTCAGGCCTCAGGCGCTCTGGGTCTAGAAATGGTAGGGATCTGAGAAAAGTACCACCTCCTCCAGGAAGCCCTCCTGACTATTCCAGCCCAGATTCCTACAGTGCTTCTAGCCTGACCTGCGTGTTGAAGCCCAGACTGTGCTCTGTGGAAGGCTCTGCTCTGACAATTCCTCCGTGCATTTCTGTCCTTCTCCCCGGATGGGTGGCTCCAAGCTTTCCTAAGCCTGGGGTTCAGGGTTCTATTGAGTTGACCTGAATGGCATCACTCTGTGATGCCAGGGATTGATCAGATCCCAGAAAAAAAAATCACCTACTTTGGAGCAGGCTTCCGCAGCATTCTGACCCTCTTTGCACAGATGAGGTCAAGAGCGCCCAGAGAGGTTACTCCTTTGCCCCAGGTCACACAGCATGTCTGTGTGATTAGCTAATTTACGAGCCATGACTCGGGTGGGCAGGAAGGTGAAGCAATATCTGTGCGGAGGCAGAAGGCTCAGCTCTAAAGGCCCTGCCATCTCCGCCATGGGACAGAGGGGAGAGGGGCTGCTTCAGAATCTGAGACGTGAGCTAGGAAAATTTCTCCTGCGGGTGTGTATAATTAGAAGTTTCTGTGAGGCCTCAGTCCAGACCAGAACTCATGAGCCCCACTCACCATGGGCCACCCCCCTCTGCCCCCTACTCGGGTTATTCTGCTCAGATTGGAGAGAGCTGGCCGGAACTTAGCAAAGCCTTGGCCTCCGCCTTGAACTCACCCTCTGAAGGACGGTGGTTGACCTTCCCTCCCCTGCTGTGGCATGGGAGGGCCGTGGGAGCCACATTCCCCAGGGACCACTCGAAGGACTCCAGACAGGCTGGTTTGTCCCCAGAAGCGTGTGTTGGGGGGACACGGTGAGCACCAGCGTCACTGTCTCCGTGACAGGGAGGTTCTGGGACTGAGCAGCAGAACGGAGGCCAGAGACAGTGGGGTCACAGAGGGTAGGTAGGGTTCAGCTTTCCAGTGGGTTCTCTTCCTGCCCCTTGGGCATCCCTCCCTCCCCGTCCCCATGCTGAACGGGCTCTGTCCTTTGCCTTCTCTGTAGCCCCCTTTAGTGACCCCAGCCCGTCCCAGGGCTCCACACATCATGTTGGCTCAGCATATCGGAAAGCCTGCTGTGGCTTATGCTGAGTGTCAAGGCCAGGCGGCCGGACTCAGCTGCTAACGAACACTTGGGATTCCTTGCTAGATGCAGACAGCAAAGGAGAGCCGAGCAAGACCCCAGCTCCTTGCATTCCACGTCCCGCAGGCTGCGCCTGAAGCAGAAGGGGCCAGGCGACTGTCGCAGGAGTCGTGGGACACCCTGGGCCGACCTTTCCTGCGACGGCCGCACCTCCGGGAGGGGAAGAAGGTGAGGCAGGAAGCCTCAGACCTCATCAGAACCCGGGGATGGGACGCCGGCTCCCGGCAGCCCCCCGGGAAGATGCAGAGGCTCGTGCCACGCAGCCCTGTGGTGACAACTCCCACGCCTCCCGGGCTCGCCTGTCCGGGGCCATCACGGGGGGGATCGGCCAAGACTCAGCACAGCCGGGGGGAAGCCGTGCCTCCGAGGCCCATGTGACTATGAGCAGGGGCCTCTGGGCAGAGGCTGGGAGTGTTCCCCTCCAGGGACAGCCAGCCTTGAAGTCTCAGGGGTCTGCAACACAAGGTCTCGTTCCTCCGCGCGGCACCCGTGGGCTGAGGCTGTGCTCCACGCACGGGCCTTCTTCCCTCATGGCCGCGGCAGGCAGGGCAGCCCCCGGGCGTTAGGCTCCCTCGCTAGAGGGGAACCACCTGATGGCTCTCAAGTCACCACTCAGAAGTGGCCGCAGCACGTCCCAGCTGGGGCCTGATGCCGGTGGAGAAGGCAAGTATGACCTTTTCAAAGTGTGGGGGGCGGGCATGGGTGATCTGGCTTCTCTGATACTTGCAATCCCAACATCGGACTGGGACCGAGCTCCCCCCAGAGTTCCAGACCTGAGCACACCGCCGTCTCCCACTCAGCTCCACCTGCTACATCAGAGGCAACTTCCAAGTGACCCCAGCGTCCTGATTCCCTCCAACCGATCTGCTTGTCCCCCATTTTGATTGAGGGCACCACCAGGGACTCAGCAGCCCCGGCCCCAGACCCAGAAGTCACACCCTAACTCTGTTTGGCCCTTCCTGCCCTTGGCCTGTGCTGAGCTGGGGACAGGGGGCCACGGACATAATCCCGCCCTCCCACTCAGTCTAGACACCGCTGTAGACGGAGGCAACCGCGAGCCGGGGGGGGGGGGGGGGGCGGGGTGGAGGGAGCCCCAGTAATTAATGACAGTCGGCACGCCCTGTTCCATGTCGTCCTCACGAACGCACGGTGGGCGGACCCTGTATCCCACTCCCGGCACCTTGTTTATAAAGGAGGACTCAGAGCCCGCACAAGGCGCAGGGCGTCCCCTAAGGTCTCCCGGCTGACAGGTGAGTCAGATCTGTCTGATTCCAGGGAGGCCGTGCTTTCCTCTCGAGACCAACAGCCTCTCCCAACGGAGTCTCCTTGGGGCCAGAAGCAGGACCTCGTTAATGCTCCCTGGGGAGAGGAGACTCATCACCAAGGGAGCTGGGTCCCGCCTGCGCAAGGGACACGCGATCATTCATTTGCTTCCTTCCTCGCAGCCTCAGCACGCATCTGCCCATCTGCATTCCAGCGGCTTGGTCCCTTCAGCTTTTGTGTCCTGACCCGGTTCTTAAGGTGTCCCCATAGCTGAAGGGTCACATCCCCTGGGTCCTCAATCAGCCAGGCCGGTGGAAAGAGGACTTGGCATCAAGAGACAGCCACGGACCCGCTGCTCCAGTGAGGGGGGGTGGGGAGTTGCTGCTAACAGAGAGGGGCTCGGGTTACCAGGGGGTCTTGCTTTTCGAATGGCAGGGGCGGGGGGCAGGGAATGGATCCAGACCCAAATCCATAGAATAATTCTGGGGCCCTCTCCACAGCGACTGATGCACTCCAGCTGTTTTGATACTAACATAAATACAGGTGACATCGCTGGTGGGAATGCATAATGGTACAGCCACTTGAAAAACAGTTTGGTGGTTCCCAGAATGTTAAACATAGAATGGCCATGTAGCCCAGCAATTCCACTCCTCGGTATATACCCAAGACATCTGAAAACAGGTGTTCACAAGTCCATGAAGAGGCATGCTCAGAGCCGTGCCAAACAGCGGCGCAATAACCAAGTCATGGAAAAAATCCAAATGTCCACCAGTGGATGAACAAGAGATCCATACAACGGACTACTTACTCCTCAGCCATAAAAAGGAATGAAGTTCTGACACCTGCTACAAGGACGGTGAACCTCAAAAACGGGAGGCTAAGGGAAAGCAGCCGGGCACGAAAGGTCACACATTGTCTGATTCCACCGATATCAACTGTCCCAAGTAGGTGAATCCGTAGAGGCAGAAAGCAGATCCGTGTCTGTCAGGGACACGGGGTGAGGGAGGAGGAAATGGGGAGTCACTGCTTCATAGGTACAGGGTTTCCTTTTGGGGAGATGAAAACATTCTGCAACTAGGTAGAGGTTGCATAACGCTGAGGATGCACTAAATGGCACCGAATCGTTTGCTTTGAAATAGTTAATTTTATGTTATGTGAATCTCACCTCAATTAAAAATAAAATAGAATAAAATAAAGACAGGCATGTTAGAAGCAGAATGCAGACTTGCATGAATTTCCAGCAACAGCACCCTTCCAGGGAGCTTTGCCTCCCCTCTGCATCTGCAGCTGGGGATTCTCCGAGAGAAGCTCTGGAAGGACTGTCCTAATGGGCGCGGGGCTGGGAGGAGACACAAGGGTGGGGAAGCGGGAATTCCAGTGGGAATTCCAATGACTGCCAGACTCTGGTGTCCTGGAAGACAGTCTTGAGGGATCGGGAGCTGGTCCAAGGCACACCCGGGCTGGGCGCCCTCTTGAGAGCAGCACCATCGCTCTCTCCCGTCCCCACTGCCCAGGCTCTGGGCTCCTCTCAGCTCCAGGGACCCTCAGCGGCTGTGGCCTCTCCAGACCCCTCCCTGCCTTTACGCTCCTTCCCACAGCTTCTGCCTCCTTCCTGCCTCCTCTGCTTTGGAACCCTCTAGCGGGTCTGCGCGGGTCTGTGTCTGTGCCCCCAGAGGACGATCTGGGGCCCTCAGTGCACCCCATCCCACCACTGGCAATCAAGGCCCGTGGGGAGCATGCTGCCGCTCAGGAATGCGGTCTTCCTCAAGCTGACGGGTAGTGTTCCTGCTTTATAACCCAGTGCTACTCTGACACATTTCTTCTTTCGGGGGTGGGAAGTGGGACTGTGACTCCTTTTGCACATTTCCCAAAGGGAAGTGGTCTTGCTACCTGGCTCAGAAGACAGAAGTGAGTCATCTGAGCCGAGAAGAGGGACTGGGAGAGCCCCTTCGTCCCCCAAGTGGACTTGGTACCCCTCTTCTGGGTCCCGAAGCCTCTTCCGCCCGCCCACCTCGGGCCTTCAGGGACAGCTGAGAAGGAGCCTTGATAGTAGCTGTTTATATCAGCCCATTTTACAGATAAGGAAGCTGAGCCCCAGCGGGAAGGAGATGGTGGCTGGGGGTGACAGAAGCCGCCAGCAGCTGCCCCCAGGGTGCCCACTTTGGCTTCCAGTACCTCAGAGCCAGCGAACCCCACACACCGCACAGCCCATCTCTCAGGAACCCCCCCAGCTCATGAGAGGCGATCGGGGAGCGGCTGGTTCCCCCATCTTCCAGATGTTCCGACAGCCCCAGTTTTCCTAAACCTCACCACCTCCACGCTGATGGAAAATTAGTCCCCTACCCCCACCCTCCAGAGAAACAACCCAACCCCTCCATGTGACATCGACTCATTCATTCATTCAGCCATCCGCCCTCTTACTCACTCATTCAGTACATCTCCATTGAACTCAGAATCTTGGGAAGATTTTATTAGAAGCGTTCCTGCAAGTTGGACCCACAAGCCCTGTTCCTCCGTGGGTGGGGTCGGGGCGTGAGCACCTGCTGTGCACAGACCCCCCCACCCCCGGGCGAGGCCCGGGGGGGGGGGGGGGAGTTGGGCCCCCCAGGGGAGGAGCCCGGGTTCAGTCCTGGAGTTTGCTGGCATACACCTCAGCCCTGTCCAGCGGCGGCCCCCATGTACGCAGCCTCCGAGGTCCCCAGGGACCTGGGGACAGCCTCCTGCGTGATCTGGGAGTCGTGTGTCGTTTCCCTGTCCGAGCTGCCCGTGTCCCTGACCGGGGGGACGGAGAGGGCGAGGGTTAGGGGCACCGAGCAAGTCTAAACCCCTCTAGCTGGTCGGGGAGTTTCTACTTGGACACTGCTTTCCCAGATGCCATCTTAGGCATGCACAGCAAAGAATGACCGGACAGAATGTTGAAGTCTAGGTGGGAACCACGGGAAGGCTTCGTGGAGGAGGGGACAGTTACTATGCCCTGACAGAGGAGCATGAGGGCTGAGAAAGGCATTCCAGGCATGTAATAGGAAGGGCTGAGATGAGAGTTCTGGGGCAACAGTGGGAAGTTTGGGGGACCTGGAGCTGGGGCAGGGATGGAGGAGGGATAAATAGAAGAGCCAGGCCACAGTCAGATAACAGGAACTTTGGTTCCAGAAAAACGTGTTGTCCAAAAGGAGGGAGGGACATAAGCATGTCCTGACGGCTCCCAGCTCTGGCCAGACAGACCAGACTCTCAGTGGCTAACCTTATCTATTATTGGTGTTTTTATTACTTAAACGTCAGAGGGCAACCTGATTTGCAAGTTCACTGCCCCCTACTCCACCCCCCACCCGGCTAATCTCTGTGTCCACTTAGTTTCACCTACAGCAAGAAGCTTTTCCATCTGCTCTCCCCATCCGCACCCCTGCCGTCTTCAAAGCCTCCTGGGGGCTCCCTCCCTCTCGCTGAGAAGCGCGCGATTCATCCCTGTCCTGAAAAGACTTTGCTCCTGCTGTTCCTTCTTCCCGGAAGCCCACCCTGGTGCTCCCGGCGGGATCTTCCTCACCCGCCTCTCTCTGGATTCCCACGGCACCTGCTGGTGCCTTGATTCACGCCCTGTGCCAGCCTCCCAGGACTAGGGGATCGTGAGCACACCTGACGTCCCACCAGGCAGCCCGTTACCTGCTCACACCCAGAGAGACCTCGAGTCCTGACCCAAACACACACACGCCAGAGCCGATGGAAGCGTCAGGACACCAGGGCTCTGGTCCCAGCTCTGTTTCAACTGACTGTGTGACCTTGGGCCACCCTTAACTAACTCTCTGGCCTCAGTTTCCCCACCTGTCCAGCCAGTGGATGAATCATGACAACAAAAGCTAAGAGTTGTCGAGCGTCCGGGTGCTGCCGTAAGAACTCTGTAGGGATCGTGTCACTTAACCGTCACGACAGGAGGATAAGATTTATTAGTATCCCCATTTCCCAGATGAGGAAGTTGAGGCACAGAAAGGAAAGGTGTTGGAGCTGAGACCTGCACACAAATCCCTGCTGCTGAGCCCCCACCCCACCCAGCCAGACGACCCCACGACACTGCTCCCCTCTCACCAGACCCCACCACACACACACCCAGGGTGGAAGGCAGCTCCCTCGCCTTCCGGGCTCACCCCCACCTCGGAAGACCCTCCGGGTGGAGTGTGCCCAGGATGCCCCCGAGTCCTGCCCCCCAGCTGGCGGGTACTCACAAAAGGCTGAGGACAACGGCACCGGCAAAGGCGACGAGCAGGAAGAAGGGCAGGGAGCCCAGGATAGACGTGACGACAATCATGCCTCCGCTTCTCCGGCCGGGCCACGTGTCGATCGCCGAGTACGGGGTGACTAAGGGGACACAGGCCCACTTACCCCCCAGATGCTGCACCCCCCGGCCTTCTCCCAAGGACACCCCGCCCCTGCCCCTGCCTGGCAGCCACAGATCTCAGGATGAAGCGGGGACCCAGGTCAGAGTCTGTCTCCCGCCAGGTCCGCGGTGTAATTAGCTTGCTCGCCCCACGCCCACTCGCAACTCCCTCGTGCATCTCGTCTCTTCCTCTTTTAACTGTCTTTCTGCATAATTTTAAACTCTAAACGGACTCAACTCTTCTGGTGAAATGGATGGGACACGGATTATAAGCGAGTAGAGATGAGACAACGGGTCTAAGGGAGCCGGCTCCCCCTCTGCTCCGGCCTGCGTCACCCTTCTGGAACTAAGCGAACAGTTTACAGGTCGTCCCGTGAGCCGGCCGCTTTCCGGCCACCGTCCCACGTAGACCCGACAAGACCCGCATTCTGCAGATCGCTCGCTGCCGCTGAGGGAGGTCGAGTTCCTGTTCAAGGCCATCCGGACTCCAGACTCGAGTCTACAGGTCTGTCTGGTCCCAAAGGGCACGCTCTCCCCACAAGCCGACCTCAGGCCCTGCCCCCAAAGAGCCGGGCCAAGCGCTCTTGTCTGGATCACTCCAAGGAAGCCTGCTGGGGAGGCAGAGCAAGGATTTTTCTTCCCACTTCTCAGATGTGGAGACTGCGGTCCCGAGGGGGTTCACAGAGCACTGAGGTGCAGAGGCTGGACTTGAACTCAGCACTCTCGGTCCCCGGGCAGCCCTGTTGCTGGGGGACCACGACACACGGGCGTGCCCCTGGAAGGGCAGGCAGGGGGCCACCCCAGCCACACGCGCACACACGCCTGTCTGTCTACACCCCTCATTAGCTGTGTGACTTCAAGCAAGCTGTCAGAGCTCCTTCGTGCCCCCTTAGCTCACCACAGAGGGTGGGGCGGCTCTGCAGCTAAAATTCTCGGCTCTAGGCTGAGCCCATCCTGGCATGAAGTCCCATCTTGGGGGCCAAGGTATGGGGGAGGAGGTTCTAAACTTAGGGTCAGGAGCTGTCAAGATTACCGTCGGAAATCTCTTCCGTTGCCCCTCAGGTTCAGCAGACACGGTTCTGGGTATAAACCTCGAATACACATTGAGGACCCGGATGGAGGCTTGAAGAGGGACAGATGCCTGGGCCTCTGAGCCCCCCGCCTTTAGGAAGCCCACCCAGTCTCCAGAGAACGGGGTGGAGAGGTGGGCAGCACTCCTGCTCCCTCCCAGCCTCACTCCCTGAACCGAGTCCCAGCCTCTGGAGCCATCCAGAACATTCTGGAGCCATGTCACGTGGCTGTGAGGTCTCAACAAAGGGGCGGGTTAGGATGGCAAGGCAGGGTAAACTCCATGCCCCTTGGAGGCAAAGGCCTCGACTTGGGTCACGCCGGCCTACCCTCCACCTGCCTCGGCCATGGCACCTGGTGCTCAGGGAACAGAGGGGGAGGGGGGATTTCAGGTCAAACCATTGTAAGGTGCATTCTCCTCACCAACCCACTGGCCTGCCTGTGACTGGGGAGACTTTACTGAGTGACGGCCTGAGTGCGCTTCGCCAGGTTCCCCCGAGGGTCGCGCCTCTCCCAGCCCAGACCCACCACTTACGCCGGTTGGTACGGACGGGGTCCGACCACAGGGTCTGGTCCTCTACCAAGCCCGTGGACATATTGACAAGGACGTACTTGAACCTGCGGGGAGACGGAGAGATGGGAACTTCTGTCCATCCTGTGTGCCCGGCCACAGGCAGGTGGAGGGATTAGGGTGGTGGGTGTGGGGAGCGGAGGGGGTCCTTCTAGAAGATGGAAGCCATAGGGTGGGCTCTGGACAATGGGACAGTGCCGGACTTGGTCTTGGCGCTGTTACCCCCTATTCCTGCCCCTGGACACTTTCCACGAAGACTCCAGCAGCCTTCCTCTCAGCTCTCCCTCTGGGGCCCCCTGTTTCTCTATTATCTGCACGATGAATGTAGCATATTTGCTGAATATCAACCCATTTATCCTTATAGTATTCTTGCCTTCCACCATTCCCAGCCTGGCCCTTGGTATCACGAAAGGGATTAAAAAAAAAAAAAAAAGGAATAATATTCCCAACCCAACTCCCTGGGACAGGGCTGCCCTTTTACATAGAAAACCCCAGTTGAGTGTCCCTAATCATAAAGGAAGATCAGCACAAGATTCCCAGAGCCCACCTGAGGCCTCAGATGTGGTCACTTTAAAATGATGGATAGTCTGAGAACTCAAAAACCAACAGCCTCTCATTTCACACTTAAAAAAAATGAAGACCCTTCACATCTCTACAGCCTCCAGTGTTTTGCCTAATCTCCCATTTCTCTGGGTTTGAAGAGGAGAATTCCAGAAGCTGGGATATGTGCCTTGTGTCCCCCAGG
Source organism: Potos flavus (assembly GCA_028534135.1). Taxonomy (NCBI): domain Eukaryota; kingdom Metazoa; phylum Chordata; class Mammalia; order Carnivora; family Procyonidae; genus Potos; species Potos flavus. The sequence goes on from CM052897.1 coordinate 3,060,814, forward strand.
TAGGAGGCTGGAGGAGGTAGGGGGAGGGGGAGGTTTTCCCGCATTAAGGACAAGGTCAGAGGTAGGAGGTTGAGGGTGGGGGGGAGACACTAAGGCTTTCATCCTGCCCTGTGGCCGAGGCCAAAGGAGAGGCAAGCCCTCTGTCAGGATGGCAGGCGAGCGACGGTCTGGGCCCCAGGTGTGCCTAGCAGGTGCAGAGACGCGGCCTTAGGCGTTTCCACGGTAACGGGGGTGGGTGTACCTGAGGCTTTGGCACCAGGCGAGACCCCATGGCCACGGGACTCTGCACGGAGAACACACAAGTGTGGAAAGGAATCAGGGACCCGCTGGGGTCAGAAGGGGGCACACAAAACCATAGGCCAGAAGGAGGCGGCAAAAAGCGGAGGATGCTGTGGGAGCTGGAAAAGCCTTGAGCACAGCTCTAGTTCATGAGGGGCCGCGGCTTTTCAAGCGGTGACCCCCTTCCCTCTCTGGACCAGCTAGTTTCCACCCCCAGCGAAGGAAGCGCATTGGGTAAGTGGCCGCCCCGCGGGGGATGAGCCGGGACCACGCACGGAATTTGTGGAGCTCCTGGAAAATGCAAAATGGAAACGCAGGCCCCCTGTTAAAAAACATTTAATTTCGAGATGGCAGTGGCAGAGGATTAAGCCAAGCAGGGGTCCTTCTGAGCGCCGGGTGCCGGTCGCACGGCCCGAAGCACGCCCCTTCAGGAGACCCGGGATGGTCCTGGCACAAGAAATGTGGCCTCTCACACCGCACCCCTCCTGGGTCTTCCCAAGCGGGGGGGGGGGGGGGGGGGGGGGGGGGGCGGGGGCACAGCTGCCCCTCCCCCGCGGCCGCTCACGCCCACCTGTATTCCGTGGCTGCTGACAGGGGCGGGTTGCAGAGGCCCTGGAAGTTGGGGTCGGACAGGCAGGTCCCGTTGGCACCCACCCTGACGAGGTACACATTCAGGATTTCCGAGGCCTGGGCCACGTCCCCTAGGGCATCCAAGCTGGGCAGGTCGCTGCAGGGGGACAGGTCAAAGGCCATGGCCTTGTAGGGGCCTGTCCTCCCTCCCTCTGTCTGCTGGAACGTGGAGCTCAGCGGGGTCCTGCTGCCGTCCTGCACGGAGGCGTTCCTGGAGCTCGCTGTAGAGACGGGGTCAGCAGTGAGGTTCCTGGCTGCCCCGGCTGCACGGGGCTCACTCAGCCGCTCACCCAATGCCCCGAACATCCTCTCTGAGCTAGTGCGGTGCTGGGCCCCGGGGTCCCAGGCAGAGGCGGGGAGCGGCTCCCTGTGCATTGGAGGAGATAGACAGGAGCACCCCCCAACTTTGAGCGAGAGGAAGGCTCCTCCTCTTAGGAGGAGGAAGGCCAGTGAGATCTTACAGGTCCTCCCACCCCAATAGACTTCCGTCATCTTCCCCCCCCTCCCCGAGAGCACTGGCCCCTGGACTGCGGCGAAATGGGAGAGAAAGAGCCCGCGGTGTGCACGGACTGGGCCCGGGCCCAGGGGATGGCCCCCAATGGGCTGCAATCCCTGGGTTCCTTCTCCCAGAAGTCCAGGATTGCTCCGGTGAATGGGTGGGACTGGCCCCGAGCACGTGGGTCCAGGCGCATGGTTCCCCTGGCCAACGCCAGCCGTGCCCCACCTGGGGACACCTGGGGACACCTGGGGAAGGGCTGGGGCTTGAGGCACCACAGAGATCTGCAGTCACTTTCCAGCCTCTGTTAATTCCTGGCTCTGTGATGGGACAGTTGTCTTGCAGGCTGGTTGTAAACGTTAGGGCCAAGATACGCGAAACACCGAGGAATATGTGTGCACTCATGCTGTCTGTATTTCTCTCCTAGCCTGGACATCTCTCTGGGGCAAACACGTCCATGTGGCGGCTGCACGCGGCCCAGGGCTGGCCCAGAGCAGGCACAGCGAGGTGCGTGCGGGGAGGTGAACGACAGAGTGAGAGCAGCCCACTACCTGCCTCCTCTCCTCCTCCCTGCAGACACGACAAAGCCCCTTTCGGTGCAGCCCAAGAGAAGCAGGACCCTTACCCAGGTCGACGAGGACATACAGGTAGATCTCATAGGTGCCGTCAAGGGCCGCTGAGCTGTCAAACATGCAGAGAGGCTTTTCCAAGGCCACAGTGGTGAGGGTGGGGTTGTTGGTGGCAAAGGTCATGCTGGCCAGTTGGGGCTGGAGGTTCACACCTAGAGGAGGCAGTGAGGACAGGAGCTGACCTCCAGGAGAACTGGCCACACCCATGGGCACACTCTGTCCCCCCCACATCTGCATACAGTCACTGGGCACCTAGGGTGTGTCGGGCACTGGGGTTCACCCTCCCCACGGGCCATCTCAGGAATTTGTCTCAGACCCAGACAGCACCCCTGCCCCCACCAGCCTCCCCACCCTCCCCACCCTCCAACCAAGCAGTCCACACTAACGCCTACCCTCTCTCCCCACCCAGAGGTGGCCAGTTGCCGAGAACCCCACTGCGAAGCATCTCTTCACCCAGTCAGCCCTGTCTGGGAGTTCTACTCTCTTCACGGGGACCCCAGAAGTAAGCCTCCCCCCAACCCCAGTCCTTTGCTCTCTCTAACACGCAAATCTGACCCCGTCACTCTCCTGCTGGGCCCGTCTGTCCCATGCGCCCTGGAATCCCCACCCAAGGAAACTTATTCATCAATGTTGTCTTTATTATTAACATCCGAATCCCCAGAGCCTGCGGCTTGGCGCAGAGCACGCACCCTGCCTGTTCCTGGAGCGAATACACGAAGTTGGCGTCCCCAACGCCGCTTGCCCTCCCGGCTCCTCCCAGGGCTGTGGGAGGGCCAGGGCCTGGGACTCAGCGGCGCGCCCTCCCGGGCACGACCCCTTGCCCCCCTCCCCGCTTACCCACGCCAAGCCGCAGGCAGCCGAGGGCCAGCAGCGCCCAGAGCGGAGGCATAGTCCCGAGCAAACCGCGGGCGCGCGGGCGCGGCGGTGATGGGACCCGGTAGCCCCGCGCCTTTCAGGGTCTGCGCACCTGCGGCCCGGGCCCTCCCTGCGCGCCCCGCCCCCGCCCTCACCGGCCAATCCCCGGCCTCCTCGCGGGCTATTTGCATATGCCCCGCCCCGCGACGTGCCCGAGGCTCCCACTGGCCGGGTGGGACCCTACCCGCGCCTTTACCCGAGCGCCTACTGTGCGCCGGGCTGGGCGGCGCCTTCACAGCGTCTTTCGCCTCATCAGACCTGCGGGGGCGGGTGGGGGGCAAGACATCCGCTCTTTGAGCGGCCGTTTCCACACTGGGAAATGGGGGCGCTGATTCCTACAGCTATTTATGGAGACCCTACTAAGTGCCAGGTACTGGCTGGGCTCTGGTGAAGATGGAACAGGTCAATCAGAGAAAGTGCTGTCGCGGAAACCTTCAAGTCCCGGGCCTGTGAGCCCTCCGGAGACCCTGGTGGGACCCTTCGGGTTCACAGGTGCGAGGCCAGGGCCGTGAACGGACTCCCGGAACCGCCCAGACCGGAGGATCCCAGTCCTGCCTCCCAGCCCCGGCTGTTTGAAAAGGCCTGCTTTCCAGGGGAGCGTTTGAAAACAGTACCATGGGCTTCGCCTGGTCTAGATGGGTCCTTCCAGCATCAGGAATCATGCTTTTCTCCAGGAGCACCTTGCATATTACATTTTACATTTAGGACGTAAGTCAGTGAGGATAGGAGAAAACTAAAACTGGAAACAACAGAAAGTAAGGAGTCCAGGTATAACATGAAGGTCATAACCCCGTGCAGAAGAATACCGTGTGAGAGACCCTGAAAGCCTGGTCTGACAGCACTCGCTTGTAGAGAGCACTCTAAGGGCAAAGGGAATGCTAGCAGAACCCCGATCCGCAGGAGCCGGGCTGCGGGGAGGGCAGAGCAGTTCTGTAGCAACCTGGTGTATCCTAGAACTGGGGTCAGGACCCAGGTCCTCACTGCAGGATGAGGGAGATTTGGAAAGGAGGACGAAGAACTTCTGGAGTTTTGAATTAGTAGTCTCCTTATGACAAAATAACAACTCCCTAGCTCTTCTGTCTGCCCCAGTGACTCCCAAGTGGCAGGAGCCCCCACTTAGCACTCTGGGTCGTGAAACAGCAGTCCCCAGTAAAAGGCACCAGGGCCTCTTGGAGACATGGTGACTCTGGGGCTGGGACAGGGAATGTCAAGAAGAGCCTAGACACTAAAGAACTGGAAGATGATGGGGTATGCCCAAGGTATTGGCACAGAAGGGGCTTGAAGGGGCTCCCAGCAGCCCCATGGAATTTGCACACAAAATAAATAGTGTCAGTAACATATTAAGCCCATTGGATGAAACATGAATCCATGAGTCAATACATGTACTTTAGAAAAAAGTTGTAAAAGAGAACATTTTTCTTCAAAGAACACCAACTGATAAACGTACAAGGAATGACTAAACAAAAATCATTCTGCAAACATGCTGCTAATAATGGATTTCAGGAAAGGATCCTCTCAATCAATGTGAAAACCATAGATGAGCGAATTGTAAGGAGCAAGAGGCGCAGGAATCTGGGGGTGTCAGTTTCGTGAAGGAATCGAACCTCGTGTCCCCAGGAACAGGGTGGGCTGACCTCGTGAGCTTCCCGGGTCGTGCCTCAGAGAAGGCTCGGGACCATCTGCGTAGTGCTGCCGTCCAAAAACTTGAACCTGAATCCAAACAAAAGGAAACACTCAGACAAATCCAAATTGAGGGACTTTCTGCGAGCCAGCGGGCCTGGATGCTTTGAAAATGTTCATATCAGCAAAGGCAGAGGCAAAACATGAAACAAAAGGCTAAGAACCGTTGTAGGTTGAAGGAGACATAACAACTGGCGCCCCTTGTGACCCTGGATTAATTCTTAATAAAAACAACCTGTAGGGGCACCTGGGCGGCCCAGCCGGTGGAATGGCTGACTTTTGGTGTCGGCTCAGGTCACGGTCTCAGGGTCTTGGGAGAGAGCCCCACATCAGGCTCTCTGCTTGGTAGGGAGTCTGCTTCTCCTCCTGTCCCCTCCCAGATATATGGATATTCATTGTATGGTTCTGGAAATGTGTCTATAGTTTGAAATTTGCCCAAGGAAAAATGTTTTTAAAAACCAAACATGTTGCATCTCTCTCTGGGCCTCAGTTTCCCCTCTGTGACAAGGGGAGGGGGGTCCAATCGCCAAAGCCCTGACACGCGGAGTGGATGGTCAGATCCTTATCACCAGGGAACAGAATGTAACAAAAAGTCTCTGCCCCAGAGATAAGGATCTCTTGGGCGAAGCAGTGGGGCTTCCTCCAAGAATTTTTATGAGCTGACCTTTCTCGTCCAGTGATCGTGAACCTGGACTTGAACAGGGACTGGCCGAGCTGATCACAAAGGTTCAGCCCAGAATCACCCACGAGAGGGAGAGGACCCCAGGCACGTTGGTCTTCTCCCAGTCCCTGCAGTTTCTCACGAAAAAAAACATACAAAAAGTCCTCTGGTCTCTTGTCTTGCCCAAATATGGCAAGAACATCTGGGGAAAAGAGTTAAAATAACAATCTGCTAAGGCCCCAAAACATTCTGGAAAAAGAAAAAAGCCTTGGATTTATAAACAAGTCTCCACTTCAAAGATGTTGGCTTTTGTTTGGCCAATTCTGAAGAGCGGTGAGTGTAAGAGAAGGGGGTCATTATAGTACCTTCACCGGGAGACACCCAGGCTGGGTGCGTGGAGGGAAACGGGGACAGGGGCCCCCCAAACCAATCTCCTGCTGCAGCCTAGCACCCTGGGGGCACATTCCAAAAACATTTTGGCCAAAAAAAAATATATTTTTTAAAATGTTCCCTTTTTAGGGGCGCCTGGGTGGTTCAGTGGGTTAAAGCCTCTGCCTTCGGCTCAGGTCATGATCTCAGGGTCCTGGGATCGAGCCCCACATCGGGCTCTCTGCTCAGCGGGGAGCCTGCTTCCCCCTCTCTCTCTGCCTGCCTCTCTGCCTACTTGTGATCTCTCTCTGTGTCAAATAAATAAATAAAATCTTTAAAAAAAAATAAGTAAATAAATGTTCCCTTTTTGATCAAGGAGATTCCAGGGCACCAAGCTTCAAATCTTACTTCAGATCTGTTTCTATACCTCAGTGCCTCGGACTGTCTCTGCGAACCCTGGCCCAGATGACATGCTTGTCAGGAGGCCACCGAGCAGGAAGTTCTGGGATGTGAAAGGTTATGCAAAGCCCAGCCCCTGCACAGGCCTTCTTTGAACTCGAAACGTGGGGAATTTATGGGTTGGAAATTCTTGACCCAGAAATGTTTCTCCCAGCACCAGAGAGGCCTGAGCTGGTTTCTACTACTCCTTTTTTTTAAGGGGTCAGAGACATTGTGGGTGATCTTCGTCCCAGCAGGCTCTGGCTTTTAGTGTTTGCTACATCCGAGAAGTTCTGAAAACCAAGGTTTCCGCTGTGCTCAGATTCAGTTCCCTTGATGCCAAATGAAATGAAATGCACGCAAAGCGCCCTAAGCCCCGGGCCTTGGGGGCTCACGGGCCCACCCCCAGTTCCAGGATGTTCTCAGAGCCCCTCCTTGTCCCCGGGCTCCGACACCTGTCCTACGGAGTGTCCCCACCTTGGCGGTCCCGAAAGACCCTGGCCCTTTCCAAAGCCCTTGTTTCTTTGTCAGTGAATCTGGGCGAGGTGTCCCCCTGCCGAGCAGAGGCAGGAAGTGCAGTCGGGGGGTGAACGTGCTCTGGGTCTGGGGCGCTGGACAGGGTTGGAGGTTAGAGAGATCTCTCCCACCGCCTCCCGGCTGCCGGCCGCTGCGCAGCGTGATCAGGCTTGTCCTGCCCTCTCCCGGCTGTCCCAGTCCCCCCTTTCTGGCCCCTCGCATGCCGAATCCAACCTTATTCATCAACTATGTCCTAAGTGCCTACTGTGTGCTGGGCACACCAGTCCCCCAAGTGACCCCAATCTGTCGCTTCCTTCCCAGTCCTGCTACGCTGCCTGGTGCACCGTATCAGTTTGCTGGGGCTGCGGACGCAAATACCACAGGCTGGGGGCCTGAGCCACAGAGACTTAGTTTCTTAGAGCTCTGGAGGCCCAAAGTCTGAGATCAAAGTGTGGGCAGGGCTGGTTCTTCCCGGGGCCCCTCCCCTGGGCGTGCAGATGGCTGTCCTCTCCCCACGTCCTCACGTGGTCATCCCTCTGGGTGTGTCTGTGTCCTGACCTCCTCTTTTTCGAAGGACCCCAGTCAGGTTGGATTAGGACTCATCCTAACGACCGTATTTTACCTTAATTACCTCTTCTAAAGCCCTGTCTACCAATACAGTCACGTTCTAAGGTCCTGGGGTTGAAGACCTCAGCCTATGGATTTTTTTGGGGGGGGACACAGTTGACTGGACAGACGGATGTGTCCAGTGACCCCCCAGGTAGGAAATAGGGAAGTGGATTTTAAACTTAAGTCATGGGACCCCATGGGACCCTACATGGCCCTGCCTCCTCCTGGGTCTGTTCTCACCTGTCACCTCTCCAGGGCCTCTCCACCCAGAAGCCACAGTGACATCTGTAAAGTATAAATCCGGTTGTCACCTCCTTTGTGTAAAACCTCTCGGGGCCCCTACTGTCCTCGGGACACAGCCACACGTCTGACCCCAGCGTCCAAGGTCCTGCGTGGCGGCTCAGCTCTGGCCAACCTGTCTGCCTCCCCTCTCGCCCCTTACCTCTGGCACCAGCCCCACTGGACACTGGCGTGTCCCCAAGCTCCCCATGCTCTCTCTTGCCCTTCGTGGCTCCAAAAACAAGGGCTTTCTCTGTTCTCCCTGACTTTGGTATCAACGACTAATGCTTTCTCAAGGCCCCTCCCCTGAACTGCTGCCCTGAGGCCCCCACTGCCTGCGGGGCCCCGGGCCGTGCTCCTGCTCCTGCGTGGAGGTCCCCTGTCCTCCGAGGCCCAGTCCCAATCCGTCCTCCTCTGGAGGTCTTCCTTCGGTGGCTCTCCTGCACATGACCTGTGGGGCTTTGATATCATCGTGTCTTTGGTGCATCTTCCTCTCCCAAGCCCCGGAAGAAGAGCCCCTCCCGGGCCGTGATAGAGTCCCCTTCGCCACGGTGACTCCTGTGCCCTGTCCAGGGCACGTGCCCATCAGTGTCAAATGAACGAGCAAAAGAATTTTTAAATGAACATAAGTAGAAGAGAGGAGAGCCTTCCAAGGTACCAGGCATGTCTCTGTTCAGGGCTCCTCTGGAAGGAGGTAGATGGTGGCACAGAGCAGGCTGACATCAACGTAGGCAGGAGGAATGTTCCCACTGGAGACACATTTTGCAGGACGGGCCACCAGGACTTGGCTGATGATGGGACGTGAGGGAAATCGAGGGTGGCCTACGTCTGGCCTGGGGAACTGGAAGGAGGGAGTTGCCCTTACCCGAGATGGGGAAGACCACAGGAAGGGTGGGTCTGGAGGGGAGAGGGAATCAAGACTTGGGTTTTAGAGCTTTTCATTCACTTTTTTCCAGTCGGGGCTCTGGAGCCCAACAATGGGAAGTAGCTAGGCGGGGCCACCCAGCCGCCCGGGGCCGGTCAAACTGCAGTGTTCTTAGTGTTCCCACGGCGCCCACTTTGGGATCCGAGAGGCTGGTTCTCCGTGTCCGAGGACCTGGCCCAGGGCTTTGCGGAGGTGGAGGAACACAGGCAGCAGCTTTCCCCCCACCCCGACCCCCCCAGCAATACCTGAAGGTGGCAGGAGGTGGGGGGACTGATCTACAACCCGAAATTACCTTTCCCGAATATCCCCAAGTTCCTTAGGGCACAGGGGACTGAGGGCAGTGGGACCTGCCGGGTCCTGGGGAAGCTCTTGGAGCCCCAGAGTCAAGGTCAAGGGCTGTCCTTGAAGCAGGGGCGGTCAGCCTGGTGCTCAGGCCCCCAGCCCCTTGCCCTGGGGGAAGGCGAGGCTTCTCCGGTTGAGCAGGGGCAAACTGGTTTGTCCATCTCTGGAATGAAGCCTGGTTAGACATTAATCTCCCTTTATCTGTGGGATCCGGAGGCTGGCAGGCCTGGGGGTGCCGTTCCTGCCCGGCCACAAAGGTCTTGGTTGGCTCAGAATTGCTCTCCTTCTGCCGCCTGGGGCAGTCCCCACCGGCCCCTCACCCGGAGCCGACCTGGGTGGGTCAGAGCCAGGAGGATGAGCCCCGGCCCTGGAGGGAGGAGGGGGAGCACTCCGTAGCCCCCAAGCACCTCCCCCTCCCTCACTCCCCTTCATCCCTGCAGCAGCTCGGGTAGGCCTTTGGTGTCGCCCCGACACCGCCACTTTACAGAGGAGAAAACAGGACCCCCGGACCCCGCGGGATGGCTGGGCACTGGGAGCCTGGACTCCAGGCCTCGGTCTGGTTCGAGTGCCGCTCACCCCCTCCCCAACCCCATCCATCCCAGCCACTGCTGGCCAGCGGGAAGGGGCCCCCGTGAGCGTCCAGACCCCCCGAGGCCCGGAGGGAAGAGCTGGGGACAGCCGCACCACACAGCCCCAGCAGGTGGGCTCAGAAGCGCCCATTCTCGCCCCCATGTGTGCTCCTGCGAACCCGCCCACATGCACGCAGGGGGGCCCCTGGCCCCTTTCTGCTGCCTCTCAGAACAGCTCCCATCGCATGCTTTCTGACCCTAACCTTTGGGTGCTGGAGACGCCCGGCCCGCAGCCCCACTTCTGAAATGACTTGTCCATGTCCAGTCCCCACTCTAACTCAAGCCCTGTCGGGGCACCTGAAAGGCCCGACAAACGACTTCTTGTGAATCCGTGAATGCCGCGGGGATTCACACCCTGGGGAGGCCCGGAGGCATCCAGGCCAAGCCCGAGGGACTTACTGTCCCGGGCGGGCTGCAGCTTTGTGCCAGCAAAGGGCTCTCTGCTCAGCGTCCGCTTTGGAGACGGTCATCCTCTCTCCCTCACTGCTCTGCTCTGAGGATGAAGTAAACTCGCGTGGACAGCAAAGGACTCAGTTGGGAGGATTCGGTGAGACGGTAGTTGTTGAACAAAGGACCCTGGGCGCTTGCTTGCTTGGCGGGGTCGTCCTCCAGACAAATAACCCCACCGCAGGATTTAGGACATTGGGGGTGGACGGGGGTGGGGGGGGCCTTCCGGGGAGGGGCTGGTCTGCGGCTGCACCTCAAGTCAGTCCTATTGTTCATGGAGCCTCTCCTTCCTCCAGACCCGCGCGTCCAACACCACAGCCGCTGGACACGTGGATATTCGCAGCCCATCCGCATTAAATAAAATAGCCAACTCACCTCCTCGAGTGTCCTCGCCACCCGGCTGGGGTTGGGTAAGCACGCACGTGGCTGGCGGCCACCACACGGGACCCAGGAGATCTAGACCATTTCTGTCCCTGCAGAAGGTTCTGTTAGCGCTTTCCGAAGGCCGGAATGGCATTCCGCGGGGCTGGCTGGTGGGAGAGGCGCCCCGAGGCAGCGGCACCTCAGCTGGGCTCTGGGGGGTGAGGTCTGGCCAGGCAGAGGCTCCCGAGCCCATGCAGGAGAGGGCTGCACATCGGCACGAGAAATTTAGGCCTGCACCCCAGCAGGGGGTGGGGCGGCCCCTCCTGCCGCCCGTGGCCCCCAGGCCTCAAGGGGCAAGAAGAGAGTCGGCTGGGAGGCAGCAGACCCAGCTCCTGCCCGTGGCTCCACCGCCAGACCGGCTGAACGCACCCAGCAAAGAAGGAGGGAGCAATGAGCTCACTTTCCTCCCTTCCGATCTCCAGCCAGGACCCCCACTGGCTGAACCCAAGGGAAGCCTGGGGGCAGGACGGAGCTGGTCGATGCGCCCACGGGGGTCAGCGGGACCCAGGGGAGGGTGGAAAGATGAAAAGGGATCAGGAGGGGCGCATGGAGGGAGCCCGGTCTTTGTCCCAGCCAGGCGAGAGGGCTGGAGGCACCGCGGGAAGTGACAAGCTAAGGGTCTCCTCCCCAGCTTTTGAGTTAAGCTTGCAAACCTTAGATTCTAATGTATGACTCTAGCAAAGGTGAACACTTAGAAAAAAATGATTTTTGTTATGGAGAATTTAAAACCCACACAGAAGTATACCTAATAAAATACGTACCTAGTATGCAGCCTCGCCAACGACCAGCACTTTGCTAATTTCGTTTCATCCGTCCTCCTGATTTAAAAATCTTTTTCATCATGGAGACTTATAAACATAGACAAAGGTAGAGCAATGGCCCAATGACTCTCGAGTCCCCATCCCCCAGCGTTGGCAATGATGGACTTCTATCAGTCTTGTTTTGCTCACGTCCATTTGCCCATCCCCTGAGATGATTATGAAATAAATCCTAATTTACAACCACGGAAGTTACAGAATACTGGATTATTCTAGGAGTCCTTGCCTTGAGCAAGAAAACGCCTTCAAATAAATGTATTCTTTATTGATACAATAATGGAATGAGGAATAATGTAAGCACGTTCTAGTATGGTCACCTTCCTGGGACCTTATGGTAACTTTGTATCTTATAGATCACTATGGGTGTGGTTCTTCATAGACTCAGTCTGCTTTAAGCAAGCATGGTCAGTTTTCTTCCTTTGATCTTCAAGTTGTCAGAACCTTGCCAATGGGAGTCCCTTAAGCAAGCTCTTGTGTCCTCGTGACATGACCCCAATGATCCTTAATAGTCTTTCTTGCCCTGTGGTTCACCACAGCGTTCCGGGTCCAGCAGGTGGCCCCTGGCCCACCCATGGGGACGTGGGGACATGCCCATCATTAATGGTTGGCTACTGTAGTTATTTGAAGCCATGAGTTTGTGTCAATATTTCTAAGGTAGTTCTAACATTCTTCTGTTATTTGATTCTGTAATCGTTCCTTATGTTCTTACCTGAAAATCTTGATGCTTAACCCATGAACATACATACTCAGTTGTTTTTTGTCTACAATACAATAGTTCCAAAATAATTCTGCCAATATAAAAACCCAAAGGAAGCCAGGAAGGAAGGAAGAAGGAAAACGTACCAAATCAAGTGCAAGATTTTCTTAGCAATTCATTTTATGGGTAGCCTGCCTCACTCTGTAATGGTGAATTTTAAGCATCAAATTGGCTGGACCACAGTGGCCAGATAGTTAGTTAAACATTATTCTAGATGTTTCTGTGAAAGTGTTTTTTGGATGAGATTATCATTTAAATCAACGGACTCCAAGTAAAGCAGTTTACCCTCCATGATGTGGGTGGGGCTCAACCAATCAGTTGAAAGCCGAAATAGAACAAAAGACTGACCTCCCCTGAGTAAGAGGGAGTTCTGTCTCCCAAGCTGGCCCTTGGATTTGAATATCAGCCTCTCTCCAGGTCTCCCGCCTGATGGCTGCCCTGCAAATTTGGGACTTACCAAGCCTCTACCATCACATGAGCCAATTTATTAAAATCTCTCTCCCTCCTCCCCCGCCCCCACACACCCTGCTGTGGCTACATTTGTGTGCAGGACTGCAATACACCTTCTAAGGGTGTTCTATCCAATGCCTTTCAACAGGGGACGATTCTGCCCCCGGGAGACACGAAGCGATCGATGTCTGGACGCACGGTTAGTTGTCACCGCCAGGGTGATGAGGAGGGATGCTGCTGGCATCTAGGGGGTGGAGCCCAGAAATGTTTCTAAACATCCGACAGAGCTTCGACTAGCAAGGCGAACCTCAGCTGAAAGCACGGAACAGGATCACAAATGTGGAAATAGAGTAAAACTGTGACTATAACTCCAGGAAAAACCAGTCCCAACAAAGCACCGTCTGAGGAAAGATAAAGTGGGCTAGACCGGATGGCAGCGTCCCAGAGGTCTCTCCGTCCTAACCCACAGAACTCGCCCATTTAAAGTGCACCATTTGGGGCACCCACTGGCTCAGTCGGTGAAGTATCTGCCTCTGGATCTTAGGGTCGTGAGTTTGAGCCCCACGTTGGGCTGTAGAGATTGGTCACTTAAAAATAAAATCCTTTTAAAAAATAAATAAATGAAATATAAAGTGTGCAATTCGGTGGTCCTTATTTGCAGGGTTGTGCCATCCTCACCACTAGCAGACGTTTTCCTCGCACCCGCAAGAAGTCCCATACCCAGCAGCAGGCACTCTGCTCTCCCGCTCTCCCTGGCAACCACGAGGCTGGTTCCCGTCTCTAAGGATCGGCCTATTCTCGGAGCTTCATATAAACGGCATCACACAATACCAGGCTTTTTGCAGCTGTCTTCTTTCACTGAGCACAACGTTTTCAAGATTCATCCATGTCTTTTTTTTTTTTTTAGATTTGTTTATTTATTTGAGAGAGAGAGAGAGAGAGCACACGAGCTGAGGGGGGAACAGAGGGAGTGAGAATCTTAAGTAGACTCTACACTGAGTCCGACGCAGGGCTCGATCTCACGACCCTGAGATCTTTTTTTTTTAAATATTTTATTTATTTATTTATTTGAGAGAGAGAGAAAGAGAGAGCATGAGAGTGGAGAAGGTCAGAGGGAGAAGCAGACTCCCCGTGGAGCTGGGAGCCTGATGCGGGACTCGATCCGGGACTCTGGGATCATGACCTGAGCCAAAGGCAGTCACTTAACCAACTGACCCACCCAGGTGCCCACGACCCTGAGCTCTTGACCGGAGCCGAAACCATGAGTTGGGTGCTTAACTGACTGAGCCACCCAGGCGCCCCCTGTCATAGCATCTATCAGGACTCTGTCCCTTTTCACAGCCATATTCTGCTGTATGGACAGCCCGCATGGTCCTTATCCATTCATCCACTGATGGGCATTTGGGTTGTTCTCACTTTGGGGCCATGAACATTCCTGCTGCCGTGAACTTCCGCATGCACGTTCTCCTGTGGACAGGTGCGCGTTCTCTCGGCTAGACGCCCGGGGTAAAATGGCCAGGACGTGAGGTCACTCTCTAGTCAACCCTTCGAGGAGCTGCCGGACTGTTCTCCACGGCGACCGCACCAGTTTGCATTCTCACCAGCGTGGCCCGAGGGTTCGCTCCCCCCACATCTCACCCACACTTGTTACCCGATGTCTGTCCTCTTTATTAACGACACCCTAGCAGGCGTGAGAGGGTATCTCATGAAGCAGAGAGATTTGCAAAACCTGGGGATCGCATCGTTTGGTTTGGAATATTTCAATGGCTTCCTGTTTATCTCAGGAAAAAGTCCAGAATCCTCCCCTGACCCTCCGAGCCTAGAGTGGGTGGCCTCTGCCACCGAGGCCACGGCTCCCGGGAGCCCCTCCTACAGCACCGTGGCCTCTGTGTTGAGCTCCAGCCACACGAGCGGCTCTCCTCCTCATCAGGCTGCTGCTGTCCTCTCTGCCTTCGAAGGCTCCCCGGCTCCCGCCTGTCCCCTCCCCCTTTCATGCCAGACTCTTTGTCTAGTTTTTGACAACCTGAGTTGAAACGTCCCTCCTCCCCCCGGGGACCGGTGCCTGACCCCCATCCCACAGGCTCTCAGCATCCCAGGCTGCTGCTTTGCAGCCTTCAGAAAATACTGCACTGTTCATCGGTCCATCCCCCCACCCTCACCCCTGCCCGCCCCAAGTACCATTTGTATTGGGCTCCCTATGTCCCCAGAGCCTGGGACGGTGCCTTAAATGAAGAAAGTACAGAGTACAGGGCTGGCGCTGATGTGAGCGCGAGTAGGAGATGCTCGTTAGGGTAAGATCTTCCCGGCTTGCCTGCTCAGGCCTTGTAGCCCGGCCTCAGTTGGCCCGCGCCCCTGCTAAATCCCCGCTAACCCCCACGGGCAGAGGGGGTCGCCCGGAAAGAGTCAGGGTCTCAGGCACTCAGCACTTGCTAGGTGCTAGCTACGGGTCAAAGAATTTTCTACCTCCTCTCTGGTCCTGACCATAGCCTTTGTGGTAAGAGTTCTTGTTATGCCCATTTTAAAGGTGAGTGTGTTCGATTTCCTGGGGCTGGTTTAAAAAACCTCACGGTGAACAGGTGCCTTACAACTACAGAAATTTCTTCCCGCTCGGGTCTGGGGCCCACGTCTGCCATCACGGTGCGGGCAGGCCCGTGCTCCCCCTGGAGGCTTCTCGAAGAATTTGTTCCTCAAGGCTGGTTTTCGGTTTCAGGCTTGGCTGGTGGCCGCCAGGCTCCAATCTCTGCTCTGTGGGTCGCATGGCCTCCTTCCCTGTCTCTGAACTCCCTCTGCTTCTCTCTGATTAGGAGACATGTGATTGCATTTGGGGCTCACGCCAATAACCCAGAATAAAGTCCTTCTCGAAACACCCTTAATTAATCATCTTTGTCCTGGAAGGTTCGATGCCCAGGTTCTGGGATCAGGAGGTGGATGTATCTTTTGCGAGGCCACCATTCAGCACGCCACAGGCCACGGCATTGGGGTGGCAGAGCGGGCCCGGAGCACCACAGTGCGACCCCCGAGCTCAGGTCTCCCTGGGGCCTGGTCACTCCCCGGGGACAAGGGACCAAGCCCGCCTGAGGGACAGGGCGTCGTGGCTGGTCTGCTGAGACTGGGAGGCGTGGGGGGCAAGGGCGGCCGACCTTGGAGCACGTGTATCACAGAGGCCTGGATACCCCGCCTCTCGGAGCCCCGGGCGACCGCACAGGTGACCCCAGAGGGCATCACTGTGGGCCACCCACGTGCCACACTCTGCTGGAGCTTTTCAGGACTGACCTGTTGAGGGCTATTCGAGGCATATTTGTTTCTTGTCTGTGTCCCTGTCTCGAACGTAACCTCCCGAGGGCAATCCTGGTGTCCCAGGAGCGGTGCTTGGCCCACAGGTGTCGGGAGAGGCATGGTGTGAGTGGCTGACCCCAGATCCTCTGGGGAAGTGGGTGGAGACTCTTCCCTGGGGAACGCTGAGGGGCCAGGAGCCTGGCTTCTAATCCGGGAGGGGTGGCAATGGTAGCTTGGACCCCTTCTGCCGGTCCCAGGCAGGCAGGCAGGCAGGGGGGAGGGGAGAGGGGAAACGCTGGTGCTCTTCCCAGCAGAGAGAATGGAGCGGGGAAGCCCGGGGCCTGGTGCTCAGCCAGGGTCCAGCCCAGCATGGTTCTAGAAGCCAGACGTGCTGTCCACCATGGAGGACAGGCTAACTCCACTCCTGGTGGGGGCTCTCCTCCTGGCATGGAGATGCCGGCCTTCTCTCCGTGTCCTTGAACTTGACCATGCTTTCCTTCACGCACACGCGGAGAGAGCCAGCTCTCTGGAGTCTGTTCTTACGAGGACACGAATCCTATAGGATCCTGGCCTGCCCTTATGCCCTCCTCTAACTGAATTACCCCCTTATAGGCCCCCTCCCCCAATACAGCCACACCGGGGGGCTAGGGATTTGGGATTTAGGGGCACACTCCTTCAGCACGCAAGCATGCCGTCCCTCTGAGAGGCTGGGCACAGGGCTGGGCGGCTCAGGGCAGGACGCTGCAGCTCAGAGTTGGGGCCGCGCAGCTGGGAGGTGGGGGGCCGGGAACCTGCATCCAAGGCTGCGGGAAGCCAACGTGCCTGCACACAGCCTGCTGCCACCGCCCAGACTCATTCATTCATTCACTCATTGCCCATTCATTCCTGCCTCCTCTCAGCCCACACAAGGAACTCCTGCTTCCTTAAATCCGGGACACAGGATGAAGAGTCCTCACCCAGGAAGAGACAGGAACACGCCCCTGTCCCCCCAGGGATCATTACTCTGCCAACCCCTGTCCTCCTCCAGGAGTGTCAGCTAAGGGGACAGGTGTGTTCCCATGTGCGGTCGGGGGTACGAGAGAAGGGCACGAGGAGAGAGGTCCCGGGAGCCAAGGCGTGACTGCACAGGCCGCCAGGCCCCGGAGCGGGGCCAGCCTCTCCCTCGTCTCCCACCGCCCTGAGCAGGTGACGGGAGACCCTCTCCTTAGTTCACAGCAGTACTTCTAGCTAACCCTTCCGAGCTTCTCCTCTGTGCTGGGCCATCTCCCGAGTGTTAGGCAGGCACTGTCTCATTAAATCTTCCTGAGAATGGAGGTCGGGGGGAGGGGGGCGGCTAGCTCTGATATCACCATCCCATTTGACAAATGAAGAAATTGAAGCACAGAGAAGTTCAGTAACTTACGTAAGATCACACAGCAAGCCGGAGTCGGAGCAGGGACATGAACCCAGGGAGTGTCCCTCCGGTGTTTGTCACGCATCACCTACACGGTGCCTGTGTGACCAGAGGCCAGCAGGGACCCTGGGGAGCAGGGGTCTGAGTGTTCTAGAGCATTCAGACCCGCTTTTCCAACGCCAGGCACAATGCGTCTGTCGGCCGGCCACTCCCGTACGGTCAGATCACACAGGGACACCGATCATTACACGGAACACTGGAACCCTCTCTGACTTATTAATTGTGAGAAAATAATTTCCAAACATCTCTGAGTCCTTTATGATTGCTCGCAAATTGAAGAGGAGTCTCACCAACGATCCCGCACCCCGGCTGAACGGTCCTCTGAAGCTGGAGACGGCAGGCAGAGACGCGTGGTAGCCGGGAGGGCGTCCTGGGGGAGGGACCAGCTAATGCAAAGGCCGGGGGTTGGGAGCTGGAATGCCACCTCGCCTCTAGAGGTGGGGAAACTGAGGCAGAGTTCAGCCCGCAGGCTAGAAGGGCACGTCTTTGGGGGTTACAGACATGAGATGGGATGGGGGTGGGAGCCAGGGAGCCCACCCCTGAGCATTTGTAGCCCCGCAGGCCCTAAGCAAGGCGGGGGGGCCCCAGGACGTCCACCACTGATGACCCGGCAACGCTGCGTGGGGCTCCCGGCTCCCAGATTTACTCACCTGAGCACCACTGTCAGAGTGGCCGTTCTGGGTGATGGGTGACCCAGGCCCAGCCCTGCTGGAGGGCTCACCATGCGCTCTCCTGGGAGACAGGAGCAGTGACTGACAGTGTGAGTGGGGTCCTAGCCGGCTGTGGGAGCCTGGGGGAAAAGCCTGACCCAGCCTGAGGCCCGGGAAGGCTTCCTGGAGGCAGTGGTACCTTAACTGGGTCTTTAAGGGGGAAGAGAGGCGATGAGGTGCACAGACTGCGTTTTTGGTGCGGCAGGGACGGCAGGAGGCAGCCGGAGCCCGCAGAGCCGACTTCCCTTGGGGAAAAGCCGCGCTGCTCCCCGCGCGGGCCAGTGGGCAGCGCTCTGGTGTCGGGCGCCCCCTGGCGGCGGCCCCACGCGCGGTTCGGACTGCGAGGCTTGCAGGTGCTCGCAGGCCCGGGGCGGACTCGGGCTGGGCCTCTGCTTCCAGCAGGGAGCAGCCGGTTGGCAGGGGCTGGCCCGGCCATTAGAAGGCCCTTCTGGCTGCGGGCTGGAGGACAGGCTGGCCTGAGAGTGAAAGCAGGGAGCCCAGCTAGGAAGTCATGTGGTGGTCCCCAGGGTGTGTGTCCCCTTCCCTCTGTGCCCCTGCCTTGGGCCCCTTCTCTCTCTCCTAGGCTGCCCCATCAACTCCCACAGGTCCCACCGCCCCGGTGCCCCCCTCCACGTGCAGGGGGAAGGATCGCGTGTGGACATCCCACCTCATTCCCCAGGGTTCATCGGAAGCAAATCCTCCACCATTTCTAAAGTCAAGGAGAAGTGCCTTTGAGCTTCCTGGAAACCAGAGCACAAAGGGAAATCGTCTGCTTATTTTATTCGTTCGGTGCCCGAGAGCAGAGCGGAGTCAATGGGAGATTTCAGGAGATCCCCCAGGTTTGGTGGAACCACAAGAGCACAAAACTCTGGGCAAATTCCGGGTCGCAGGATGGACCTGGTTTCTGGAACCTTCCAATCTCGTGGTTCCTAACTGCTGTTGGTAATTAGCAGCTCCGAAGAGGAACAGGCTGAGAGGAGTAGGTGTGTCCTCAGAGAAGCAAGCCTACCTCCCCTTTAGAGGGGAGGACACTGAGGCAGCGGAGAGAGGGGGAATCGTGGCTAATGCCACTCGGGTCAATTCTGCAGATATTTACAATCGGCTGCACCGATTGGGGCACTGAGCTACAGACGAGACAAAGCCCGGGCCCCTGCGTCCCTCAGTGAGAGCGGGGGAAGGGGCCTGTGCGCAGAAAGCGTCAGGCCAGCCGCAGACTCGACAACCCAGCGCAGAAAGCACGTTCGAGGGAGTCCTAGCGCAATCTCTGCGGCCCTCCTCCCCCTCCCCATCACACGGTCCCCGGGATCCTCTGTGGAAAGCGACAGTGATCCTGCCTCTGGCGGTCTGATGTCTGCCGCGAACCGACTGAGCTCTCGCTCTGCTCAGCTTCAGTCCAAAGCCTGGGGTTTAAAGTGCCTCTCAACCACCCCTGGCAACCCTTGGAGGCAGCTAGACCGAGAGAGGCTTTGGGGGGCCATCTGAAAAGGGTCCGCAGGTGCAAATTTGTGTCGCCCCTGCTCAGAACCCAGCCCCAGCTGCCTTACCCCCAAGCCACAAACTCAGATGCCTGGTGCCGGGGCCGCAGGGGCCTGGGGCCCTCACTGCGCCACCTGCCTCTTGCCCACATGGAGAGCTGCACGCAGCCAACCACATTTTTGGTTCTTTCTTTTTTTAATTTTTAAAAAGATTTCATTTATTTATTATTTATGTATTTAGAGAGTGCGTGTGCAAGCAAGGGGAGGGACAGAGGGAGAGGGAGAGAGAATCGCAAGCAGACTCCACACTGAGCGTGGAGCCCGACGTGGCGCTCGATCTCATGACCCTGAGATGGTGACCGGAGCTGGAACCAAGAGTTGGATGCTCAACTGACTGAGCTACCCAGGCGCCTCGGCCAATCACGTTTTCCAAGTAAAATCGGCAATACAGATTTTTTTAAAAATTGACATTGCCTAATTTTTTGGGTGGGCAACGGATTTACAGATTTTTTGGTGTGGCTGACATATAATGAACCATACTTGTTTAAAATGTACGATTTGATGAGTTTTGACAGATATATGAATTTTGACATGTATTTCTATAGATCCTTGAATCCATCACGGTAATTGGGGTAATGATTTCCATCACCACCAAAGGTTTCCCGGTGCCTCTGCTGTAAAAGATTTGGTTGCATTTTTTAGAAGTTCTTATAAATGGAATTAAATGACATCTTCTCTTTTTTTGCCTGTCTTCTTTCACTCAGTAGACTTATTTCAAGCTTCATCCACGTGGTTATGTGTATTAATAGTTCATTCCTTTTTATTGCTGAGCGGTAGTCCACGGTAAGGATGTACAACTTGTTGATGCATTCACCTGTGGGGAACACTGGGTTGTTTCCATTTTTTTCCCTCTGAGCTATTACCAATAAGCCACTGAGAACACTCCAGTACAAGTCTCTAGATGAACTTGCCCTGTCGTTTCTCTTGAGGAAATCCTAGGAGGGGAATGGTTGGGTCACGTGGGAGGTATATGCTTAACTTCTTCTTCTTCTTCTTCTTTTGTAAAGATTTTATTTATTTGACAGAGAGAGAGCACAGCAGAGGGAGAGGGAGAAGCAGACTCCCCACTGAGCAGGGAGCCACATGCGGGACTCGATCTCAGGACCCTGGGATCGTGACCCGAGCCAAAGGCAGACATTTAACCGACTGAGCCACCAAGGCGCCCCTCGAAAAGGCTTATTTAAAAAAGAGAGTGGGGTTAGGGAAACAACTGGCTGGCTCATTCAGTGGAGCGTGCAACTCTCGATCTCAGGTTGTGAGTTCAAGCCTCATGTTGGGTGTAGAGAATACTTCAAAATAAAATCTTTTTTTTTTTTTTTTTAAGTTGGGTTGTTTGTCTACTTACTGCCCGGTGATAAGGGTTCTTTTTGTGTTCTTGATTACACATTTTCCATGTATGCCGCCCCTCAGGGATGTAAATTGTTCCTGGAGGAGGGGGAAATGCATCCTCTCTGTAATTGGAGGGCATGGAGGTTTGTACTGGACAGAAACAGACATCTGTGGGATTAAACATTCATGGGGGCAATTAGGAAAGAAATGTCAAGAAGGGCTCCTTGAGGGATGAAAAAAGGCTGGGAAACGTGGTTTCTGATGTAGGTGCTTTGTTGGATACATGCTTCGCAAAGAGCAAAATGTTAAATTTGGATAAAGTCCAACGTATCAATCATGCCTTATATAGCTTGTATTTCTATGTACAGCTTCCCTGGGCCACTGAGATTTTTCTCTTATGTTTTCTTGTAGAAGTTTCCTATTTTAATGATTCCTTTTAGGTCTACGATCCATTTCATAGATGCAAAATTTAGTTTTTGTATGTAGTGTGAGGTCAGAGTGAACATTTGTTTCTTTTTTGGGGGGGAGGGGTTGGTTCTTTTTTGGTTTTTTTCGTTTGTTGGTTTTTTGGGTTTTTTTTGCGTCTGGACATCCAATTGATCCAATGGTATTTGCTGAAATCCTTTTCTTTCCCCCTGCACCGTGTATGTGCGGCTCTATTTCTAGACTGTCAGTTCTGTTCCAACTAACTCGAGTATTTTTAACACGCTGTGCAGACCGAAGAGAAGACCATCTTTGAGCCACCTGCTCCGGGCCCTGACTGTCCCCGACTTTGTCTCCCCAGAGACCTCCTGCCTCCAGGCCTTAGCTCCAGCCCCGACCCCTCTGCCCTGAGCTTACCTCCCATCAGCATCAGCGTCTCCTCCTCCGAAAGGGCGGCCCCCTGCTCTCCGTGGCATCTCTCTATTGATTTGGTTCTGGGAGAGCTGGGTGAGGTCGGCAGACCCCGGATCACACATAGGGCCGGGCGGGTGGCGGCGAGGGGGTGAGGTGTCCCGGGAGCCATGCTGGGCTCTCGGTGCCCCGTAATGACCACTGGGGCAGCAGCACTCTCATGGCTGGCCCTGTCCTTTTGGGGGCCACATCCCTCTGTCATCGACTCCCCTCCGGCCAGCAGGGGCTCCCAGGCTCCCGTAGGGATGGCACTAGACCTCAACCGCCTCAGTCAGTGACTCGGAGGCTGTGGACCAGGCGGTGGGGAAATGATGATGAGCAAACAGACGCGTTCGCGCTCAGGGGTTAGAGTCTGGTGGAGGACTGAGAGCGCAGTCAAGAAATCACGCCCATGAGTGGGTCATCATGGACAGAAGGTGGGTTCAGGGCAAACGCCAGGTTCCAAGAGATCAGAGGACGCGGGAGTGGGACCTGGTTCAGGGATTCCTGGGCCCTTCCTGGGGGAAGGACAGCTGAACTGGAAAAGAAGACACAAAGAAAGTTCTGGAAGAAAGCATGGACACGTAGGCTGGGAGGACAAGGTCCGCGGAGCAGCAGAAAGGAGGCCAGTGGGCACGGGGGCAGGGGTGGTGAGGGGACACAAGGTGGGGAGAGCGAGGGAAGCCAGGAGGTGCTAAGTGGGGAAGTGATATTTTCACACTGGATGTTGGAAGGACCAGCTTGATCCTGGCTCAGAGCAGCTGGAGAAGAATGCTCGGGGGACCAGGAGAGAAAGGTGAATGTGACTGGGGTTTAGAAAGGGTTAATTTTGTTACGGGGGTGTTGGTGTTGTGGTGATGGAGAAAAACATCCATTTAAAAAATTGGATGCGCATACTGAAGTATTTAGAAGTGAACACTCACCCATGTCTGAAATTGACTTCAAAATATTCAGGAAAAAAAATACATGAAGAAAAGAAGGTAAGATATTAACAATTGTTCAAAGCTAGGTGATAGGTACCTGGAGTGTCCATGATACTATTCACTGTGGTTTGGGATTTATTTGAAATATTTCATATGTCCCCCCGGGGATGCGTGCCCCAGCGGCGAATTAAAAAAAAAAAAAAAGAAAGAAAGAAATATTTCACATGTAAGCTGAAAAAAAAAAGAATAACAAAGTAGGAAAGATAGATCAATAATAGGTAGAAGAATAGATAGGCAGACAGACAGATAGGAAAGATCACCGTGGTTGTCCAGCTGAGGCTGGGCTGGAGGGGCCAGGGGTCTCGGGCTGCGGAGACCCCACGGAGAGGCTGTCTGTTGTAGGCGAATTCTAAAATGACCACGGTGCCCACGTGTAATCTTCTCCCTTGAGTGTGAGTGAGACCTATAGCTACAAGGGGATATCACTCCCATAACCCATTAAGTTAGATGGCAAAAGGGAAGTTTGCAGGTGTAAATCAGGTCCCTAATCAGTTGATCACCCAGGGTGGGCCTGACTTAATCAGGTGAGCTTTCCAAAGAGAGAGTCTTAAAGACAAGGGAAGTCAGAGAGATGTACTCCTGTGACCTTGAGGACACAGCTTCCATGAGTTCTACAGCTGCTGGGAAAGGACTTCTTCCCCCGTCTGCCCTCAGATGAGACCTCAGCTCCTGCCGGCCCCAGGATTTCAGCCGGCCTGACTGAGCAGGAACCCATTGGTGCTGGGCCTGCCCTTCTGGCCTCCAGCCGCTGTGAGACGTCAAGCCGCCAAGTGTGTGGTGGCTCGTCACGCAGCAACAGAACACGGAAACGTGTTAGCAGAGGAGAGGCAGAAGAGCCAGCAGGGTGGGTGAGGGCGGTGACTGTGGGGAACAGTGTGAAGCAGAGGGACTTGCACCAGCTCGGAAGAGAAATCGCTGGATGCGTTAGAGATGGGAACGAGGGCGAGGGACGGCGGCAAAGCCTCCTGGATTTCTGGCCTGAGCGGCGGACGTGCCGAGCCCGCAGGAGGAGGTGGGCAGCCGTGGGTGCCTTGGGCGTCTAGGAGAACGTGTGTAGTCGGCAGGGCCCAGGACGAGGTGCAGCACGCAAGGCCAGTTGCCCGCATGTGATGGAGGCTGGGGGGAGGGAGTCAGGAGGAGCACCCAGGACGGAGCCTGAGACCCGGACTCTGAACGCCTACGAGGGCTGGTCCGGGAAGTCGAGGGGGAGGTGTCCCGAAAGCTGGGGAGGGGAGAGGCCTCAGAGTGAGGTGAGGGGCAGTGGGGTTCAGGCTGCACATCCGACGAGCCCCCAGGGCCTCCCACCGTGACCTCCTCATCGCCTTTGGCCTTGTTCTCCCTCCCCATTCCTGCGGCGACACCCCCAGCCCAGGACTCCCGGCCCGTCCTCTGACCCCATGCAGCAGCCTCATTCCCCTCAGGGGCCCTCCCTGACTCCGATGCTCTGCGGTCATCCTTACACACTCGAATCTGAGATCATGTCCCTCCTTGGAGGCCGTGGGGCTCCCTGGGCTCTTGGGACGGCTCTGGGAGGGCAGGACCCCCCGCCCGCCAGGCCCCGTGGGCCCATCGCTGACAAAGCTGCAGACCCTACAGTGGTCGGTGACATTTCTGTGGTCTGTGACCTGCGATCATAATGAATAGGGCGCTCGATTTGAGCCAGAAGTGAGTGAAAATAAAGACGGGATGTTTTTCCCACCCAAGTTCACAGCCCTCCCGAACGCTCTCTTCAGATCCCGGGATGAAGAGCTGCAGCTCCAGCCCACGTGAGGCTCGAGCGAGCACACTTTCTGAGCAAACGGCCTCGCCAAGAAGGAAGAAAACCGTAGGAAACTGAGGCAGCAGAATCCCGGACACGGAGCAGGATGGATGGGGCCACAGCTGGCCCCTGCAGGGCGAGCTGGGTTGGAGTCTGAGGGTCAGGGGACATTCTAGGCAGCAGGGACCTCGGGGAAGTCCCACCTCTCTGGGCCTCGGTCCCCCATCCGTGAGATGAGCAGGCTCGGCCCGAGGCCTCCTCGGTCCCTACCACCTGCTCCCAGCTCTCTGCCTGCCCCTCCTTTCCATCTCTGCCTTAGAGGGCCCTGACAGCCAGAGTGACACCAAAATTCATCCCTGGGTTAAGTGAGGGCTCGTTCATAGTGCACTTCTGCTCCGATCGTGTCCCACAGATGAGCAAGGACAAAACCCCCTCTGAGATGGCTTCAGCAGCAAGGGCAGCGTGTTGGCCCCTGGACCTGAAAGCCTGGGCATCACATTCCAAATCTCAGCCCCGCTCTCCTCTCTGTGGTCTCTCCTCTTGCTATCAGAGTGGCTGCCAGCCCCTGCCCTCATAACGCCATCCGCACCCCCACCGCACCCCACCCCACCCCCGCAAAGACAACCAAAGTCCCAGACTGCTCCGGCTGGCCCAGCCCTGGACCAGTCACCGTGCTGGAGAGATGCTTTGCTCCGATGGGCCAGACAGAGTGCTCACCCTAAGTGGACTGAAATGGGGGCCAAGTGGGTCCCAGAGGAAATATCCAGGCCCATGATCGGAAGATAGAACGCATGCGGCACCCGCAAATGTAGCAGGGCCCCCTCCCCAGCACCCTACCCCCAGACATGTCTCCCTGGGACCTATAAAGGTGAAGGACCTTATTTGGAAAACAGCTTTGCAGATGTAATTAAGTTAAGGCTTTTGAGATGAGAGCATCCTGGGTTTAAGGTGGACCCAAGGCCACTGTCGAGTGTCCTTATACGAGAGAGGTAGTGGGAGGATGTGAGCCACATCGATGGAGAGGGGACAGGCCATGTGACAACAGCAGCAGAGACGGGGATGTGGCCACGAGCCAAAGAGCAGCTGGAGCCACCAGGAGCCGGAGAGGCAGGAAGGGCCCCCCTCTAGAGCCTCTGGAGGGATCTCAGCCCTGCCAACACCTCGATTTCTTATTTCTGGCTTCTAGAACCGCGAGAGAATAAGGTAAGCCCCCAGCCCGTGGTCCTTCGCTACGGCGGGCGCCAGGAACCAACACGCCCGCCCTCGTCTCACTTATGAAGCCCCGTACGCAGCATCTCGGGGTGGCTCCCAAAGCTCGAGGGTCCCCCATGCTTCCAA
>CM052897.1:3086861-3101460 GCA_028534135.1 Potos flavus
GTGCTTAGTGTGAGATGAGCTCTCGGGCTCATTCCCACCTTTCGTGCTTCCAGGCTCCTGCCTCCCTCCAGAACCTGCCTGGGGGCGTCCCCAGGCTCTCCTTGGGGCTCACCTGCCCTCTGTCTGCGGCGTCCTTGGCGTCTCTGCCTGGAGCCGGTGGGGGTCCCTGCAGCTCTGGAGCCAGTGAGGGGGGGCACCCTCATCTAAGCAGCAGGAAGCCGCTGGAAGGTTTAAGCAAGGGAGTGACAAAATCAGATTCGCACACTGAGATACTGCTCAGCGGTCCCCGTGGAGGAGGACTACAGGAGGGCAGGCTGGCTGTCAGAGACGCGGTGTGGGCGCCCCGCGTGTGTGCTGGGGGGCTGAGGGGATGGCGACAGCACGGGGGGCCCAGAGACGGACAGCCCTGGCCTTGGGTGCACTTGGGCAAGTGCCTTCCCCACCTCCGCTCCTTTCCAGATCCGTAGGAAAGGGCCGATAACCACCCAGCCTGCCTCCGTGGGCGGCCCGGAGGATGGGTCCTCCCAGCCTTGCCCTGGGCCCTGTAGGCTGGTGGTGCCCAGTTCCAGGGACAGACAGGCCACGGGGAAGCAGAGAAGTAGCACAATGAGGCGACAAGCCAGACCCCACAGGAGAGTCTCTCCAGGGCAGAGAAGAGGGGTCAGGGAGAGCTGGAGCAGAGCGGAGGGGCGGGGAGGGCTGGATAGGGACTGGGGAGTTGGGGGAGGGTCACAGGTCAGGGCTGGCAGCCCTGGGGCATGGAGGGGCTGGTGGCACAGGGCCCAGGCCGCGGCAGAGGTGGTTCCTGGGGTGGGAGGTGCTCTCCTGGTCCTGCCAGGAGGGGCCCGCAGCCTGGGCCCTGACGCGGCCCTCTCCCCCCTAGCCGATCTGCACAATGCCACCAACCTGCGGTCTCGGTCCCTGTCGGGCACGGGGCGGTCCCTGGTTGGGTCTTGGCTGAAGCTGAACAGAGCGGATGGAAATTTCCTTCTCTATGCACACTTGACCTATGTCACTTTGCCGCTGCATCGGATTTTAACAGGTAAGGCAGGCATCACTTCCCCGGCAGGGGCGGGGGCGGGGGGGGGGAGTCGGTAATCCTGACCCCTCGTTTCATGTCCAGAGCCCGCCAGTGGGTGTCTGCGTCGGGTCCCTCCCGTCCCCCCCTTGAGTGGCCGCAGAGCCCTGGGGTGTGTGCGTGCGTGCGTGTGTGTGTGTGTGCGTGTGTGTGTTTGTGTGTGTGTGTGCATGTGTGTGACTGGCGTCGGGGGAGGTGAGGCGGAGCTCTGGGGGCCTCCCTGACCGGGGCCCGCACTTCCTTGTCTCATGCGCCCCCCTCCTGCCGCCGTAGACATTCTGGAAGTTCGGCAGAAGCCCATCCTGATGACCTAGCCGTGTGCGGAGCCTGCGCAGAGCCCCCCAGCCCTGCTCGGCCCTGGGGGTGCTGCCAAGTGCCTACCTGTCCACCGCCACTGGGGTCTTCTGTGACAGCCCAGCGCCGGAGCCGGGGCCAGGCGGGGCCGCTCGCCTCTTGGGGCCAGGGCCGACTCCACGAACACCAGCCCAAACTGAAGTGCCTCTTTCTCCCCCCGCCGGCTCGGCTCCTGCACCCCCGTGCCCGCCCGCCCATCCCCCCCCCGGCCCATCTCTGCAGCGCCCTCTGCACCCCGAGAGGCCCAGAGATGCCAGGAGGCTGTAAGAGAGAGCAAAGGAACCGCCGGCGTCCAGAGCGCGTCCGGACCCCCCGACCCGAGGTGGGCGCGCAGACCGCAGGTGGACAGACCACCCGGCTGGGGGCCCCCCGAGTGTCAGCGCCTTCCTACGGAGAACGGGCTCACGGTTCCCTACCCAGGAGCTTCCACATCCGCGTTAGTCCCGACTTGTCCGCCCTCCCTCGTTTAGCGCTTGGTTACAGATGGGTTGCCTCGGGGAGACGGGGCACACAGCCGTCCGAGGGTTCGCCCTGGGCTGGGAATACCTCACCCCACGCCCGGTTCCAGAAAGGCCCCGATCCTGCCAGAATGGCCTTTGCTTCCAGCCAAAGAGCACCACCAACACACACACTTCCGCCTTGGAGCCATCCCGCTCTGCGCCTCGGCCGGCGCGACCCACAGAATTGGGACTCTGAGGGCAGGTGGGACGGCTTGGTAGTCAGACAGGAGAAGAGGGGTGGGGGTGGGGGTGGGGGGCGGGGTTGGCCTCCTCCCAGGAAGGTTCTAGGTGGAACCTCCATCCTCCGGGGGCGGGGAGGGGATGGGGTGCCTTCCTGGAGCGCGCGTGCTTTGGCGGAGCGCGCTGGGCCCGTTTCTCAGACCAGCTCCCTGAGGCAAAGAGGAACGGAGCTCCAGACGGCTGGTCCGGTGGGTTTGTGCGAGCGGCCTGGCTGGGGCTGGAGGGCTTCCCGCCTGTGGTGGATGACACGCCGTGCTCTTCTCAGAACCACGAGCCTTCTCGAGCGGCAGCGGTTCCCCTGCCCCCTTGGGAATAAACCGTCAGCTGGGTCTCTGTCGCTACGTTGTTTTGTTTGAAGTCCCCAGGAATATTCGAGGGTTTCCTGTTGTGCACAGAGACCCTCTGCGGGGAGAGGAGGGAGTGGAGGGGCTCGATCTCCCGTCTGTTTTATTCTGCGCACTCCAAGGGTCCGCACTGGGCTCCGGGGACAGGGGCTACCTTGGGGCGCTCTCTAGATTTTATACGCTGTTATTAAAGCAAGCTGTTGCATTTCATTCTGCCTCAGTTGGCCCACCTGTAAAATGGGGCTGATACCACCTACCTCATGAAGCGTCCAGGGTTCCGGTGCACGACTGGGTCAGGCAGCCTTCCCGCAGAGCTCGGGTGGGGGCGGACTCGGGATGCTTGCCCCGTCCATCCCCTGTGCGGGGGGAGGGGGGGGCTGGGCTGGAACGTTCCCGCCTTCTGTGGCAGTGCCCGGCTCACGCTTGGCTGCATCCCAGCTGTCTGCACAAGCCCACGTTCCAGAGCGGTGTTTCAGGACAGCACGGAGTCGGGCCTCGCCACCAAGCGCCAGGGCAGAGCCTCCGGTCACTGAGCACGGCCCTGGGTCCCAAGAGTGATCTCCAGGGCAGCCAGATGCTGCCCCCAAGTTTGTGACCAGGGTGGCTAAAATACAGCTGCTTCTTCAGGAATTCTTTCTCCCTGGTCGTCCGGGGTCGGGGTCTGAAGACTCCGGACCTCAGGTCCTGGGGGAAATACGGTCCCCATGTATCTTCCGCGGAAGGACGAGGTAGTTAAATAGATGCAGGAGGACGGCGGCCCTCCCTCTGT
The DNA here is from genome assembly GCA_028534135.1 of Potos flavus. Classification (NCBI taxonomy): domain Eukaryota; kingdom Metazoa; phylum Chordata; class Mammalia; order Carnivora; family Procyonidae; genus Potos; species Potos flavus. The sequence goes on from CM052897.1 coordinate 3,090,147, forward strand.
TCTCAGGGTCCCCCCACTGGAACCAAGCCCTGAGGCTCAGCCACCGCTGCTGGCGGGGCCGTGGACATGTCCGACGCCCCCTCTGTAAAGCGACAAACGCACGACACAGGGCACCCGAGGGCCAGTTGCAGTAACGTGCACAAGGGCTTTGCCGGCCGTAGAAACGGGCGCCGCGGTGGCATGCCAGATATGACCCCTCCTTTGTAACACGTGCCAACGGCGTGCACGGCGGCGTGGCTGCTTTCGATCCCACACTGAGGTAGTGCTCGCAGGGCCCATTGTCATCCCCAGCCTCGGCCAATGGCCTGCCGGGGCGTCTGCGACACCGCTGCCCTCGGGACGGACAGCGTCCACCCTCCACCGTCTTTCCCTCCTCCAGAGGTTACTTCTGAGACTGAGTTTTAAACACGCTTTTTTGAGAGGCCCTTGGTCACTAGGCAGTAAGCTGTCACCCTGAGGTTCATTTTTTCAAAATGACAAAGGACATCGGTAACAGAGTAATAGGATAACAAGTGACGGGGCCAAGCCCAGCCCCCCAGTGTCCTGGCGTGTCCGGCTGTCACTTCTCGTAAGGCCGTCTTTAATATTTCTGGAAACACGCCTGTTTCTTGTGAAACGCAGGGATGACCAAAGCATGCGTGCATTTCTTCAGCGGGAACTGGAATCGAAGTGCGGTTTTTCTGTGAAGACACCGCGGTGTCACTCTTTAGGACATGAGTAAGAGAGCAAGCTCTCTGTTTATACGAAATGTCACGGTCCCAGCGTTTGACGGGCGGCCTATGGCCCCTCGTCCACCTTCCGGCGCCCGTGGGCTAAGGGGGCATTCGGGCGCGCACGCCCATGTCTTCCAGGAGCTTCCGGTTGCTCCTAGAAACAGCCGAGGCTCGGGATCTCAGAAGAATCTTATTAAAAAAACAAGTGACAGGGAAGTAGTCCACAGAACGGAAGCTTCCGCGGCCCGCTCAGCTTGGAGAGGGCTGGGTTTGCCGCCGAGTCCCGGGGCCGCTAATGTTCGGCCTCTTCAGGGACGGGGCGCAGACGAGCGAGTCAGCCCTGTCCTCCACGGAGCAGTGGTGGCTCGCGACGCGCCCCCTGCCCGGGGGGATTGCTCTTTCAAAGACTCGAGCTAGCAGCGAACCGGGAGCTGCCGTTGCTGTTGGCATCACAGACCGTCGAGTCAGCAGACTCTAAAAGCGAAGTAAAAACTTTTTTTCCCCATCAGAAGACAGGCCCTGTGCGGTTGGCAAATTCTAGTGACTCGAAGGCCACATCTGACGCTGTCCCAACAGGGAGGCCCGAAATCGTCGGCCTTTAAAGGTGTCACGTGTGAGGAAGCTGCCGGCGTGCCCGGGGGCCTGGAGGGGTCTCCCGCTGGCACGCGACCGCGCTAGAATGTAGTTTCCTGTCCGGCCCCGAAAATCAGGCGTCTGTTGGCGTCACGTTGATTCTCATGGTTCGGGCTTCTCACCTTTGGATCAGAAAGCAGGTTTCTCTTAAAAGACATCAGGCTCCGGGAGGGCAGGAAGCCCGTGCCGGCCACCAGGCCCCCCGAGCAGGAGCGGGAGCGGGAGCGACCTCCTGCAGGAGGCCCTCCAGGGTCCCATGGCCACAGCGCCACCCGGCCCTCTGCGGCGGCTGAGCCCTAGGAGGTGGGTTGAGGGGTGGCGCACGCGGGGCTGCTCTCTGTTCCTTTCCTTTTCACGTGGCGTGGACACGGTCCTCGGTGGGAGAAGGAATCCTCCGGCCCTTTCTCTGAGCCTCTGTCTCGAATAGTCTGGAGAACTCCTTGGACGGCCACCCGCAGAAGCCAAGTCACCCAGACACCGAGTGGCCCGGCCGGCCGTGGGTTCAGATCCCCACAGCGGAGAGAGTTTGTGTTTACAGTTTTCTACCATCCCCAAGACAAACAGGCACCTTGATTGTTCGCGGCCTGCAGCTCAGGAGACCAGAGGTCACGGTGGCGCTCCAACCCCGAGCAGCTGGGAGCATCCCGTCGTTCTGGAAGGTTGGACGGCTTAGGTGTACACGGCGCGCGCCCGCGGTCCCCAAGCAAACTCCCTCCGTGTGAGAAGAATCGACACCTGCAAAGAAAACCCGTGGCAATTTGTCACGACTTTGAGGCTTAACTACAATGATTTCTACGAAATATATTTTGGCAAAAACACCGCGATGGCGTAATCGAACTTGTTAGGATCTTGTGGTCAGCAGTGTTTCCGTAAACATGAGCGGCTTCTGGGTTCACCGTCTTCCGCGTGCAGAAACCATTTCTGAGCAGCATTTGGTTGGCTGTGAGCTGTGCTTTATGGTTTTGCATTTCTGTTGAAAGTTGATTTGCATGTTGGATATTAAATTTATTTTTCCTCAGTGTTTTCCTCTGATGAATCTGTACTTAGTTTTTTCTTTAATGGGTATTTCAGATCAAATATAGGCGTTACAGCAATGCATAAACTTAGTGATTGAAACTTTATTTGCCCCCAAAGATTTCTTCTTCGAGTGTTTTTGGAGCTTTCACACAAGTTCCTTTCTAGAAATGCTGGAGATGGACAGAAACCACCCTGGGCCCTGGCTCCGGCCACACTGGGTCAGCCACGGGGTCGGGGTGCCTGCGGACGTGGTTTGGTCCCAGGCAGTATTTGCAAAATCCAATCAAAAGAGATGCGTTTCAAGTTTAGCGCCCAGTCCCCATAAAGCAGTAGTTTTTTCTGGAGAACCTCTTAAAAAGGTCTTGTAGCAATGGGAAGATAAATGCTTAGGATCAGAGTCAGGAGTCCCTCCCGACAGGCTGCCTGGTCTGCAGGAAGACGTTTCTGGGCCGAGGCGCTCTAGTGCACGTTTCTCGAGCTGACTCCGCCTACCAGAGGCTGATGGAGGCTCGGCGGTGGGCTCGCTCGTCCGAGCAGACGAACTCTAAGTTGTGTCTCAGGCGATGGGCAGGCGTCAGGCCTCCGCCCCGGCGGGAACTTACAGGACAGGAAGCGAAAACACAGAAGGGGGGGTCTGAGAGGAACACATACGCAAATCTAGAAATACAGTGCCAACTGTCACATCGAGGACATCTCTTGCAAACATCCGTTGCGTTAGAAACATCCAAACTGGGAGAATTTCCTGAAGCAGCACCACCAAGAGCAGATTGCGTGAGCGGTCACCAAGCAGGCAGTGTGGTAGGTAAAATTTTAAAAAGACGACGTCTTTGTTGCCATCCAGGTCAAACCCCCTTCTCATTAAAGAGGTAGGAGGAGGCCCCTCTAACACAGTCGCCTGAAAAACAAATATTTAACAGCTCTTCGTGGAGAAAGCTGCGCGAGAACCTCGTCCTAGGGGCTGCCCCCCCCCCAAGGCTAATGCTGCTGTTTCGGTCCTTCTGGTCCGTCTTCGAGGAACTCGTAGGAGCTACCGTCATGCCCTAGCTTTAGAAATACATGTTGGCTGGAAGAGAAAACCTTTGGGAATTTTCTATCGGGAGGAGGGGAAAATGTAAGATAAATTAATCCAAACACTATCCCAGTTCATTGTATATAGACATGCTGAATGGATAAACCTGCTGTACTTTGTGCTTGATTGTTAAAATGACGGGAAGAACAGCTGGAAAACTTATGTGAGAAGGGAAAATGTTTGTTTTGGGGGATGATAAAACAAAAGACGTCCTTTCTTTTGCTCACAGCTTCATCGCGTTGCTCCTGACTTGGCCTCTACATAAGCCGACAAGTTTGACAAGATTATTTCTTTTCCTATGTGTGGATTAAGGGTCTTTCATCTTGGAATCTGACTTTAATAAAACGATTAGATCGCTCAGTTTGAAAGAACCATGGTTTTTGGTGAACTTTAATATTTCGAATAAACAATTTTGTTTGGAAGATTTTAGACTGTCCCGGAAGCCGGTGAAGTTTAGTCCTTTAATGGGCGCGTACACGCACCTGAGCGGGACGCTGGGGACAGTCTGCGTGGGTCTGTGGCTCCCCTGGGCACGTGGGACCTGGGCCTGGGTTTTCACAGCCGTACTTCCCTTCCTGGGTGCAGAGGTGGAGGTGAGACACATGTGCAGAGGCTGGCACAGTTGTCCCCCTCCTGGAATGTGCCAGAAGGGCATCGCGGCGGAGCAGGGACTGGCCTGTGGGGGGCGGGGCGGTTCTCAGACTTGCGCGTGTGTCAGAACCCTCTGTTGAAACTCACACAGCCGGGGATGAACATATTCTGGAATTAGTGAGGTTTTGCACAGTTGTGTGACTATACTAACAACGACCGAACCCTACACTTTAAAAAGTATGAATTTCTCGATAAAAACAAAACAAAAACCACGCCATTCCCCTCCCCACCACCATTTCTAACAAGTTCCAAGGTGTGGCCACCGCGGCTCCCAGCTCCACGCTTGGAGAACCCCGTTCTCGGTGGCCCACCAGGTACTTACCATGGGGCTGGTGCGTTTTGGGGACAAGCACCCTCTTGTGTCACTTAGTTCCCATGGGACGTTACTGGTTCGGGACTACCGCCTCGATGAGTCAGTTGGTCTCCTCAGTATCTTACCAGGACACACCTCCGAGTCACTCAGCACCTGACTCCAAAATCGGATCGTAACTCAATGACGGTTGAATCTGTTAATGCCTTAATAGTGATTTCCTAGCTGAAAATGTAAAGTTCTAGCATTCCAATGCGTTTTTTTCTTGATCATCTTCATCTTTATAGTTTTAAAATGTCCTTAGGAGGGTTCACAGATGTGTGACTGGGGTGGACCTGGACACAGATCCCAAATCCATGCGTGACCTGTAAGAAACGCGCTCACCCGCCCCAGCGCTGAGCTTTGGGGGAATCCGGCGCCCGTGACGCAGCGACCAATACTGATCTGTAAGGACGTGAATCCCACACGACAGACTCTCGTGGTTTGGAAGCGGCCGCAGGCGCACACGCAGGGGCCGAGAGGAAGCAGAGCCTCCGCCGCCTGGGGGTTTCCGCGCCGGCCCGCTCCCTCCGGCCCACGGCACTTGTATCGACACCAGGAGCGTCACAGAGGAACATAGAAGTGTCAAACACTGATTTTGTTTACTTTCCATTTATTCACATTTCATGGATTATTACACTTCCTCGAAAACTAATACAAACTGAGATTACATTGTCTGACAATTCAAGTATTTTAGTTTTAGAAAACAATTTCCTATATAAAATAGAAAGCAAACAACTTATCTGATTGCTAAGAAGTCTTACATCTGTTACGATCACGTCTGCGTCAAGCAGAATACGGAGCCCCAACCACGACTGCCTCTGGCCAAGAACGGCCCGGTGCTCGGAGCGGGACTGGACGGGCTCCTTGTGGTCCCCGGTCGGCACCGCGGGACACACCGGTTTCTACCACAGATTCTCACTTCGAGAATGAGAAGCAATACCCAGGGGTTGGGAGTGAGCCACTGGGCTTGCAAATCCTTCAAAATGCCCTGTGCTTGCATTCTGACTTCAGAAATCAAAGAAGAACGGATAGATGCTCAAAAGACGTGTTTAACTTTAAAATGAAACCAAAAAGGCTTTCTCAGTGATAACTTGCTCTGCACTCAGATAGTAAGATGGGATTTTTTTTCTCTCCCCCAGAACAGGTAGATTCTTTTTGGCATGCAGCATATCAAAAATATGATTTAGAACTGAAATTGTAAAACTATAATCCTTTTCAAGAAATTTCATAAACGGTCAGACTTGTCCTTCCCTGGAAAACAATCTACACTGCTTTAAAAACTGGACACACATTTCCAGCCTGTAATTCTAAAAACGAAGACAGCACACGTTCATTTTTTTGCTTACTGGGGAACGCTCAAAAGAAGGACACACACCAGTTTAAAAAAGGCCACTGGGACACTCAGTATTTGTCAAGATGCAACACAACTCATTTCGGATTAAAGGTTAAAAACACCTCCCTTCAGGCCACACAGATGATATATGTCATAGATCCTCTAACTAAATACAAAAAATTTCAGTCTGCGTTAAACATTTTAAAGCCTAATTTCTAATATTTTTGTTAAAAATAAATCTAACTAAACCCACGGGGCGGAATTTAGCTACTAATACAGCGGGGGAGAGAAGACGGGCCCTCTGGGGGCCAAAGGGGCCTCTTCCCCCACGTAACATACAAATATTTAGGTTTTACAAGAAAACCCACACACACTCAGGCTCTTGTATGAATACACAATTAGACACCAGCAAGTTCCTCAAGGGGAAGTGACATGAAGGAAATACGGTGTTGGGAGTCACCGCACACGCGTCACACCTGTCCCTGTAATTGTCACTTTAACAGTGAGTATTAGCAGCAACAATTTGCTGGGAATGTCAGGAGAAGAGAAAGCCACACATACCCACTAATGCAAAAAAGATTATGAACTCTTTTTCCGGGGGCGGGGGGCGGAGGGGGGTGAAAGGCGGCCCAATCCTGATGCCGTCAGGCCACGTTTGGCAAACATACCACTGGCCACCAGAGGCCAGCGCGGCACCCCCCAAAAGTGCCCAAGTGGCCTCGAGGCTCCTGGGGACCACGGGTGGGCCACACGGGACAGAAATCTGTGCCCTGCATTTCCTCATCCTCGTAGCGGCTGGATGACCTCCCTCAAGGCCGGGTGGGCCACGGCCGCTGTAACACTATCGACCCCCACGTGCTAGAAATCACCTGTAACAAACACTCAAGAGTATTCTCGATTCTACAAAGAAAATGCAAACGTAACTGCCACTCCCTCCCTGGCTGTCCCAACGTGACAGCCTGAGCGCAGCCCACAAGCGTACGCTCCCCTCGCCGCGTCTATCCGCAGTCACACAAAGGACCCGAGTCCCTCGCCGGCATCAGGACACGGAAGTGCAAGAATCTCACGATCAGTGTTGGCCGAAGGCCACACCTCAAGCATCTGAGTTAACACACTGGATCATAAAATGGTTTCCCTGCCCCCTTTACAAATCTCTAAAAATTATAGCTTCTTTTTAAAAAAGCAACTGTACTATCTACAATTATTTTCTAGAGTTTTCTAAAGTCAGAAGACATTACGTACGGAAGATCAGAACATACCAGTGTGAGCCCTCAGGCACGGACCCTGAGCCTTGAAACAAAATCATATGGTACCAGCATTGAATGATTAACGAGGAATGAAAGTGGGCGTTTAAACGTGAAAATCTGTATCTAATTCATGTGCCCAGAATCTTGCAAGAACGCTAGGATCCGGTACCGGAGAGCTGCGGGGAAGGGACACAGCTCTGCTCCAGCATAACCACGACTCCCTTCCAAATGGACATACTGAGTATCCTACTTGTAAAAAAAAAAAAAAGTGGAAACTTCAGGTATCAAATGTAGAATATACTTCTGTCTAAAGTTAAAGGCAACATTGACACACACACTTTCAATTCCATTACCTTATTGCATGTTTCCGGGCTAATTCACATGGCTCGTGTTCAGTACGAGCTCTTAGGACCGTAAGCAGTAAGTAGCTCTTAGACCCCTAGGGTTCATCGTGGTACGAAGAGCTAAGACGTCTTCTTTCTTCTGTACCATGCTCTAACTTTGACTTAACTTTCATTTCTGCAAGGGTTTGTTGTCGGTGGTTTACTATAAACTATAAGCTACCAAATTTGTGCTTTTAAACCTCATTCCTGGCAATCCCCCTCTATTGTCTTTGTCTGCAGGGGAACAGAGAAGAGCACCTCAAGAATGAAACTACGAAACCAGAGAACAAGCTACTTGTTTCCTTTTCAGATGGAAAAGCAGTTCCTCCGTCAGGTAAAGCAGCCCACAGGGTTAAAAGGCCAGCGTCTGCAGATAAAGAGCTACAGCCTCTCATGCCGAGGGGGAGCAGTCCGGGACTCCCGGTTCGGCTGTAACGTAACGATACGAGAAAGCACAGGAAAAATACCTCGGTCAGAGCGTGGCAGCATGATTCGTTTGGGAAGAGCGCTGTTCTCCGGAGAGAATGCTACAGGCAAGCTTCCTCCTGGACACGGGGGCTGCCGGCGAGCCCCGCCAGCGGTGGCGACAGACCCCAAAACCCGTGGATCGGAACAGCCTTTGGGAAGTCTAATCGATACCCTGATTTCAGCCTATTAAGAAACCACTTGTGGTCGGTTTAATAAATGAACATTAAAAATCTTCCAAAAAAATGTCATTCAAACGTATTTTACACATTAGACAGTTCTTAAGGGAGAATACAGGTTCTTGACACTTAACATTTAAAGGTTTTATTGGCCATATTAATCTTCCTCACAAAGTTTTAAGTTACCTCTAAGTTCTTAGAATGTCAAAGTAAGAAGAGAAGAAAAACTGACTGAGTCTAAGGGGCGGCGGGGGAGCAGTAACTTGGCGGCGGTCCCTCAGCCCAGCTGTGTTCAGGCATCCTTTTTCTCCAGTAAAATTTTGTGCAACTCATCCGCATCCTCGCCTGTTTTGACCCGGATTAACATGGTGACTGGGATGGTGGCGTTCTTCTCATCGACGGGCGGGTTGGGAACACAGACGATCAGGACGTTGTTCTTCCCCGTTCGGGAACACGGCATGTTGGGCGGGATCAGAACATTCAGCAGTATGTTGCCTGCATGTCGACATAGGAAAATGGACATGATGATCACACAGACCACACTACAGGTCCCCGAGACCAAGCCTCAGCGCGCGACACGTGAAACACAGAAGCCCTCCCGGACCAAACGGATCTAAAACTGGGCGCCATCGGGAAGGTCGGGGAGGAGGGCCCGGCTTCCCTGACGCGGGTGCCAGCATGGTGTCCTGCACACAGGCCGGTGAGGCCCCACCGCGGAGACGTGGCCTCCCGCCCACCGGCCCCCCAGCACACCGTCCCCCCAGCGCGCCGTCGCAGCGGCCAGGCCTCCTGAGAGGTGTCCGTGCTCACACCGGAGGGAGACCGCGTGGGCATGACCCGGAGCCTCCACGAGGTCACTCCGACGAAGGCAGAACGGTTAAGGAAAGCTCTGTGGCTCTCAGGCTAAGAGCACTACGACAGCGACGCGTCACCCACGAGTCAAGCCCACAGGAAAGAAAAAGCCGCACAGAAGTTTCTGCAACCCGGCCCGGCCTCGCAGTGCCTACGGCTTCCTCATGGACCAGCCCCGGCCCCCCGCTTCCGGTGGGTCGTTCTAAGGGCGAGGCTGGGGTGCGAAGGGGAGCCGGCAATGTGTTACTTCCGACACAGAGCAGATCCCTTTAAACGGTTAATTCCCCTTCTGTGGTTACTGAGCCGTCCAATTTACCCGCAGCTTCCTAGTCACGCTTCTAACACAAAGTAAAATGAAAACCATTTTGGTTACTTCCTTTAACACATCTGCGTTTTCTTACAAGGCTGTTACTCGATTCAGCCTATAAATAATCAGTAACGACAGGAGGCCTCTGATCGCAATGACTGCTCTTTTGTCCCCTCGAAACACACCGCTACACCTGAAAACCCCCACCCCGCTGGAACCCGCAGGGCCAAGGGATGGTGCACTCCGCGGCCCGCAGCGTTCCGCGCCTCTGGAAACACGGGGTACCCACCTAAATTGGTGTCTGCCCGCACCAACAGCTGCGTCTTCTGATTGGCCGTAGGCTTTAAATGCAAAGTACCCACACCTTTCTCTTTAAATTCGTTGTCTTTCTTGTAAAACAGTTTACACCTGTGGAGAAAAAGCAGCGAGGCCATCAGATACTCAATGGACAAGTTTCCTAACAACCGCTGTTTGCACTTGCGTGGGAAGACCCTGGACTTAGGGGCACCTGGGTGGCTCAGTGGGTTAAGCCTCTGCCATAGGCTCGGGTCATGATCCCAGGGTCCTGGGATCGAGCCCCGCGTCGGGCTCTCTGCTCATCAGAGAGCCTGCCTCTCTGCCTACTTGTGATCTCCTTCTTTTTCTTTCTCTCTGTGTCAAATAAATAAAATCTTTAAAAAAAAAAAAAAGACCCTGGACTGAGACTGGGCTTGGGTACAAACCCAAATAAGAAAATCGGGTTAGGTATCCTAGAGCCCTCCTCTATTTTTCCCAATTATTAAAATAGTGGGTCGTGTGCAACTTGGAAAAAACACTTAACTGAAGCTCCTTATCCTCAATTCAGTCCCAACCACAGCAAACACGCCACACCTCTGATGCGCTCCTTTGGCCCTGAGCTCAAGAGGCCAATCTGGTCCTTTCGGGCACAGGAACAAATACAAGACCCTCTGCCCCCATCTCTCCTCCCTTTTCCTATTTATTTTTGAATTTTCTTCAGGACTCCTTCAATTTTTGATCTACCAAAATGCTGAAATTTTGGAAATCACTTTTTTTTTTTTAAATTCATTTAAGAGAGACAGGGAGAGAGAGAGAGAGAGAGCACAAGCAGGGGGAGAGGGAGAGGGAGAAGTACACTTCCCACTGAGCAAGGAGCCCCAATGTAGGGCTCGATCAGGACCCCGGGATCATGACCTGAGCCAAAAGCAGACACTTCACTGAGCCCCCAGGCGTCCCAGAAAACACTGTTAAGCAAGGCCTGACAGTAATGTAATCCAACGCCTCCCCAGCCTGCCATGTCCCGCATCTCCTTGGGTCATGAACACGCAAATCAAACCGCTGCCCGCTCGTCTGAGTCATTCCAATTAGGAAAGAAATCACTCCTGTGCAGGTCATCTGCGTAATTAAATTTAAAAAACAAGCAAAAGAGGGGCGCCTGGGTGGCTCAGTGGGTTAAAGCCTCTGCCTTTGGCTCAGGTCGTGATCTCAGGATCCTGGGATCGAGCCCCACATCGGGCTCTCTGCTCAGCAGGGAGCCTGCTTCCCTCTCTCTGCCTGCCTCTCTGCCTGCTTGTGATCTCTGTCAAATAAATAAATAAAAATTAAAAAAAAAAAAAGCAAAAGGAACTGTTGGATTTTTAAAAGCTCTCAGAAATAGTAACACTTGGGAATTCCACAGGATACAGTGACTGTTAACACTGCTGACTCCGTCTGAAATTTCTGTATTTAAAAAAAAAAAACCACATCTAGTGAAGGATCTAAGATGGCACAATGACTTTTCTGTAAATGTTTGTTAAAAAGTACTAATTTCATTTCATTGGGATGAGATGATTCAATACTTCTCCTTAGCTTTCTTCTGAAAGCACCAGCTCTCCTATAAAAACAAAAGTGAAGAAAAAACCAAAACCGCTCTCATCACTGGGGAAGAAATAAAAGGCTGGACACGATGCAGAACTTTTTGGCTGAAAAAACCCACAAGGGCCAACCAGGTCTCCATGAGGGGAGGATCCCTCCCGATGAAGAGCAGAAGTAAAACCAAAGGGGAGGTCAGTGACCAGCTGACTTTCTTTGTGTAGGAAGTCGGGGGGGGGGGGGGGGGGGGGGGGGGGGGGGGGGG
>CM052897.1:3101560-3111834 GCA_028534135.1 Potos flavus
GACCCCAGGACGGGATGCTCAGCAAATCCTGTGGGGTAAGGTCACCCCAGAGGCCGCCTTCCACATCTTTGAAAACTCGCTCAGCACATGGGCTCCTGGGACTCTTACTTTTTGGAGTAAAAAGCATCTTCTTCTTTTACTTCAGTAACTACTACTTTGGGCGGCTCGTCGTTCTCTTCTTCATCTCCACCTTTTAGAAAAACAACACTCACTCAGTAAAATTCAAATCAAGAGCTTAAAAATGTCACAAAAGAAGTTACCCATCCCCCAACACCTCAACCTACAAATTCCTTGTAAGCTGATGCAGAAATCGAAAGCACACATCTAACTGGGGTGGGGGGGCCTCACTGGATTTTAATTATTTTGTGAAAAATTCGGATAATTTTTAATGCGAGCATGCTTTCTCTTCTAAACGTTAATTTGGAGAAAGCCTCGGAATGAAAAACTGTCCATGCTTAGGACTCGGTGCAGCAATTTTTACAGAAAATTAAACACAGACTCCAGATCACCCACTGGAAAAGGAAAATCTCCGACAGGCCTCTCACGGCTCCATCCCCAGACGCTCCTGGGCCACCGGGTGTGTCCCGCGAAGGAATAATCAGTCTCCGCGATGGCCGAAGAGGAGGACAATAAAGCTGGTTACAGGGCAGGCTGTCAGAGAAACCGCCCCAAAGCGTGAGCGGGCTGCGTCTGCGCAGCCCCACGTCTAGAGGCTCGCGCCCCGGGCGCCCTCGCGGACGGAGCCCCAGAACCAGGGGAGATCTACGACACTCCGATGCAAACAATGAGCCTCCGGAGAAAGACGGTCTCAGGACACACACTAAATCTAAGAGCAACTCTCAGAAAACATTCTGGGGGCGCCTGGGTGGCTCAGTGGGTTAACGCCTCTGCCTTCGGCTCAGGTCATGGTCTCGGGGTCCTGGGATCGGGCCCTGCGTCGGGCTCTCTGCTCAGCGGGGAGCCTGCTTCCCCCTCTCTCTCTGCCTGTCTCTCTGCCTACTTGTGATCTCTCGCTCTCTGTTAAATAAATAAATAAAATCTTACAAAAAAAAAGAAAAACAATTCTGGTGCTCAAACAAGTCGAAGGGGCCAGACTGAAACTCCCAAGAAGGCAGCCGTGAGCAAGGCTCCCCAGGGCGGGCCCAGGCAGCGAGACTGCAGACTCGGGCAAGTTCACAGCCTCTCTGGCGCGCGGAGCGGCACGGCCACCAGACTAGCAGGGAGGGGAGGGCTTTGCCATCGGGCACCACGCGGGGACCCAGCCTCATTCACGCCCCCCGCGCAGGCAGCCTTGCCGTTCCTGGGACCGCCCGGGGAGCAGGACCACTCCCCAGCGGCCGTATTTAGGGCAGAGAAATAAAAGGGAGATCTTTAGTCTATGCTTTGCTCCGGAGGGCCCCTGCCTGAGGATGGGCTGGAAGGAAGGGAAGTTTCGCTCCCGGGAGAAAACGGCCGGTTTCTTTCGTTCCCAAGTATCGAGAAGTGCACACCTCCTACGAGATGTACTTTTTAACTGCTTACAAATAAGTGACTTCACACAATGCATTCACAACCACCAGGGGATGAGGAGAGACTACACCGTTAACCGATCTTTCCGAAGACCTAAGAACAGGGAGTAAAGGGCCTGTGACTCCGGCCCAGTTTGGGGCACTGACGCCACCCAAGGCAGATGCTTCTGGAAAGGTGGCTGCAGACACGGGGGGGAAACCCCACCCATTTGTTCCTGGGGCTGCACAGTCTCCCATTTTTATTCACGCTAGAGTACTATTTTGCCATGAGACTTCACCTATGATTAAATCTCCCAAACACAAGACATGCCAGACACTGATGACAATTCCTTCAGTTACAACCCAATTCTCAAGCACTGCTGATTCACTTAATTTTTTGATGCGCAGAACCATGCGTTTAATACTTTTCCAAGTCACTGTGCCAGATATCGTTAGAGTCTTCATTTTTACCTTTAGATTCTCTACAAAACGGGTCTTAGTCCACTTTACAAAGAGGGAAACAACAGACTCGACAGTGTCCGAGCGCACTTCTGGGAAGCAGCGGGAGTGCCGCCGGGAATCCCGATCCGCCTGAAGCACAGAGCCCGAGACTCAGCTCCGAGACAGACTCGGGAGGATAAACTTCATCATTACCTTTGCAGTCGCTACTGCCGCCCTCGGCCTGTACCTCCAACGTTTTCGCGGAAAAAGGTGAAGCCGCTGGTTTATTCTGGGCCAGATCTTTGCCAAATAAACTGGAGTTTCCAGAAGAAAACGAAAACCCAGTCAGGGGGCTGGAGTTTAAGGAGCCCAAGACAGAACTGTCGATCTTCTTGCCGAAGCTGAACGAGGCGCCTGCAGCCCCCACGGACGGCTCGGTCGTCTTCTCGGCGCCGCCCTCCACCCTGCTGCCAGCAAACGGGAACGTCGAGTCTTGCTGCAGTTTTGTTGCCCCAAACAGGGAAGGGGACTGGGTGGCAAGGGGCATCTTGTTAGTCTCGCTTTCGGAACTCCTGCCGCCACTGCTCCCGTGCTGTTGTTCAATCCCCGTGAGGTATTTCTCGTAGTCTTTAAAGATGGGCGTCAGGTCGCACAGGGGGTTGGTGTTCACGTGCTTGGCGATCCAATCCCGGACGGAGCAGTTTAGGGCGGCCAGCTGCTTGTGGTAGGCGCTGCGGTGGCAGGCGGCGCTGGTGGCGAGGCCGGAAGAGGAGGGCTGCTGACTGTCGCCGTTCGTTCTGGGAGTTAAAACCTTTTTATCGACCAAGGAGGTAGGGCCGTTTGCAGCAATAGATCCTGTAGGGAATTGAAGTTTGAAGAGTTTACTGAGAAGCTGATTTGATTATATGACCCGGATTTTTGTGCTGTTCGGTCTTCATATTTTCTGCTTTTATTGTATCCTGTATTTTTGTGACAGTTCAGGAAGTATGTGCATATCTAGTAATATTTAGGAACCGGTGACCCCCAAAATCAAACTTTATACAAGAACACGGTCTCTGATGTGCTTGCCTTAAGCTTTTACAGTTTAAAATAATCTTTTCTTTGAAAAGGAGGCCGGCTTCCCCCAGAACTGTCACAATAGTTAGCAGAAAACTTAATCCCCAAGGTTGTAGGGATGAACATCCATTAATGCAGTTAAAACCTTAACAGAAAGTGCCGGCTTAATCACACTACACATTCTGCCTCATTAAAACAAAACAGTATACATTTATGAGACTGACGCGCTACCTACTGCGCTAAGGAGGCACTAAAACAGTATACATTTAAAATAACTAGCGAAGTACAATCCGACCAGCCATGATCGCTTCTGAAAACTGAAGACCGGAGCCCATGATTCCATCATTCTCTGTTGCTGATCCCAAGAGTTCTAGACCCATTCTCTCAAAACAGGATCACTCGGTCACCACATCCCGGGTGAAATAAATCTAGAGGGGAGGACCCATAAGTTCCTCATAGGGGTGGCCCACACAGAAGTCCTTGGTACACAGAGAACGAATGAGTACATGGGCAGCCAGGTCTTTACGGAGGGTCCACTGAGAGCTTCCTCTTCTCCTCTGACCCCACAGGTCAGCTCTGAGGGTCAGCCTCATTTCATAGTGGAAGGTTTGGAGGCTCAGAGGCTAAGGAACTTGACCAGGCTTGCACAGTCAGTGACTACCAGCAGAGCTGAGAACAGAACCTGGGTCTATTTTGTCTCAAAAGCCTGTGCTCTACTCACCCTGCAAAGAGCCAACATCGCCCTAATTTCCATCCCTTTCATTATTACACTGTTTCTGCTCATGTAGTCCCAGGACCCAGGATAAAGTACAAGGAAAACATGGTTGCAAAGTTATTTCTCCTACTGTCTTTACACAGATGTGGGGGGGGGGGGCCTACTCACCAAAGGCTGTCTTGCTCTCCGCGGCTGCCCTGGCGCTGGAGAAGGGAGGGGCGCCGGTTAGGCCGCTTCCGTTAGACAGTCCTTCCAGAGGCTTCCCTCCAGCACCATTGCCAAATCCAGAAAACCCTCCTCCTCCAGAAGGGACAACCAAACCTTTAAAACCTTTAAAGGCCCCTCCACTATCGGACTGAAACATAAAGAAAGCGCACGTTAGAGGACTCCATGCTTCCTAACTAAATAAGCAAGCGCGTGACAGGCCCGTGTCAGCTGAGAAGCACCCAGAACCCATCCAGCACCAAGGAAAAGGAGCAGCAGGCGCGGAGACAGGACCCGAGACCGACTTTACTCACAGTGACGGCTCTGCGGTCCAAAGCTGCCTTCCTGACACAGCCATGAAGATAGGGACTTACAGTGAAACTTGTTTTTAAAAATATATTTAAGATATAGAAGCAAAAAAGACTAATGCGATCAATTTGTGTACACAGCCTCAGAATTATAACTAAAAACAAACATTCTAAAACGACTAGACCCCAAATGAAGCATTCTTCTTGTACTACTCCATCAAAGACCATTAGCCTAAGGGAGCTGTAGAAATACCAAGTCAGGCTGACTGACGAAAGTATCTTACCCATTCTCCCGTGACTTCCTAAAGCACTCCTGTAGCTTTTAGCTTCTAGAAACATGAGCAGTTGACTCTCAAATCTAGACCTTCCCTTGGTTGAGAAATCCAGAGGCAGCATTTTTATTCTCCATTTTCTCGCTACTTCCATCAGCAAGGTCCTTCTGGTAGACCTTTCCCACTGCTGCTGGCTTCCTCACATCTCCAACCTACGGTGCTCTGGAGTATCTGGCACTCCTTACGCGCTTCTAAACCTGCCCTCTGCCGTGCACCGCGCAAACCCTCGGAGGAATGCTTCTCAGTTTACGTTGCTCTGCTGAAGTTACCTTTCTCCTCCATTCAAAACTAGTGGTTACACCACAGGGGGCATGACCTGCTTCCTGGATCCAAGATTCAAGGGAGGCTCAAGGAAATATTCTGGGAAACACGTCACGGCATACATGCTTCCAAACATCCGAGGGAGTGCACAAACCTTATGTTTTCACCCAAATGAATTATGATCATGAGCTCACAAAAACATTACTTCAACTAGAAACTCTTCGTTTTCTGAATGGGTTGGTTAGCCTAATAATATTGCAGTTTTCAGAAAACACAAAAGTTTCAATCACATCCTCAGGAATTTCAGATGGTTACTGACCGCGGATACAATTATGGCAATAAAATTAAACAAAAAAAGGCAAAAATCTTAGACTTGTATGAATTTTAATGCGTGTAATAAATACAGCTTAGGCCCTGACACTCTCGTTTGATTTTTGATAATTCAATATTCCAAATACAGCAAACCCACAGCTACCATCTTACAACCGTATTTCTCGGACAAAGTAGAAAGCTGCGAGTGGCTCCTCAAAGCCTATTACTCTGCTGAGACTCAAAAGCCACAGGCTATTTTGAGTGATTTTAGAAACTGTTAACAGCAAATTGGCTCTAGAATCATCACAAAAATTCAAGAACCACTGATTAAAAAAAAAAAAAAAAAGGAACAGGAGTCACTCAGAAAAAGGACAGAAGTGAGCAAGAAACTGTCCATTTGGGCCCCATGGAACAGACATGTCCCTGGGCCTGCCAGTCTCCCTCACTTATTTTTCTCCATGGCTCTTAGAGAAAAACAAAAACTACGCACTCCATGTGTCTCTTCCATCATTAGGATGTAAGTTTCACAAGGCATGGGTATTTTACTTCCTCCTGTTTTTACCCACCAATGTATCTCCAGCACTTAGCAGGTCTGTTGGAATAAATGGACAAATCCACAACAGGTGACCCCTGAATAACATGGGGGTCAGGGATGCCGACCCCCCTCCCTCATTAACCACCCCCCACCCACTCCCCCGCGTATAAATGGACTCAGGCAATTCAAACCCATGTGGTTCAACAGTCAACTCTTTATGGGAAAAGGCAAAGGCCCATTTCAGCATTGAAGCGGGTGACATAAACTTTAATTTCTCATTATACAAGTTCTAAAAGTTATAGCTGAAATGATATGTGGATTTCAACTATCCCTGTTCATTTCCTTTAACAGCCCGAGGGCTCCCCACACCCCTTCCCTTGGGCCGAGTGTACACTGTGGTCTACATGGTCTTTGCCTCTTCGTGGTCATTCATAAGAGGCACCATCCCTCCTCAAGGCGGTCTTCCTTCCTTCGGCTTCTCCGTCTACAGACTGCCACTCTCAGCTACACCCCGGTTTCAACCTCCTGCACAGTGACGACTCTCAGCTGCACCCCGCTGCCACCCCTCCTCCCGCACCACGTAACCACCGATACACGTAGTGGTCTCCTGCAGAACCTCACTGGGATGTACCCCAGGCCCTTAAAATACATTTCCCCAAGTAAACCAATCACTTCCTCCCTAATTAAGTTGTCCTTCCCCCGCTGTATCTTCTCCACGAGCGAGCCGTCCAACTTCACTAGGCTCAACACCTACACCCAACTCGTCATCAGTCTCTAAGAATGAAATGGACCAGAGGAAACTGAACAGGGCCACCGCAGAGGTGCCGCTGAGTGGGCTCCTCCCAGCTGCCACCCAGGGTGCACACACCAGCTTCTCCAGCCTGACAACAGACGGCCAGGCCACCAAGTCAGCACGCAGGCGTCTGGAGTGTGTTCGAGGGCTGAGGATTGTACTGGGGAAGCGTTATTTAACGTGGAGTGATGGCTGAATGCGAACCCCATGACTTCAAGAGTTACAACTCATCTTTTAACCCTTGTGAACACAGGAAGGAAACATTTAACACACTATATGGGGAAGAAAATCCACATGTGAAATGCTTCCCTTACAGCTAAAGGACTCTCCCGCCCCGCGCCTCCCCCCCGCGCCCCCCTCCGCCCCCCCTCCGGCCCCGCGCCTCAATGGCAGGGAGCAGAGGGACTGCGAGAACACCCTGCATTTCCCTTCCTTATTCCACCTGCCACCCACTCCTCCTCTTATTGCCGCTCGGCTCGAGTTTGTCTGGATCTACACTGTATTTCTACAGCTGGATAAGGTGCACATCTCATACTTATTGGTTTCGATCTCCCATGGTCCACCTCAAGGATTTTTCACAAGTAGAGTAAGCATTTTAAAAAGCATTTATCGATCTGACTGCTTCCAGAGGTAGAAATGCTCTGCAATTAGAAATCAAATTAGTGTTTAATACCAAAAGCGGTAAGAAAACACTCACTTCAAATCCAACATTTCTACGCTTTGCTTTCTTTATGGCTCTATTCTTCAAGACTTCCTCACTGGCCACTGAGAATGTTCCCACCTGCAGGTGTACAAATTAAACAGCAGTAAGATGAGGCCCAAAAGGAGAACAAATGCTAAACAAAAAAGCCTGACCAAACTTATCTTAATATCTGCTGGTCTTAAAGTACTGTTAATACTGGCAACAGATTATGGAGAGGGCACGTCACAATAAAGTTTACGTCTATCATCTATCTCGTGAATCCCAAAG
Organism: Potos flavus; assembly: GCA_028534135.1. Lineage (NCBI taxonomy): Eukaryota > Metazoa > Chordata > Mammalia > Carnivora > Procyonidae > Potos > Potos flavus. The sequence continues at coordinate 3,108,975 of CM052897.1, forward strand.
CTACTTAGGTGAATCCGAAATCTTCCAGATCTATACAGACCCAGGCTTTGGATCACAATCCAGAGGAGGGCACACAGGAAAGTTCCGACAAGACTAAGACCGTCAAAAGTCTGGTAGAGGGGCGCCTGGGTGGCTCAGTCAGTTAAGCGTCCGACTCTTGATTTCGATTCAGGTCATGATCTCAGGGTCATGAGATCCTGTGTTGGCGTGGAGTCAACTTGATACTGTCTCTCTCCCTCTGCACACCCCCCCCCCCAACCTAAAAGTAAATAAAATGTAAACAAAAGAAGTTTGGTAGAAAACTATTCAGGACCAGTTCTTCAATTAGAAATATATTCAAAGATATGAATAAAACTTAGAATAAAAATCCAGTTTTAAGAAGCAAAATCTATTCTTCAAAAGCCAAAAGATACCTTAAAGATCATTTAACAGTTGGTAAGAGCCGGTTTCTCAAACCCAGATGCCCAAATCTAGGATCTTACTATTGCACGTTTCAAAAACAGAGTTTGTTTTTACCAACATGCACTTGATATTTACGAGAGACCTTGCCCGTTGCCCGGCATCTCAGAGACCACTGGTACACACGGGGCTCGAAGGGACCCCGTTTCAGCTACTGCTCTTGCCAGTGGCTAAAGCGACTATGCCCACAATCAGGAATCTGCTGAAGATCTTTGGCTTTATTTCAATCCTTCTCTTACCCTGTAGGGCTGGCATAAAATACTTTTTGTAAGAAGCTGTCTTGGTAGTTATTCCAGATCATGTTAAACTTAAAGAGATCTCTACACTAAAGAGAAGGGACCGTCCGGCTATACCTGTCCTGAATTCAATGTAACGTCCTTCCTGATTCATTTTCATTCCTGAAATATGTTAATGTCAGAGCAAATCATTAGTCAGTAATCATAAATCGTACTAGACACAGAATGTAACACTGTGCATAAGACCTGGAAAAAGTTACCAAAGATTTGGTTGGCTAAAAAGCACCAAGTCAGTTAGAAATGTTAAAAACCTTATCAAAATATTAATATACTTGTGATTTGGTTTCCCTAAACATACTAATACATATATTTGTAAAGGAAAAAATGTTCATACTACAAGACAGATTCCGAAAGAAGGAAGATGGTTTAAGAATAAGCTTGGAACACACTTTCACAGATTTCTTTCTTTCTTTTTTTTTTTTTTTCTTAACCTTAGCACTAGTCTATTAACTCGAAAGGCTAACTTGGTTACAGATTTCCTTAGTGAACTGGAAAGGGAGCATCAAACTGCTGATGAGGCACGAAAAATGTAGCTGTGTTCTACTCTTTGGAAGAGAAAAATTAAAATATTTCCTCAGGGAAGACCATTTTTATTTTGTTAGGAAAGAAACTAGGCCACTCTAAATTCCATTCCAATTAATGCGATTTGGGGGAGGGAGGGTTCAGATCCGTGTGAACATGAAATAAGACAGGCTTCCAAGATGCATTAGAGCACGGGAGGTGGCCTCAACCTGAAATCTCAAATTATGGGTGTGGCAGACTGAGATGCACGTGGTGGGGAACCACTTCTCAAGTGTGAGCGCTGGCACCTTGCTGAGTTCACAATTAGATTGCTTACTCACTCTCCAGTCTTGACTAAAACAATGGGTTTAGAATGCAGGAAGTACATGACATTCAGGAAGGTGCTTCTACAAAGCAGCAGAATATTTCAGGAATAGGCACTAGCAGAAAAAGACACCCAAATGTAATTAATTAATTTCTAAACTAACAGGTCATAAGAAACCAAACTATTTTTTGGTCAGGCTGTTCCTTAAAAGACCTTTTAATTTTACTACAAAATCTTCCTGAGGAATCCCAAAATGAATTTAAAGTTAGAAGCATCATTCTTGGGGAAAGATCTTACCTCTTCTGCTTCGTCTTCTTGATCCCAATTCCTGTCTGTCAATTCCTTCTCAGCAATTCTTTTGGCCATATTTTCGAACCTAAGTTAAAAGTAAAAAGAAATGAAACGTGCTTTTCTAGACTAAGATGTGAGAACTTACAAAGAATTTTTTTAAAAGATTTATTTATTTATTTGAGAGAGAGAAGGCACACAAGCAGGAAGGGCAGAGGGAGAGGAAGAGAGAATCCCAAGCAAGCATGAAGCCTGAGGAGGAGCTTGATCCCACAACCCTGAGATAGTGACCTGAGATGAAACCAAAAGTCTGATGGCTTAACTGACTGCACCACCCAGGTTCCCCAAGAATTTACAAATAATTTTTAAAAGAATTTTTACAAAGAATTTTAAAAATTCACTCTAGCATGAAACAAAATAAAAAACAAAACAAAACTGTAACCGTCCCTCAAAACAATGTACTGCTTAAAATATAACCTATGAGAAATTGTACCAGCCTGGCAAGCATGCTTAAATGTTACTTTAAGAAAAACATGCATTAGCAACAGGTCTCTGGGGGAGAGGATGATACACGTCTTGGAAGCCGAGCAGCCGGGAACGCCTGGCCCGCTCAGGGTGGAACACCGCCTGCTTCATTTTTGATGTTGTCTCCCCTGCCTCAGAGACAGCCTACCGTTAAATCAAGACAATCCCCTTAATTGTGCTTGCTCAACTATAAATTCCATACTGCTTGACCATATATAATCTACTCTCCTTACTTATCTATAAGATTTGTAATCAATGTATAACTCTTATTCCTTCTTGCTTATCTACAAGGCATATGGTTAATGTATAGCCGTTTTCTGCTCCTTTGTTAGTTGTTATCCTGTATCCAATAAATACGGGACTGAGGAGTTGTTCGGGGCGACAGTCTTCTCTACTGTCGACCCCTGCTCCCTTTCTCTTGCAGCTGACTTGTTTGTGCCTCATTCTTCTCCCGTGCGCCGTCGGG
>CM052897.1:3112334-3146131 GCA_028534135.1 Potos flavus
TTGCTTATCTACAAGGCATATGGTTAATGTATAGCCGTTTTCTGCTCCTTTGTTAGTTGTTATCCTGTATCCAATAAATACGGGACTGAGGAGTTGTTCGGGGCGACAGTCTTCTCTACTGTCGACCCCTGCTCCCTTTCTCTTGCAGCTGACTTGTTTGTGCCTCATTCTTCTCCCGTGCGCCGTCGGGAAGCGGCACAAAACAAAAAACCAAACCCATTCCTGATACCAATGGGAACTGCCTTCGTGAGAATTTTACAGCAGTGTTATTAGGCTCTCAGTGTACATAACGCAATGAAGGATTATAGAAGGAGGTAGTGCAGGCCTTCTAAGAATCCTGGCACTCTTTCTGAACAACGCTAACCCAGCTCCATTTGAAAAAAAAATTAAAACATTGACTTTTTAAAATCTGAAATCTTAAATACTGTATATATAATCAACAAGTGCTTAATTGATTCTATGCAAATTACAATTACAGTCTTGCTACAGGCAAAACATTTTAAGTACTTAAAATTCTCTTAGAGACGATCCAGTAAAGAAGTTCATCTTTAGATAAGAATGTTAATAAGGCACTGGAAATACTTTCACAGCACGAGTGCTCTTCTTTGGGCTACAGACAGTTGATAGAAATAAATTTCCAAAGACTAAACATTTAATTACCCCAAATTGTATACTGCTAAGCTAGAATATCATTTAAAAAATAGACGTATTAACACTCAAAATTTATATATGACCTTTACGAATAAATCATCACTCAACTCCTCTAAAGCCACCGTGTCACAGAGAGGAGGAGGAGGAGGAGGAGGAGGAGATGGGGACCGACAGTATTCTCTCCCCAGTGGATACAAGCACCTCGCCAGAAAAGTGCTGGTACCCATGCCTTACAATCTGCAATGTTTTCTGATCCTAATATATATTCTTTGCTATAAACAACAAAATTAGCACAACAACCAATAGAGACTCCACTGTGAGTGCTGGGCTGGCTGTTCTCTAACTCCCCAGTCAAGTGGACCAAAAAACCCTCCATTTCCTCCGCTGCCCATCTTGCCCTGGGCAAGTACCCAGTTCCTGCAGGCTTCTTGAAACCTGTCTAGACTCCTGATGGTCTCTGCCCACTCTCACTTGTCTCAACACCACAAACCACCAGAGTCGGTTCCTAGAATTTCATGGTCAGTAAGATACGCATTCACACATTGCCCATTTCTCTTTCGTATCTACAAAATAAAATTCAAATGTCGACATTCCAGTCCTTCAAATTCTGACCCCCTGTAGAGTAATTACATAGGGGATTGTCAGCTTTTTTTTTTTTTTTTTTTTAAAGATTTTATTTATTTATGTGACAGAGAGAGAGAGATCACAAGTAGGCAGAGAGGGAGGCAGAGAGAGAAAGGGAAGCAGGCTCCCTGCTGAGCAGAGAACCCGATGCGGGGCTCGATCCCAGGACCCTGAGATCATGACCTGAGCTGAAGGCAGAGGCTTTAACCCACTGAGCCACCCAGGCACCCCGGATTGTCAGCTTTTAATAATATCCTAATGCCACCTGAACTTTTACTTTACAATACGTATGGGCTTTTTTCCCTAACTGTAAAATAAATGGTTTTAAAATCCAAAATGCTAATAACAAAGTATAACACTCAGCCATTACCTGCAAATCCCCCTTTGTAGGGTCTCCCCCTCGAATACCTGGTCAAGTTTTGCCATTAATCTTGGTCATTCAAACAAAAGCAAACAAGGTACTTTCTGACATAGTTCCTTATCGAACTTCAAGGGCTCAGAGGCCAGGTGGGGGGGGAGGGGGGGGACACGACTCTTTCCTGGGTCAGTAACTAACACCTCCACCAGGGGGCGGAAGAGCCGAGAAGTTGAAAGAGTCATTTTTGCTATGATCTATTAGTAAGTTATTAAGGCAAAAAGAGAGTGGAGCTGAATGTGCAAACAGCGTAGTGAAAATTTAACATCTAACTCGGGCCCACAAGCGAAGAGATAACCAGCAGAGTAAAGCAACCAAAACTAAGGTAGCTGCTTCCCCGGTTTACCTAACCACAGGGCAGGGATCCCTCTTTTGTTTACTGCCCCCTCCAAGTGCCCCACACCTGCCCTCTCACAGCAGGTACTCCAGCAGTCACTGAGCCCTGATCTGGGGTACTACTTATTTTAGAAAATACTACAAGATGCTGGCCTCTCAGTTTTGCCATTTTCTTGCTAGACCTCCAGGAAGTTATTTGCTGTGACTCACTTTCTTCATCTGTGGAACAGGAAGGTGTGAAAATTAAGATAAAGAAAAAAACTTAGTTCAGAACAGTGCCTGGAACATAGGAAGGGCTTCATAAATATTATTAAAGAAACTAGTTTTGCTAGAAGCAAAGGCTATAAAATATTAGTTTTCCTCAAAATTGTAAAAAGCATAGCGTGGGAAAAGAGAATTATGAGCTAGGCTTTAAAAGATATTTTAGCATATCCATAATTTATTTCAAAGCATGATGCTCCAGACTATACATATTTATTTTTTAATGCAAGAAGAGAAGGGAAAAAAAATCTCTGTAAAGTACTCAGGACAAGGTCTGGTACCTAAAGAGTCTTAAGTCCCGGCTATTACTAAGTATTTAGGGGTGCCCGGCTAGCTGAGTGGTTGGAGCCGGCCACTCTCCATCTCGGGGTTGTGAGTTCGAGCACCACGGCGGTGTCCAGATTACTTAAAAATAAAATCTTAAAATTTTTTTTTAATGTGGAGATTGTGGTTAAAAGGGAACTAAATTTTAAAAATGATTCCTAGGTATGAAGCTGATGGGAAATTGAGAGTTTTCATAATTGGAGAAAACTATTATTCGTGCCTGATAAAGTTATGTGGTCTCTGCCACCAGGTGCTGCCTTATCCTTGGGGTTGAACCTCAGTCAACATCGGTTTACCCTAAAACGAAAATAGATGTGACCATACTTGACAGAGAGAGTAAAAGAAGAGAACAAGGGGGCGGACCCCGTAGACTGGAACGCCAGGGAAAAACGAACGAAGTCTCAAAATTTCTCAACGGAACAGAGAAAAGGGGTGATCAATAGCTCGAGATTGCAATACGGAAAGGGAAGCCACGCGGAAGAGTAGGGAGCGAGTGGAGCGAGGGGAGACAGCCAAGGAGAAAGCAGTACCGAGGGGAAGCGCTAGGAAGTAAACAGAGACGGCCAAGCCGGGATGGCCCCTGTCCAATCCGGCCTTTGCCTCCGCCGGGGCCGCGGGGGCCCCGCAGCCGGGCCAGCCTTACCCAAATTGGGCGCCGCAGCCGCGACAGGTCGGCCCCGCGCCCCGCTTCACAAACAGCACCCAACTACGCGCCGCTGCGGTCATCCCGCCCCACCCTCCCCACTGACCCCTAACACCCCGCGGCCCGGGCCCCTCACCCCTCTCCTCCAGCCCAGGATCCCTCCTTCCAGGTCCGAGGTCCGTACCCTGACCCCGGCTCCTCCAGCCCAGCCCCCCCACCCTTCCAGGTCCGAGTCCCGCACTGGACCCTGGTTTTCTCCTCTCCAGGCCCGGGTCCTTCACCTCGGCTCCTCCAGCCCGGGATCCCCCTTCCAGGTCCCAGTCCCACACCCTGACCCCGGCTCCTCCAGCCCAGGGTCCCCCGCCTCCAGGTCCGAGTCCCGCACCCGGACCCCGGTTTCCTCTTCTTCAGGCCCGGGCCGCTCACCCCTCTCTTCCAGCCCGGGGTCCCCCTTCCAGATCCGAGTCCCGTACCCGGACTCCGGTTTCCTACTCCCAGGCCCGGGCCGCTCACCCCGGCTCCTCCAGCCCAGGGTCCCTCTTCCAGGTCCGAGTCCCGCACCCTGACCCCGGCTCCCCCTGCCAGGCCTAGGTACTGTACCTTGTCTGACCCCGGGTTCCTCCTCCCCAAGCCTGGGCCCCGCAGCCCGGCTCCTCCAGCTCGGGGGGTGGGGGGGCCCTTCCAGGTCCGAGTCCCGCACCCTGACCCCGACTTCCTCCTCTCCAGGCCCGGGTCCCTCACCCCAGCTCCTCCAGCCCAGGGTACCCCCCCCAGGCCCAGGTACTGTACCTTGCCTGACCCCGGGGTCTTCCTCCCCAAGCCTGGGCCCCGCAGCCTTGCTCCCCCTTCCAGGCCCAATCCGGTGCCGGGACCCCGGCGCCCCTCCCCGGGATCGGCCCCTTCTCCTGCCACGCTGCCCGCCTGCCTCACCTCCCGGCCGGCCGCCGCGGCACTCGCTGGGCTGTGGGTGCGGCGAAAGCCGGGTGAGCGACCGCGAGCAGGTGCGAGGTTGCAACCGCGGGCCTCGGGTGTGAAGCTGCCGCTGCTCGCCCGGCTGAGCGCGCCTGATCGCTTCCGGTGCGCCGAGATTCTCGAAGAACTTGGTGGTCAGCAAGCCTGGGGTCTCCAACACCATGTCCTCCAGGGGCCTCGCCTCTCTGTGTTCGGCAGTGAGGGAGAGCAGTAAGCTCAACCAGAAACCGCTGGAGGAACAGCGCCCAACGCGCCCCAAGCCGCCATTTTATAACTCCAACCTACCCCCCCCCCCCCCCGCCCAAACCAACTCTATAAAAAGAGAGGAAAGAAACGCCCGCGTCCAGCTACTGCGCAAGCGCGCCGGAGCCTTGGCGAGCAGTACCTCCCTCCGCGGACGGTGGAGCGTCACGCAGCGCAGGCGCTCAGCTGCTTGGAAACCGTTGCCGGGAGGAGCGCGCCCGTCTCGCGCATGCGCGCGCATGCGTGCACTGACGCACGCGCGGGCCTCCGCGGGGGAGCCGGCGCCGGCGGCGGGAGTTTACGCGCGGCGGTCACGTGTCGGCAACCGGATGCATCTGAGCAGCGGCTGCCGCGCGGATCGCTGGAGCTGGACCCAGTGGGTTTGCGAAGCGCTCGTGACGGCATGGTCAGCCAGTGAGCGTGGTCGGGACTCGGGGTGTTCCTTGCGAGGTGCTGAGAAGAGGCCGGCGGTGGTCAAGAAACGTGAGTGACATTGGGATGCTCGGCGTCGCCATCCTGTCCCCGAGAGCTGCCCCCCGCGACCCCGCCTTGATGGCCCGCGACGTGCCTGGCCGCCGAGGGCAGGGAGGCCTGGGACTGCGGAGCGCCGAGGACCGGCCTCGGTGGTGGAGGAGGAAAAACGGACCCACTGGCCAGCCAGCTTGTATTTGCTTTCCGCAGTGGGCGGCCTAGAGGCTGGCGCCGCTAGTTAGGACCCACGAAGAGGAGGTCACGCCGCGGAACTGAAGCGTTTGTTCTCCTGCTTTTGTTGGAAAACTACAGCGTAGCGCCGCGGGTGCTCGGGGATAGGGCCTCGTGCCAGGTAGTGACCGGTTCCGCTGGACGGAGCGATTCGGTGGTGTGCACCTGCCCTTGCCCAGTGGTTCGCGAGACTGTCAGCGGTGGGCACTAGGGGAATGAGGCTCAGCGGGACCTGAGGAGGAAACTGGCTTCAGAAAAGGAACATCCTTAGAGCAATGGGAGAGAGGAGGTTATGAATATTCGGGATTTGAAAATCTCGAGGTTTGTGCATCTATCCCTGTAGAAAGCCAGTTTGCATATAATCTCGTGTTCAGGAGCCGTGCCGAGAAGCCCATCCTTGGACCACTGTGTTAAAGATTCTTTATCCGGCTGGATTGCACACGGAAGGGTTAAAAACAGGTGGCGCCCGCGTTGGACATTTAAAATAAAGTCAGTTTATTGCCTGTCGTGATGGTGACTTCCTGTAAGACAAGAATCCAGAATGGCGATGAGGCCGGATGTTTGGTTTTTTTCCTGAGGATAGATAGGAAGAGAAGTATTCAGCCAGGGAACTGCCTTAGTTGTCGGTCTTTGCACTGCCCTTGTGAGGTGAACGGAATCATGCAAACTCAGTAACTAGTGACCGTGTGAACCGTGTGTTACTGCATGATCTTTAATGGCACGCTCTCTGGTGTTTTTGTTTTTATCAATAAAAAGAGAACTTCTAGTAGAGCTCCTTCTGGATGATGCGTAACTTGCCAGAGCCATCCATCCATCTGCTTAGTGCCAGGGCCCAGGTCTCACTTCCAGCCCAGGGTCCCTTTCCACAGCCACGGAATGCCTACTGTTGGGGACTCCACAGCTGTTTGGTGCCAAGCCCCAAGTGGCCACTCATCTCTTCCATCTGCCCCTGGTCCCTTTCCCGTACTTCACAGTGACTGTTGTGAACTTTCATAACTTAAACCTTTCCAGCCGCCTTCCTCCCTGTTCTACCTCCCAAACCCCAGTCTCCCCTTTGGCTTTACCATCCTTAGTACCTTATAGGCAGCCTACTCGCTACCAGATGAACAAACGCTTGTTTTTCTTCACTGAGAGAAAGAAATATTATCCCAGACTTTCCTGAGCTCCCTTCTGACCAGTAGCTTGTGAATCTCCATATTTGGTTCTGTGTGTGTGAAGCCCATTCCTTCCAAAATGTTTCTAGTGCCTTTTTATAAATTAAGCAGTAATTTTTTTTTTTTTTTTTTTTTACCACTGAAGTGTAAGTTCTAGATTACTTGCAATATAATATTTGGGTCGTTCACCGTGGAAGGGGCACAGATAGGTAAGTAGTGCTAGCCTTCCGCACCTATACGGTTGACCCTTGAACAACACAGGCTTGAACTGTGTGAGTCCACCTACGTGTGGATTTTTTTCAATAAATACAGTATAGTATTGTAAATGTATTTTCTTTATGATTTTCTAAACATTTTCTTTTCTGTAGTTCACTTTATTGTAAGTACAGTGCACAATGCATATGACATACAAGATATATGTTAATTGATTGTTTATGTTTTCCGTAAGACTTCTAAATAACAGTACGCTATTAGTCATTAAGTTTTGGGGGAGTCAAAAGTTATACTTGGATTTGGGGCTGGTGGGGTGGGCAGTGTCTGGGACCCTAACTCTCATGTTGTTCAAGGGTCAACTGTATTTATCTTTGAAATGTGGCTAGTTAAAATTAAAATCACAACTTCTATTCTTGCAGTAATGCAACATTTATCTCTTGAGGCTAAGGGAAATAGTACATTTACTTCTTAATTACGTATTGTAGCGTGAGGTGATTGATGCCTTTCTAATGCAAATAAAAGATTCATGTGTACAATAGCACTGTAGCTGACTTGCACATTATGTGGTGGAATTCAGTGCTTACTGAAATGATAGCTTTAAACTGTAACTCAGGAGAATAGAGCTGGTTTGCTTGCTGAGCTCTGCCTCCATTGAATTTGGCTATGTATTTAGCGAAGCTCTTTGTAAAATCTACAAAATAGTTCTCCAATGGTGTGAGACACTGTTTCTGAAATCTACCTTGCAAAAATCCCTTTCACTTTGCTTAACCTCCGAGGAGTTTTATGGTTGCCCAAGCTGGATCATTTTCTCCCACGTGTTCAGTAAATCAATACCCTGGATTCTCTCACCACTGAGCAGTGCCTGACCTGTTTTGTCCTAGAGATTCCACTGTACTGGGCACTCCCAACATTGCACATCTTATGTTTTTGTATTTTTCATATCTCAGGCATCAGTGCAAAAGGATGAAAACAAACTGCTGAATTTTCTGGAGCTCTTATTTTCTTTTGAGGCTTTACAGTCACTGAGAAAACAGTAGCAGTATATAGTGTGTTTAAAAACCTCAAAATACTGTGAATTATATGAAGTAGCATATTGTATCAATTTTCTGGGAATGAAATTAGCTGACAAGAATTAAATAATGAAAGAAAATCATTGGGAGATGTCACGGCCCAATGGTGGCAGAGGCAAAAATTGTCGTGAGTTCCAAAGCGAGAGATCCCCACGGGCAGAAGCCATAAAGGACGTGTTCACAGCCTGGAGGCTGAGGGGCCTCAGTGGCTGTGTCAGTGGAAAGCGGACGGGGCTGGCGATGGGACAGGGAAGTAATTAAGGTGTCTGGGTCTTTGAGTCGAAACTGGAGAGACTGCAGATGAGCAGATTCACCGCATCCTTGAAGAGCCCCAACTGTTCTTCCATCCCCCTCCACGTCTAAGAGGTTCACTGTGTGCAGGCGCTTTTCCAGATGCTGCCGAGGGTAGTGTCCGGCCTGCCTCTGAGGACTCTTAGGAATAATGTGATGCAAACACGGTATTTGTGAGATTTGTCCTAAACCAGCCCACGGTCTTCCCGCAGCTGGTCTGACACTGCTCCTCCCCGTCCACTTGCCTGCTGCTTTACCCTTGGATCCCTCAACTGCTTTCGTGTCTGGCCCTCTCTTATTCTTAGCCTCCTTTCTGCCTGTGCACTCCTTACCTGCCACCCCTGCCACATACTTTTTCTCCAGGTGTGTGGCTTTAGGGGACTCTTTTGATCAGGAAGAAGAGAGGGACAGGAGCACACACATTTAGCAATGTCCAAATGACCGTACGTGGTGTAACTGCCATGTGATCTTAGGTTGCGTTACTTGGAGTATGATGTTTAAAACAGCGGAGGTGGTCTCTTCCTACTCCGAGTAGGCACGGAGAGAGGCAGCCTAGAGGGTAGAGGTTAAGAAGGCAGGGCTCTGGAGACAGGCTGCCTACATTTTAATAGCAGCTTTCATTTCCTAGCTCGGTGGCCTTGAGCAAGATACTCAATTTCCGTGTCTTGTTTCCTCATTTCCAGAATGGGGACTATAATGGTAATCTATCTAATGGCGTGGTCGAGTTTACGTTGAAGTTACATGATTGCAGTGCTGAGAGTGGAGCCGTTGGCGCATGAGCACTCCAGAAAGGTTAGTTCTTACAGGTGTCAGTTCTGGGGAGCCTTCTCTGAAGAAGCGCGTGGACGCGATAAGGCAGACGTAGAGGATACAACCGTAAGGGCAAGGGGACAGGCCCTGCGATCTAAGGAAAGGCCAAAGGACTTAGGGATGCTTAGAGGAGAGAAGAGAAAACTCAAGACGATAGACAATTTGTTTCACAGATTCGAGGCAGGTCTCATCGTGTGTCTATTCTGTTCCAGTCTGTATGGCTCTGAAGTGAAGGACTTTGAAATGGTACTGGAGGAAACGAAGGAGGTGGTGGGATAGAGTTGAGAGGGTAGAGTTCCATGATCACACCAGAGTCCGAATCCCAGTTCTGTCCTCAGCATATGTGACCTGCAGCTGTACTCGTCACCATATGTACAGGTCACCATATGTGACCTGCAACTGTATGCCTTTTGAAGCTCAGTTTATCTGTGAAATGGAGATATTTTGATTGAAAGAGGCGACAAGGATGGTTCATGGTGGGGCATGCCATGGAGAACAAAGGCAAAAGAAAAAGAATTAAACTTCCTTACAACTTAACAGCCCACTGACAAGTCCTTGAGACAGGCAGAGTGACCTTCCTCTAAAAACTCCGCTGCCTCGATGTTAATATTTTGGCTAAGGGCAAAAGGCAACTTTACTTTAACCCAACCTCTAGGATCCTGTAAGTCTACTTTAGCATGTAAAATTTCCTTTGGAAACTTCTTTATCTCTATCCCCCCCCTCAAGATACATGTTAGCAATCACCGCCAAGCGTATGACCCACCAATAAACATCAGAAGGGTCTCATGACTAGGATTTGACTAGATAGTAGTAAATGACCTTTTCCTAACAATAACTAGTCCCTCAAGGTCCTGGAAACCTTGCTTCCAAAATTCCTGAGGGACATATGCTATCTCTAACCTCCTCCCAACTTGAAAGCGTATGATGGTCTACCCCACACGACCCCAGTGCAGCTCTTCATGCCCATGGGTCTGATCCCCGTGCTTTAATAAAACCGCCTTTTTGCACCAAAGATGTCTCAAGAATTCTTTCTTGACTGCTCCCAAACCCCAACATTTTCACATTGGGGCAGAAGGGTACCACCAGTGTCCAAGATCTGGCCCTCAACTGGGCAGGTGGTTGGGGAGGGATGGCAGAGATTATAGGGAGAGAGAGAATCTCAAATGGACTCCCCGCTGAGCATGGAGCCCAATGCAGGGCTTGGGGCTTGATTCCACAACACAGATCATGACCTAAGCTGAAATCAAGAGTCAGACGTGCCCCGAGTGTCCCAGCTTTTGATCACCCCTGCTCAGAATCCCACAGCACTATCAACACTATACTCCGTGGCATCTTCATCTGCGGTGTGTTGGCATTTAAAGTGAGAGTGTGTATGGGGGAGGGGGGTAAGAACATATGAATGTAGGGTCTTCCCCATACATTTAAGATCCTAGAGCATTGGTTTCCAACTTGTGGTTTTGTGCTCTCCAGAGGTCTTAAAGATGTGTTAATGGGTTTAATCCATTTAAGACCATCGGGGGCATTGCTGAGGTGGTAAAATGAGTGAGACAGGGTCCCTGTTGGCAGGGAGTCAGAAGCTAGAAGGGGATGCAGTCACATAACCACGGAATTCCAATGTGCTATAGTAAGTGCTACAACAGAGACACATTCAGGGCGTCTGTGTGTGCAGGAGCACACTCCAGAAAGTGTCTCTAGCCACACACGCACACCCCACAAGTCCTCATAGGTTAACGTAAGTGGCAAATTTCCCTCTTGGTTGAGATGTTATCAGCTCAGTATGGTAGTTCTCATTGTGGCCTACTGATCAGATCTGACTGACGCAGTGTCTTTGATTTTTGTAAATGAAGAATTTATAAGTCAGTAAGTGTAGGTTGGCAGATGAAATCTTTCAAAACCTGGGAGTTCACTGGGGGGAAAGTGAACAAATGGCATGAAAGGAATCTGTCCTCTAGCAGGCGATGTCCTAAATTCACTTGTGTTCTTCTTGTGCTAGTTGTTTGTTCTGGGCTGATGTGCCCCCCACATTCATATGTTGAAGTAGTAACCCCCATAACTCAATGCGGCCACATTTGGCCATAGCATCTTTATTTTTGTTTTTTAAAAGATTTTATTTATTTGAGCGGGAGAGTGTGAGAGAGAACATGAGAGTGGAGAAGATCAGAGGGAGAACCAGACTCACCATGGAGCTGGGAGCCTGATGCGGGACTCGATCCCGGGACTCTGGGATCATGACCGAGCCAAAGGCAGTCGCTTAACCTACTGAGCCACCCAGGCGCCCTGGACATATCATCTTTAAAGAGATTATTAAAATGAGGTCATGAGGGTGGGCCCTAATCCAGTATGATCGCCATCGGTACAAGAAGAGATTTGGACACATGCATGTACAGAGGGATGACTACATGGGGACATGGAGAAGGCAGCCAACTGCAAGTCACGGAGAGAGGCCTCAAAGGAAACCGACCTTGCTGACACCTTGATTTCATATTTCTGACTTCTAGAGCGAGAAAATACATTTCTGTTGCTAAGATATCCAGTCTGTAGTATTTTCTTCTGACAGCCCTGGTAAATGAATATGTTGATGGATACCCCCCTTATGTTGAAAGGTAGGTTCTTTGGTCTTGGCACTCAGGGACCCTCACATCCTGTCCCCAGTGCATCTGTTCAGTTTCCTCTCCCAACCCTCCCTTCCCTGCCTTCTGCACCCTCTGGCCTCTCAGTGTTCACCAGCTGCATCTGCCTTTTCAAGTCTCAGTCCTTGCTGGAGGTTCTCTCTTCCTGGGTTGCTGTTTCTTTTCCTGCTCAGACCTCTTTGAAAACCTTGCTCAAGTGTGTGCTTTGCGGAGGCTTTCAGAACTCCCAGGCTGAGTTAGAGGCACTGATCATGTTGTATTCTCATGAGAGGCCCCTTCTTAACTAGATGATCTGCTCCTGAAGCCTAGGGCCTTGTCTGATTCGTCTGCCTCTCTCTTGAGACAAACATGGTATAGAAGTCTGCCATAACAAAATGGATGGCTTAAACAACAGATATTTATTTTCTCACCGTTTCAGAGGTGAAAAGTCCCAGATCAAGCTCCAGCAGGGTCCGTTCCTGGCAAGTAGACGGCTGCCTTCTCGCCAAGTCCTCATGGTCTTTCCTCTGTGGGTGGTGTGTGCTGAGGGAGAATAATAAAAAATAAATACCTCCCCCCAAAAAAACAAGATATCAAAGGTGGAAGCACTTTTGGAATGGTGGACTAAGGACCTCCAAAAATCAACTAACCTTTCATAAAAAAAGCAACGTACTTGAGACAAAAAGTGACAGAATTGAAGAGAGAAGTAGACAATTCGACAATAATAGTTACAGACTTCAATATCTCACTGTCAGTAACGGACAGAACACCTTGGCAGAAGATCCCCAAGGAAGCAGATGACTTAAACAACACTCTAAGCCGGCTAAACCTAACAGGCATCTTTCGACCACTTCGCCCAACAACAACAGAACACACATTCTTCTCCGGTGCACATAGCGCATTCTCCAGAATTGACCATATGTTAGGTTCATAAAGCCTCCTAAAGTTAAACGGTTGAAATCATACAAAGTATGTTCTCAAGCCACAATGGAATGAGATGAGAAATCAATAAAGGAAGGAAATTTGGGGAATTTAAAAATATGGCATTTAAACAGCACACTCATAAATAATGAATAGTGAAAGAAAATCACCAGAGAAACTAGGAAATTCGTAGAGATAAAAGAAAATGAAGCCAATATACCAGAACTCAAGGAAAGCAGCAAATGCCATACATGGAACAAAGTTTGTATTAGAAGATCTCAAATCAATGAACAAAACTTGTACTCTAAGAAATAAGAAGAAAGAGTGGGAATAAATGAAATAGAGAAATATAATAGAGGTCAAGAAAAAACAAAATTCGATTTTTTGAAAAGATAAAATTAACAAAATTTTAGCTACACTAACCAAGAAGAGAGAGAATACTCAAACTGTTAAATCAGAAATGAAAGAGGAAACATTACAACGGACTTCAAGCAATAAAAAGAATTCTAAGCAATGTTATGAATAATTATATGCCAAGAAATTATATAACCTAGATGAAATGGATAAATGTTTAGGTATATAAATGTTTGTAATTGTTATATCTTGTTGCTTTAAGCCTCTTATTAATGTATAATGTCCTTCTTTGTCTCTTGTATCCTTTTTTGGCTTAAAGTCTATTTTCTCTGATATTAATAGAGCCACCCCTGCTTTCTTCTGGTTACTATTTGCGTGGAATATCTTTTCCCACCCTCTCATTTTCAGTCTATTTGTGTGTTTGGGTCTAAAGTGTGTCTCGTAGACAGTATATAGTTGGATCATGCATTTTTATTCATTGTGCCAAACTCAGTCTTCTGATTGGAGTATTTATTTCATTTACAGTTAATTACTGATAAGAAGGACTTTGGTAATTTTACTGTTTCTTTTCTGTACATCTTATAGCTTTTTTATTCTTCATTTCCATTACTACCTTCTTTTGTGTTTAGTTGATTTTTTGCAGTGAAATGTTTAAATTCCTTTCTCATTTCCTTTTGTGTATATTCTAGGGCTAGTTTCTTTGTGGTTACTATGGAGATTACATTTCACATCCTAAAGTTATAACACTCTAATTTGAATTTATACCAGCTTAACTTCAGTAACATGCAAGAGCTTTGCTTCTTTTTTTTTTTTAAAGACTTTTTTATTTATTCAAGAGAGAATGAGTGAGAGAGCAGAAGAATATGACTGAGAGAGTGAAGCAGGAGCAGCAGAGGGAGAGGGACAAGCAGACTCCCGCTGAGTAGGGAGCCTGATGAAGGACTCAATCCTAGGACCCTGGGATCATGACCTGAGCTGAAGGCAACAGCTTAACCAACTGAGCCACCCAGGTGTCCCGAAAGCTCTGCTTCTTTACAGCTCTGTCCTCACCCCTTTTGGTTGTTGATGTCCCTCAAATTATATCTTTATGCATTGTATGCCCAAACATAAAGGAATAATTCTTGTAAATGCATTCATCTCTTAAATTATGTAGAAAAAAACGGAGTTATAAACCAAAGTGACAATAATATTAGCTTTTAGGCTGATAATTCTTTTAACGTAGGTCTCTTAAATCATGGAGAAGACAAAAAAAAAAAAAAAAACACGTTTATAAACCATTGCTACAATACTAGCTTTTAAACAACTGCCCATGTATTTACCTTTATTGAGATACTTATTTCTTTGTACAGCTTTGGGTTACTGTCTGGTGTCCTTTTATTTCACCTCCCAGGACTCTCTTGAGCATTTCTTGCAGGGCAGGTGTAGTGGTAATGAACTCCATCAAATTTTATTTATCTGGGGATTATTTTCTCCCTCACTTTTGAAGGATATAGGATTCTTGGTTGACAGGTGTTTTTTTTTTTTCTTTTAGCATATTGAAAGTATTGGCCCCCTGTCTTATGGCATTCAAAATTTCTGATAAGAAATCTGCTGATAATCTTACTGAGGATCCCTTGTATATGATGATTTGCTTCTCTCTTATTACTTTCAAGATTTGCTTTTTGTGTTTCACAAGTTTAATTATATTGTGTTGGTGTGAGTGTCTTTGGATTCATCTTGCTTGAACTTCATTGAGCCTCTGGAATGTCTATATTTGTGTCTTTCATCAGATTCAGGAAGTTTTCAGCCATTATTTCTTCAAATATTCTCTCTGCCCCTTTCTCCTATTATGAGACTCCCACAATATATATGTTGGGCTCCTTGATGGTGTCCTACAGGTCCATTAGGCTCTGCTCATTTTTTTTTCAATCTTTTTTTCTTTCTGTTCCTGAAATTTGATCATTTCCACTGTCCTAGCTTCAAGGTCAGGGATGCTTTCTTCTGCTTGCTCAACTCTGTCATTGAATCTTTGTAGTGAATTTTCCATTTCATAGATTTTTTTTTTTTAAGATTTTATTTTTAAGTGATCTCTACACCGAATATGGGGCTCAAACTCACCACTCTGAGATCAAGAGTTGAATGCTGCACTGACTGAGGCAGCCAGGTGCCCCATGAATTTTCCACTTCAGTATCATACTTTTCAGTTCCAGAATTTTTTTTTTTTTTTTTTTTTGGTTTCTTTTTAGGGTTACTGTTCCTTTATTCATATTTCCATTTTGTTCCTACATCATTTTCTTGACTTTCTTCACATCTTTCTTCAGTTCTTTGAACAGCTTAAAGACTGTTGTTTTGAAGTCTTTGTCTAGTAGATCTACTATCAGGTCTTTTCAGGGACATTTTCTGTTTTGTTTTTTCCCTTTGAATGGGCCATACTTTCCTGCTTCTTTGCATGCCTTGTGATTTTTGTTATTGTTGAAACTGGACATTTGAATCTAATGATGTGGTAATGCTGGAAATAAAATTCTCCCTCTTTCCTGGGGTTTAGTGTTTTTTGTTATTATTATATTTTTAATTGTAGGCTGTCTCTGTGCTGAAGATCAACCTGAGGTGTAAACTTAAGGTCTTCTCAGGTCTTTTCCAAGCCTTTCCTTGGGCATGTGTGGATCACTTTCTAATTTTTCCCTTATATACAAGTGTTTTTGAATGTTCTAGTCTTTAATGTCTGGCTCCCAAGAGGGAAAAAAAGAGAAAAATGAAAGTAGGGGAGGAGAAAGGGGCACTGGCCCTTTAGATCCCCAAGAAGTCACTTCAGCCTGGTGGGGGGGTGGGGAGTGTCACAACTGTGGAGGGACGTGCAACAGCAATGGCTGCTCCCTTCTGTCTGCACCTCCGATCAGAAGCAGCAGTCACTGACCAGAGCTGAGATCACCTGTTTTTGGATTTGGAAAACAGGATTCTTTTTGCCCTCCCTAGCTCTCACCAGCTGTGTGCAAGCTGCCGCAGGAACCAACTATGTCAAGCCTTATTTATTAAATCTTTTCCTTTTTGCAATACCAGCTTGCTACATATTGTGTTTCATATATGCATAAGTCTATTTCAGCTCTCTGTATTTTGATTCACAGTATGTTATCTCATACCAGTAACTTACTTATAATGACTTCATAGTAAGTCTTGATAACTAGCCAAGTAAGTCTCCCTGCATTATTGAAAGCATTCTTGGTTATACTTGGCTCTTTGCACTTACACATACATTTTGGAATCTGTCTACAAGTTCTTCAAAAAGCCCTGTTGAGATTTTTGTATGAAATTGCATTTAATGTTAACATTTAATATTAGTTTGAGAATTCCCGTCTCTAAAATATCAAGTTTCCTCATCCATTTGTTGCTCAAAAAGTTTTATGATTTCACACATCTTTTGTTTGATTTGCTCCTAGATACCTTAAATACTTTGTAGCTATTGTGAAATGGTATCTCTTTAAAAATTAATTTCCAGATATTTGTTGTGGCAATATAGACAAATCATTAACTTTTGATATTCATCTTATATCCTGTAATCTTACTGAACTCTCCTAGCAATGGCTTGTGCTTGATCCTCTTTGATTTTCAATGTTGGAGCCTCTGCAGACAATGACTATTTTATTTTTTCATTTCCAACATAGAGTGTGTGTGTGTGTGTGTGTGTGTGTCAATATTTTGTCTTTGACAGCATTGGTCAAGATGGGGTGGAGTGGAATGGTGGAGGGTAAGTGTAAAAATATTATTACTCAGTCCTAAACTATAGTTGCTGAGTTCTTTGACACATGAATTATTTTGAAATTTATTTTCAAAAATTGTAACTTATAGACATTTTTTGCTTATTTTTTGTCACTGATTTCTGTTTTTATGATAGTGAATTCAGGAATTGGTCTTTATTATATTGATTTTTTGTATTTGTTGAGTCTTGCATTATAGCTTAGTACATGATCAATATTCCTAAATGTTCAATATGCCCTTGGAAAGATGGTGTATTGTCCCACTTTGGTTGTGGATTTGTCAGTCTTTCCTTATAATTCTGTCAATTTGGGGTTTATATGTTTTTCGAGATTATGTTGTTAGGTTCAAAAGAGGTTCAGAAATTTTATACCTTTGTGAGAAATATGTTCCTTTTATCATACCCTCTTAACTCTAATGATACTTTCTGTCTTTTAGTTTTTTCTGATACTGAAATAACTGCACCAGCTTTCTTTTGGGTAATATTTGCCTAGTAAACCATTTTCCCCTCCCTCTAGTCTCAGTCTTTCAGGTGCTTCAGCTATGGAATGTTTCTTATAAATATCATACAGGTGCACTTTTCTTATTTCTGCCTTGTTTGTGATCTTGTCTTCCAGTGGTAACTTTATTCCGTGCGCAGTTGTAGTGACTGTAGATAGGTATGCATTTGTTTCTGCCACCTACTTTTGTACTTCTACTTTTTATGTTTTTTATTTACTTGACTTAAAAAAATCTCCTTTAAAAAAAAAAAGATTTTATTTATTTATTTGAGAGAGAATACAAATGGTAGGGAGGGGCAGAGGGAGAGGGAGAAGCAGACTCCCCTCCAAGCAGAGTCCGTCTTGAGGCTTGATCCCAAGACCCTGGGATCATGAGCTGATCCTGAGCTGAAGGTAGGCACTTAACCGACTGAGCCACCCAGGCGCCCCCCCAAAAAACTCTTATCTTTGGTTGGATTGATTGAGTTTTCATTATATCCCTTCCTCCACTTCCACCCCACCTTAAAGGTTTGAGGTTTTGTTCTCTTTCTATACTTAACATTCATTTTGACTTACCTGAAATTAATTACTGTCTCTCCTTTAGTCTTAAATGATACCAAAACCTTAAAATGCTTTAATCCAAAACCCCTCCTATCTTTATTCCATTGTTGTCCTTTGCTTTACTTCCATCTTATTTTTGTAGTCTTCAAATCACTACCTAGTGCTATTGTTTTTTCTTGTTTTTAGAGGGGGGGAGGGGCAGAAGAAGAAGGAGAGAATCTTAAGCAGGCTCCGCTCTCATCACAGAGCCCGACATGAGGGCTCAACCTCATGGCCCTGAGACCATGACCTGAGCCGAAATCAAGAGTCTGATGCCCGAGCTACTGAGCCACCCAGGCGCCCCTGTGTGCTATTGTTTTTAAGTAACACTGATTTAGATTTACCACATGGTTACCAATTACTTTATCCAACAGTTTTTCTTACATTTCTCTCTTCCAAATGTTTTCTTTCTGAAATAAATCCTGTAGTAGTTCTTTCAGTGACAATCTTTATAGTGGTATTCTTTTAGTCTCTCAAGAAAAAAAACACGAAAGCCTCTTCTCTCTCTCATCATTGTATTGACATTTAGCTGGAAAGGGAATTCTAGATGGACCTTTATTTTCTCTCAGCAGGAAAAACCAGTTGTAAACTTTATTATAGAGATTATTCTGTGCCACAGCCAGTTAGTTGGTGGAGGATCTGTGCTTGAATTCCAGCCCATGTGGCACTAGAACCTAGTTTTTAGCCAAATCCTTTGTATTTGAAGTCACCAAATAATATATCATTTGAACAATAACAAACTGTACCTATATCATGACAGCACATAGGCAAATTTTAAGATAAAATATCCGATCCAGCTCAGCAAGTGTCTCTAGGAACTTCCCATGTGCTAAGCAACGTGGCGGTACCAGAGGATATGGTTCTTCGGGGGAGAGAAGTGCAGTCCCGCTGGGGAAGCAGAAGGTGTCTGGAGCATGTATTTCATTGTGCTCTAGCATCCTGGCCAGTGTTCTGGGCCTCCTGATACTTGGAAATAGAAAACACATAAGACTCTCTCTTTTTTTTCCCTGCTGTAAAATATTGATAGTGAAGTAAAAATGTCAGTATTCATGGTAGAGAGGTTGTATAAGCCAAGACTGCCTTCATGTTGATAAAAAATGCCTTATTCCACTTGTAATCATAAACACTACTCCAGTAAAAGAGGTACCTTTTTCTCTCCTTTTGGTCTCCTTGCTTGCATGATCAGCATCAGTTAAAATGAAGTAACTCCTTAGATAGTCAAGGAGAGAAGACAGAGAGAAAACCAACACACCACGGCCTAGACAGCTCTATCTAACACCGCCGGGCCGAGGTCGAGGTTTGGTCCCCGCCCCCCACCAACCACTCCAAGTACCTTAGCCCCCATCCTGACCCCCAGCTTTGCTGGAGTGAGGGTTTACCCCTAACCATGGACTTGGTAAGAAGAGAAAGTTGAATAGGAAGTTAAAAAGGTAGAGAGGGCTGCCTCTCCCTTTCCAATGTCATGAACAAGGTTGACTAGCACTGCAGTGTGTCCTTGCTGGCGCATACCTGATCTAGGCCTCGGCTTCTCAAACTGTAGCTCATCAAACTGGGACACGCCCCTGCTGGATCCGCTCCCTGGTGCCTCTCTCTAATCGTCTTCTCTTTAAAGGGGTTCCTTTCTTCCTAGGAAACAAAAATGTTCTGCCTCCAGAATTACCATCGAGGGGTTTTGCTTGTTCTAGAAGTTGACTTGACGCTCCCTTCTCAAGCATGCTCTGTGTGGCCTGATGGACACAGCGCACGTACTGCTTGGCCAACGCAGAGCCGCCGAGCATCTGCTGGGTGTTCTGGCGGGAACGCTGGAGAATCTGGATCTGCAGATCAGCACAGACAGGATGAAACACACCAGTTCAACGCTGCTTCCCCCTCCCCAGCAGCTTCCCGATACCGTTCAGTGGTGACTGGAATTCTGAGCGCCTCCCCTTCCGTCCAGCCAGCTGCTCTCTGCAGAATGTATCGTGCTGCTTTATCACTCCATCTTTCTCTTCCAGCTGCTTAGCCAGGTGCTTTGCCTCGGCTCGTGCCTCTTCCCTTGACACCCTCTCTCTCGAGGGATAGCTCTGGTTGACTGCTCATTGGCAAAAGCCCTTCCTTGGTCCAGCTCTTTGCCTTGGCTTTAGTCATTTCTGAATTTCAGAGTCTTTCTTGGCTTGCTCCAACGAGACCCTCAGCTACTCTTCTTTTCACTTCATCAGAAACCGAGGCACCAGAAGGACCAGAATCCTGCTGAGACGTCGAACCAGATGGGGAGCTTTCCCTCATACAATCAATCACATTTTCCAAAAACCGGATGCCCTTCACCGTGGCGATATTCTCATTGTCGTCTGCCTCAAAAGTGACCCAGCGCGTGCTGGCGGTCCCGCCCGTGGCTCCTGCTTCTGCCCCCGCAGAGACCTGGCTTGCACCTGTGAGCACAGGCCCCATGGAAGCTCCCAGAGTCTTCCCTTGCACAAAGGGAGCAAGGCCACGACCCCCCACGAGCCATCAGCGTCCCTGTATATTGATTGCCACATGCAGACTGGGTGGGGAACACCCAGAATGCAGTCCGGAGACCAGAGTGTGCCCCTTTCTTCATGGTTTCTTTTGAAAGTGAGTGACTCCAGAGACTGGGAGAGTGCAGCAGGAAAGGAGAGCCAGTATAGGTGTGCATCCTCAGGTGGATCACTGTGTCTCTGAATTACTCAGTTCTTCTCCAGAGAAGCAAGCAGAATGAAGACATCGGTTTTGAATAATTGGCTCATGATATTGGAAGCTAGGAAGTCCAAAATCTGCAATGTGGTCTGGCAGGCTCAAGACTCGGGAGCACCGATGGTACAGACGAAGTTCAAAGGCAGTTTGCCGGAGAATTCCTTCTCGCTCCAGGAGGTCAGTCTTTGTTCTATTCGGACCTTCAACTGATTGGATGGATTGGATTCCATATTATGGGAGGCATTCTTCTTTACTTAAAGTTCACTTTTTAAATGTTAATTTCATCCAAAACACCCTCCAAGTTGACATGTCAAACTAACCATCACAGGTTCAACCCCCTGGCACCTCCCAGCAGCGTGTAGAGTGGACCTCAGACGGTGCAACTCTGGACAGAGAGGGAGCGCTTGTTTACTGGCGCTCCACGTCCCATGGCCAAGGCTCGTCCTATGGGATGTGAACTTTCATTTCCTGGTTGTGGATGCACGAATGCTGGGCAGGTCCTCAGGTTCTCCACTTTCTGCCAGAGACTTTCAGACTTACTTTTTTCCCACTCACAGGAAAAAGCATTTACCTTTTCGTCACCCCTCGGGAATCATCACTGTCTTCTCTATGTCTTAATACCCCTTCTCTGTCCATTGCTGTCACTGTGCCCTGCAGGCCTTATGGCCACACTGTCCTGCGATCCCTGTTGAACTCCCTGACGGCCACGAAGCCTCTGGTCAAGGACCTGCCCTGTTGTTCCCGTTTCCTCAGTTCCTTGGGTCTTATTAATTGCTTAATAAGCGTGGCTGGAGCAGATGGAAAGGTTGGTTTTCTTTTTCACTCTATCAGTGTTTTATCACCACTGGGGTCGTTCTCACCGTGCATTTAATACTCCGTGGTTGGGCCCTGGCCCAGCCCCTTAACCCCTGTGGCCCCATTTTCTCACACATGACATGAGAGAAATGTTATTACTCAAAGGCTTGTCGCTGGGTGGAACGAAGCAGTAGGTGCAAAAGCACTTGCTACCTATAAAGCAAAGCGCAGGTTCAGGCTGTGACCGTGACTATGGCCAAGGGCGCCAGCTGGCCCCCAGAATCCACTCTCTGCATCCTTAGCAGGAATCAACGTGCCACAGGGCTCCGTGGGAAGTGACACTTCCATCTCTTTGTTTGCTGTTTCTGCCTGGTGGCCATGTGCTGGGACATGTGCAGACACTGTGGTACAACTTCTAGATTATTCCTGACATGGAAGATGAGCTCTGGCCCCAGAATGGGGCTCCTCGCCCTTCTTGCAGGCTGCAGCGTGAGTGTGCTCACCACTTCCATTTTACCCTGGGAGGGAAGACAGTGCGCTTGGGGTCAGCACAGCAGTGAGCCGTAAAGGGGCCAGGGCACCATCCTGGCCCTTGGGACTGTTAGGCGACTGGGAAATAAGTAAGCCACCATAGTTTAGAGTCTCTCTGTTTCAGCAGCTGGGACTTTGTGCTGTTATTATAAGTACGGTATCAGCAGGAGCCTCAGCTATCCAATGCCTCCCCTACCATTGACACAACTCATGTTGGAGAAGAATCCCGTGGCCTTCTTTCCTGATGAGGACATTAAGTTGGAGGGGCAGGAGAAATTGAGGGCTCTCTTATACCAGGTAGGTGGACTGGCCTTGCTTTTTCCACATTCACGTGGAGTAATTCGAGACAGAAACACTGATTTCATATCAAACCATGTGCTTCGTGAAGCCTTGGGCAGAGGAGGTGGAACCGATGTAATGAAATCTTTGCTTTCCTTATTGCGGCCTTGGCCGGGTCTTCCTGTGGCACAGCATTTATTAACCAGAGTCTACCTGTAAGTTGGAGCTGAAGACATTTTCCCTGGGAAGAAAAGTCCTGGTGCTCTTAGTCTGACTGAGCTGAGCTCAATTCCAGTGTTATTATTACTTAGCAGTGAAGTTACTTCGTCTTCCTGAGTCCCCGATGATGATGATGATGATGATTTTCCATCTGCTAAATGTGGATGCTGCTGCCTCCCTCCCAAGTGTTCCCAGGTCACTTGTCATTGACATCAAAGGGTCTAGCAAATGCCTGGGCATTTCTCCTTCATAGATACTAATTTCTGTCTTTTGTCTTCCTTGCTCAGAAAAAAATTGGGGGAAGCCTTTATTTAAAAATTTTTCTTGAATTACCTTAGAATCCCACTTTCTCGGAAAGTACTTGAGGCTCCCTTCCAAATGGATGTAATTTCCAAAAAGGTTACAAAATGCTTCCGCAGTCCTTTTAGAGCACATTATTTCTGATCCTGAGGTTTGTGTGTGTCGGGGGGGATAGGGGTAGATTTAATTCATTATGAAAGAGAAGGGGCTAAAAGATGCACTGTCTGGGAGATCTGGGCTCTGGAAGGGAGATCTGGGCCCCTGGGGCAGCTTCCTTCAAACCTGGCCTGGTGCCTGGCACCTGATGTTCAATCAGCATTCGATGTATTTGAGCCCAGTCTTATGACCTGGATCAACTCATTCTGTTGACCCAGACTTCCTTCTGTTACCTTCTCTGCCACGGGAGGGACTTTGAACGAGCCACTCTCTCCAAGGTGTCTTTCAGCTCTAAAGTTCTCGTACTCAACATGTGATGTCACTTTCCAGTAGCTTCTACTCTCCAGCCACTCCTTCCATCTCCCCCATCCCAGCCCAAAGACAACTGTCAGCATGGCCTAGGGTTTGGGGATATAGATCTAGTCTTACCAGAAACTGAGATTACTCCCATTTCTTTCCTTTCTTTTACATCCAAGACTATAATCCTGATTCTTAGCATGTGATCCCTCGTTGATGTGCTGGAGGTCCCCAAGACTACTCTCAGGTTCAGAATTTGCTCGAAGGATTCACAGAACTCGGAAAAGCGTCTATGCTCGTGGTCACAGTTTATTACCATGAAAGGTCACAGAGTAGAATTGGCAAAGATGGGGCTCCTGGGTGGCTCAGTTGGTTGGGCGGCCAACTCTTGATTTCAGCTCAGGTCATGATGTCGGGGTCCCAGTGGAGTCCTGTGGACAGTGCCTCATTCCTCCAGCAAGGACAGTGGAGGGAAGTGGGTGGATTTGATAGACATTTAATCGGATTCAAGGAGGTAGAATCAGTAAAATGTGAGGGTTCCCAGACAAAGTCAAGGATGACCCCCAGTTTTCTGCTTCTGCTAAAGGCAACATCTGAAGAGATCTGGGTCTGGGAGGGAATGGAGACAGAGAGTTCGGTTTTGGACTTACTAGTGTGTGGTGCCTCTGACACCACGTGGGTCTGTAGTTCAAAGAGGAGCTCGGAGCTGGGAGTCCTAGGTGTCCAAGGAGTGACTGAAGCCCCGGAGGGGATGAGTTGCCTCGGGGTGGAATTCAGGGTGTGATGGCACGTTCTTGAGAAGCTGCAATGGCACTAAGAATCCTTGGTAAGCCAGCTGGGGACCCTGAGGACCGCCAGCCTGGGATGTGGGCAGAAAGCTAGGAGAAGGCATCTAGTGTTCCAACAAAGGGTGTGGTTGGGGGTCTTGAGTTTGCAGAAGGATTACCTTCGATGAAAATTATACAACATCAATTGGATCTAGCAAAATAATTGGTCCTGGGTGACGCTAAAAAAAAAAAAAAAAGAAAGAAAGAAAAAGAAAGCCATTTTGGAAAAGGGAAGGTTGACTGTAGTGCTTCGCAGTAGATTGAGAGATGAGGAGCAGAGAAGCTGCGGAAAGCTAGAGCTGGCATAGACGACTTTTACAGAGGTTTGGCCGAGAACAGATGTGTAGAGATTGGGAAACAGCTGGCCGCGCAGCACATGCAGGAGCGGAGGGCTTTTTTGTTTTTGTCCTTCAAAGTGGAGGAGCCCTGAGCATGTTAACGTGCATCAGGGAAGAATGGAAGGAGAGGCTGAAGATGAAGAAGGGAGAGCGTGAATGGAATGCAGTCCTTGAGAAGGTGGGGCTGGCCCCCAGGGCACCAGGGGCCACTTACCCCAGGAGAGCAGGAGGGAGGGAGGGGAGGATGCGAGCTGGTGCAGGAAGAGTGAGTAGTACCGCTCCCTTCCCGCTCCCTTCCTCGGAGCCGGAGCCGTGGGAGGGAGCCACGGGAGCCTCTGTCTGTCAGTTCGAGGCACCAGCCTCCTGCTGACAGCTGCCTTGGGCCGGACGCTGTACTCTGAGCCGTGATGCGATCGGGAGTGGATCTAAGGCTCTCGTGGGGTCCGAGTCGGGGAGACAAACCTCCATGACCAGAGCCCACCTTTGTGGAGCACGGACTCGGGCCAGGCAGTCGTAGCGTTTTGTCCCCTGCAGGAACCCCAGGGAGTGGGCAACTGCGTGCGTCTGTTTTAACAGATGAGGGGATGGAGGTGCAGAGACATTGCATTACTGTCTGAGGCTAAAGGACACGGCGGGTCTGGAATGCAAGCCCAGGAAAACCACTCTGCAGGCAGTGCCCTCCACGACAGCATCACACGTGAGCTCCTGCTCCTGAACCGCGTCTCGGGAGAATGACCGGCCAGGATGCCGCGCGCCTGGCCGTCACTTTTCTGGGGCAATCCTGGTTTAGTGTCATCCTCATCTTTTCAACAAGGGCAGTTCACTCGCTTTCCTTCTGGCATCCCTTCCGTTGGCACACTCCTGCTTACCCTTTATAATCCAGCCTGTTAACCCCCTGCCTCCGCTGAAAGCTGGTCTCTCTGTTTTAATCCTTCTTGGTTTTTAGTTATAGTTATTTTCTGCATCCCAAACTGGGGCACAAAGGATTTGTTTTAATTTAGGCATCTGTGTGGGCTATCTTAACAAAAGACTCACGGAGAAGATGATGTGAGATTTAATTTTCAGCCCGAACCTCTCCCCTGAACCCCAGCTATGTACACAGCATCAGGATTTGGATGCCTAACAGGTGTCGCAGACTTCCAAGCTCGAAGCCCCGAAGCCTGACCTTCACCGTTGACTCTCCCTCCCTATTCTGCTCTCTCCTGCAGCCCTCCCCTCTCAGTTAATGGTATCTCCATAGTGCCCTAGGTCTCTCCCTAGGTATCTCCGTGATGGTACACGACTCAGCTTAGATACAGTTAGAGGAGAACTACTTCATTTCCACTGCCCAAAGCTGCAAGTCTCTCAGCATCCTTTGGCGCGGTTGACCACTCTGTCCTTGAAATACTTAATTCTGGGGGCGCCTGGCTGGCTCAGTCGGAAAAGCATGTGACTCTTGATTACAAATGAGTTTGAGCCCCATGTTGGATGTAAAGATTACTTAAATAAATGAAACTTGAAAGAAAGAAGAACGACTCACTTCCGTCATCTACTGTGATACCCAGGGAATTTGTCTCGATTTCCATCGCCTCAGAGTCTGCCCCTTCTCAGCTTCTCCCAGATCTCTAAGTGTTGGTGTTCTCCAGGTCTCTCTTGTCTGCTCTTTCCTCTTTTCTTGTCTACACTCTCCAAGCGTTCTTATGTATTCTCAAAACTTCGACTTGGACTGGAAACGCATCTTCTGTCCTGACCTTTCTCATGAACTCCAGACTCTTACGTCCAGCTTCCTTCTCATCATTTCCATTTGGATGTCTGAACGCATCTCAAACTAAATTCTGCCAAAACGCAGCTGTTCATCTCCAGCACCCCATCTCTCTAATGGCACCCCCATGGGCTTAGATCATCTCTGATTCTTCCTTTTTTCTCAAATCCCACATTGAAACAGAGGAGTTCTGGTTGACTCGAACTCCAAAACACAACCTGCTGTATCCAACCACCTCTTTCCATCACCTCTGCTTGAAGATTCCCTGACTTGCTTCCCCTCCCACCTATTCTGTCTCTCTGAATGTAATTCTTGTGTTTTTGGTGCACTGATGAACTTTTTCTCCGCCTTTCTTTCCTTTTTAAACAGGAATCAACTGAGAGGGAATGTTTGTGCATTACCTTAAAGAAAAATAATACGCAAATACAGGTACTGTTATCTTTTTGTCAGGAAACAGTGTCGGGGACAAGGCTATATTGTACAGGTTGTACACTGCACAACTCTAGGGAGCAGACTGGCATGGTGGTTCAACAGCGCTGTATCTGCAACTGGACTTATACATTCTTTTTTAAGTTGATTTTTTAAATTGCATTAAAATGTATATAACATAAAATTGATCATTTTATCCGTTTCCAGAAATTTTTCATCACCCCCAAACAAAAACTGTACCATTAAACAGCAGTTTCCCATTTCTCCTCTCCCTAGCCCCTGGTAACCTCTATTAAGTAACTACCTAAGTGGAATCATGCAGTATTTGTTCTTTTGCGTCTTTTTTATTTCTGTGCATTCTTTTATACTTTCTCATTTGAAAGTTACAATTTTTAGGAGTGCCTGAATGGCTCAGTCGGCTAAGTGTCTGATTCTTGATTTTGGCTCAGGTCATAATCTCAGGATCATGATATTGAGTCCCATGTGGGGCTCCATGCTCCGCATGGAATCTGCTTGAGATTCTCTCTTTCCCTCTCCCTCTGCCCCTCCTCCCCCGTGCTTGTGCGTGTTCTCTCTCTCTCTCAAAAAAAGTTAAAATTAAAAAAAAAATTAAGTAACACACAGTATAATATTATACCTCTAAACAAATTTAGTTCAAGATGCTTTTGAAACTTTTATCTTTTAAAAGTTTTAGAAGTTTATCTTTTCTTGAATCACTTGTGGATTACTTAGTTGTACAATATAGTTTATCTCATAAGGTCTCAATGTTACATATTCGAAGGACGAGTGAATAAACTGTCCCCTCACTAAGACACTGCCTGATGGAAGAGACCACGTGACCGATTCTGTCCTGATTCCTCCCAGCAGGAGGGATTTTAGGCAGGTCAGGAGAGAGGGGAGAAGCCCGTAGCAGCCAACCTGAGTCCAAGCTGATTTTATTTATTTATTTTTTCTTTATTTGAGTGAGAGCGAGCACAAGTTGGGGAAGGGGCAAAGGGACAAGCAGACTCCCCACTGAGCACAGAGCCCAACTCAGAGCTTGACCCCATGACCCCAAGATCATGACCTGAGCCGAAACCAAGAGTTGGATGCTAACTGACTGAGCCACCCAGGTGCCCCAAGTCCAAGCTGGTTTTAAAATGAGGGCTGGTTAATAATTTCCCAGAACCCTTTAGAGGAGGTATGTGGTACTATTCTTTCCTTTATCTGGGAAATAGCAAAGTCGGGAGCTTGGCCTCTTCAGTCTTCAGTGGAAGGAGTGGGGGCCTGCTGGGAGGGATCAGGACAGAATCGGTCACGTGGGCTTGAGGAGGAGGAGGAGGATGGTAACCAGCTCACAGTACTCGACGCTCCCCACCTCTCCGTGTTTGCTCCTTTAATCTCTCCAACGACCTAAAAGGGTAAGGAGACTGAGGCCTGAGAGCCTAAGCACTTTACCCCGTCACAAAGCTGGTGAGCATCTGAGGCCAAGTCTGAGCTAGGAGCCCACAGTCTGAGCCACGCGGCTGGCTCTCTGGGGCCTGGACCCAGCCTAGCCCTGAATCTGTGTCTCCTGGCCGCCAGGACTGGAGTCTCTGCATACCGCTCTCCCCTCTGGGGAAGAGAGAATCACTTTAGGCCATCCAAGCACTGGCACATTTGCAGCCACTAGGAATTCTCCTTGTCATGGTACAGCGATTTTTACATGATATGCCCACAATATCTACCCACCACGCCCTTCGATCAATAACACAATGTATATAAATCAGCAAATACAATGTATTAGAATATAACGTAAACGGACACAGGTATGTGAATTGATGAAGGCAAGGACTAAGGGACCCTACGTGGACACTCACTGGTTCCCTAGGATTCTCTAGTTTCTACACTTCCTGGTGGAAATTCTGAGAGGGAGAGAATCAACGCAGAGCCATTATATTTCAGATACTTTCGCCCTGGCCCAGTGCTTCCAAGAACTTTCTTGGAACTTCTTATGCCTCGTGTCACTCTGTTGAATTGTAGTTATTTATGTGCTGATTTCATTTCCCCTTTCCACCCACAAGAGCCCACCCTTCCCCAGACGGTGTCCAGTGCCATACCTGACTCATTGTCAAGGCTCAGGACATATTCGATGGATGAGTGAATGAACTATCCCCTCACTAAGACACTGCCTGATGGAATAGACTCATGTACACACACACACACACACACACACACACACACACACACACACCCTGTAAGCTTGTTTCCTTGGCCTTAATGAGGATCATTCAGGATTTCTCTATCGAGCCTTCATTATATCAAGAAGGGCTAGAACAAGAAGGCAAAGCAGTTACTCTCAGTAAAGTCCCAATGAAACTAGTGAAGTGGTATAAATATTTGAAAGAAGACACCGAATTCCAACAAGGATGGTCTAGCTCCCAACACCATCACCGCGATCACTCTCACTGAGTCACCACAGGGTTCCATACCCTCGGTGACCCCAAGATTGTAGAGGGCCCCATCCCCTCCCTTTGCCGTCTCTGATCACTGGCGGGTCTCTGTTCCGTGGCCTCAGCTCTGAATGACCTGAGGCTCATGATCTTGATCTACAAGTGCCCACTCAGGGAGCTGATGAGTATCTTTTCTGCAGAAAGGAAATACATGTCAATGAAAGTAGCAACGATTTCTTAAGTAGCTTTATTGAAATAGGGACTCGATTCTAGACATGTGGGGGAGACAGCTCGGTCTCCACCCTCACGTTCATAGTCTTTTTGGGAATATTTACAAAGTGGCAGTAGAAGGCAACCAGCAGTGTGAGTTCAGCATGATGGAAGGCAGTGGCTCGAGCTGTGTGCTGGGTAGGATGCAATGAACCTGTAAGTGACAGGTGTCAGAATTCTGAAAACAGAGATGCCTCTGGGCTGCGCCTGCTTGGGAAGGCTTCCCCCAGAAGAGGACGGTCCCGTATGGTCCTGGGACCAGAGAGTGGCATCCTGCCCAGGCCGCTGGTCAGCAGGCAGACCTTCCTTAAGCCCAACAGCCAGACAGCACAATTATGGCGGGACTCAATGAATGGGATGATTCTGCTTTCCCTCCCCCAAGCTGATTTCTTTCTATTTCTTACCATTACTCGGTGAGTCTGTTTATGAATTAATAGCTATTCCTTCATTCTTAGTAGCGCTACTTGCTGCTGAGAATTACGACAGAGCTAAAAACAAACGATTGCCAAGATGCCCTAATTGTGTCTCCGGGGGAGTGCCCGAGATACTCAGATTTTCCTCTCTCTTCCCTCTTGTTGCCTTCCCCTAGCGAGTACGTTTGCGCTAATCACTTTTGAAGGAAGCACGTTACACTGTCATTCCAGCACCTTGGGGTTTGTCAGCATAAGAGCCAAGAGTCGGATCGGATCTGTTGGCAGAGTGATCGGCTGCTGTTGAAATGACATGGACCGAGACCTGGACCGTTTTCTGTCTCATACGCCAGGAAGGGATGCTGATTGCGCGTCGGCACGAGGGGTAAAATAAGGCAGGTGGGAGGATTGGTATGCGATTTCCAACTCTTGATTTGGGGCTTTGGTTTCTTTCAACGCAAAAGGAAGAGGGTGAGGTGGTAGAAACAGCCCATCAGCAAACACGAGGAGGGCCTCCTCTGCGGGACGTGGTCGGCTGGCTTGCGTAGCAGGACCTCACTGCGTCGGAATCCTCGGGCTTCTTGTAAGTGTCCACATCTAGCATTTTGAGTTGGTGGTTAAGGATTAAAGACCTTGGGTGGAACTGAAGTGGGTCAGATTTCTCATATTTTCGTTCTGATTTTCACTAAATAGAATTAGACTGAGTTTGTGGCCGACACAGCTGGCTCCCTCTCCTTCCCTCAGCCCTCATCTCTACGCGTTGAGAGCTAACTTACCACGAGCACCGAGACTCTTGTCCTGACGACTTTTTTCTGGCTCTGGGACCATATAGGGCCGGGATACAGGGCAAACCAAGCCAGAAGTGTAGGAGAGTTAATGCCCCAGAAGCAGCCCTCAACTGATGCTGGGTGGCGAAGAGGTAGGAAAGCAGAGCTGGGTTGAGCTCCAGGTACCCAGCAGGTAACTTGTTAGATGACACTCTGTGCTGATCCTGCCCTTCCCTGCCTCCCCTCCCAGCCCATCCCATCGGAGTTCCCAGGGATCAGTCACCTTTTATTACGGGTCAAATTGTGCCCCACCCCCTAAAGATATATTGAAGTCCTGAATCTCATCCTCGTGACTCTGACCCGATTCGGATATAGGGTCTTTGCAGATGTAATCAAGTCGAGATGAGGTCATACTGAACTAGGGTGTCCTCTTAAGAAGAGGGAAAGAGACGCAGAGAGAGACACACACAGAAGGCCCTGGGAAGG
This sequence comes from Potos flavus, assembly GCA_028534135.1. Lineage (NCBI taxonomy): Eukaryota > Metazoa > Chordata > Mammalia > Carnivora > Procyonidae > Potos > Potos flavus. The sequence continues at coordinate 3,142,683 of CM052897.1, forward strand.
CGGAGGGAGTGATTGATCTACAAGCCAAGGAACAGCAAAGATCGCCAGAAACTACTAGAAGTAAAGAGGAGGACATGGAGTGGATTCTCTTCCAGAACCTTCGGAGACAGCGCTGCTGACAGCTTGATTTCAGACTTTTAACGTCCAGAACCATCAGAAAGTACATTTCTTCATTTCTCTTGTTATAAGCCGCCCAGGCTGTGGCAGTTTGTTGCGGCAGCCCTAGGAAGCTGATACAGTTCCCAAATAAACTATGGGCCCTCGAATCCCCATTTCAGGGTCTGAGCGAAGACAAGGGATACAGGAAAGCATGGATTATTGAGCACTGACCCTTAACTATCTTAATGAACAAGGCATGCACTTGAATAGAAAGAGGCCCTTCTCATTAACAGACGAAAGGAAACAGAATTCTATTTCCATAAGGGGAACAAATGTTAGAAAAATAGCATATAATGTTTGTGGGAGAAAGGTGTATGGAATAAATAAGAGAAAGGTGGGAACCGATGTGGTGCATGGTTTCCTTTCCATCCAGCGGGGCCAAAAACACATCAGTGATTCTCTGCTGTTGGAATTTCTTTACAACCATGCAGTTGGGCGGTCAGTGGAAACCACGGAACCTGGCCCCAGATTTTCCTCTCTCCTGTTATCTCTCAGGACAGCCCAGGGCGGGTTCGTTGAGATATGACAGCTCGTTAACATTGAAATTTTGAGGGTGACACTAAGATGCAGTAGATCGTGAAAGCCTAATGCTAGATCTCACTCTGGAGAATTTATAAGGACAGTTTCAGGGACTACTTGCGTGGCCCTTGGCCCCTTAACCCATGAAGGCATGAAGAAAGAGATCCAAGAAGGAAGGCGGAGGAAGAGGGAGGATGGCTGGGACTTTCTTGGGCAAGAGCTGCCACCACTCCGTGACCCCGCGCGGAGAGCCCCGGGGGCCCTGCTGTGAGAGAGCGGTATCCCGGAGCCACTCGGGGATCCACGGAGAGAGAAGACCACCCCCAGGGCTGGTGAGGAGGCGAAGCGACACCAGCTCTCGCTCACGGCTGGTGGGAACGCAGAACGGTGCAGCCTCGGGAGGAGGCAGCCAGGCGGCTTCTGACAAAGTTGAGCGTGCTTTCCCTGTGATCCAGCGATCGGTACTTACACGAGGGAGTTAAGAACTCCATCTACACAAAAATCTGCACACGGATGTTTACAGCAGCCTTATCCATCATCACCAACCCTGGGAGGCAGCCAAGACGTTCTTCAGGGAATGGATAAATAAGCTGGCGCATCCAGACAGTGGAATGCAGGGTTCCCCCACTCTCTGAAATGAGGGTGATCCGATGAAAGCTTGTGGAAGCCAAAATGCTGTAAAGCAATGAAGCAATTAGCATTGACTTAGATGGGAAAAACTGTGAGTATTTCCAGATCCCCAAAATAACCTTTCTTAGGCATTCCTGATAACTTGGGACCCATCTGGCCAACAAACACACAAAATAACTCAAGATAAGCACTGATGCTCGCAGTTCAAAGCCCTGGCAGCCTGATGCTGAGATGCTGAGTTTGGTCCCCAGGCAACACCTTGGCAGCCCCATTCCCGCTGCTCAGGGTGCGCACTGCCTCAATAAACAACCACTAAACCCTATTTTCCATTGTTGTTGTTGTTGTTCTTCTTCTTCTCCTTCTCCGTCTCCTCCTTCTTCTCCTCCTCCTCCCTCTCCTCCCTCCTCCTCCTCCTCCCCCTCCCCCCCCTCCTCAAACTCCTCCCCCTTCTTTTTGGTAAAAGCAACAGTCGTTTTCAGCTTTCTTTCTGTTAGCAAAAACAGGTACTAATATAGGCCTTTCATAAAAGCAAGGTGACGTAACACAAACCTCCAAAGAGCGGAGGATGCCTGTATTACTCAGCGCTAAAAGAAATGAGCTATGAAGCCATGTGAAGACACAGAGGAACCTTAAACGCCAAGTGAAAGAAGCCAGTCTAGAAAGACTACGTGCCTACTGCACAGTTCCAATTCTTCGGCATTCTGGAAAAGGCGAACCCAGGCTGGACACCGTTCGAATCCTGGATTCGACCTCTCCCATCAAGCCTGCCCAGCCCCCTGTTACTCACCGTCTAATTCACGATGCAGCTAGCTACTTATGCCAAGAGGCTATTTAATAAAGGATCCCCACTGCCCTATTCAGGCTTCCTGCTGTTGTATTAAGGAGCAATATTTCTCTTATGTTTTTCAGGAAAATTATTCACCTTTTTTTTTTATCTTAAAAGTGTTTAATTTTGAAATTCTTAAAATGTATGGAAGAGCACCAGTGGTAACAAAAGAGACGCTGTTGGTTCTTGACTCTTTCGGGAGCTTCCCGGGGGAATCTGAAAGTGTCCCCCTGTACACAGAGGGCCGGGGGAGACAGAGGAAAGAGCCAGGCCATTCCAGGTTGGCAGGTGGCAGTTTTCATAAGCAAAAGGACCTCCTGTCCGAGGCTTGTCTCGGGCGGAAGCAAGACAAGTCTGTCCCCGCCGGCCAGATCTTTGAAGTTTAGAGAGAGAGAGACAGATGCATACTGTGCAGGTGTTCTCAGCGATCCATCACTACCTCAAGGCCGTGTCCTTGGAGCAGCCTCCGGGACGGGGAAGGTCAAGCGGAACCCACATTCCAAGGACGGGCAAGGGGGCATGATCACCTGGGTCCAGCTCGTGGGTCAACTGGCGGTCACATCTTCTCGATGTCCTTTCCCAGTAGACACCCACATAATCAGCACCCGGGCAGTTCTTTTGTCCTATTTCCAATCTCTCTGCTGAATTTTTAAGGACATACACCATTACTGATACAGCGAACATAACCCCTTCCTCCTTCTGCCCACAATATACTTCCGTGCGGATTTGGCGGCTGCCCTGCACACGAAGGTGTCATAAACAGGACATGCCATTGAGTCTGTGTTTTAGGTTGTGTGAAAATGGTATTATATGGACTCCATTGTTCTGGAACTTGCTTTTGTCACTCAGCCTGCTCAGAGGCTTGGCCATGTGGGTCCGTGCAGATGTGGTTCATTTGCTTAAATCGCTGTCTAGATCCCATCACACGGTGGACAAGCCCTCAGAGACTCGGGTCTGTCTTCATGCAGATGTGGAAACAGTGCTGCCGTGAACGTCCTTTCCGTGTCTCCTTGGGAGCGTGGGCACGTTTCTCTCTGGTGGAATCGCGAGGTTGAAGGGCACGCAGCCCTCCAGCGATGTTAGCGATGCCACGGCGCGTTGAGCCAGTCTCCCGCCTACACCGAGGGGCAGCCTACATGCTCTGGTGTTTTCAGACTTCACCGTTGCTCTGATTGGTGTCCCACTTCTGAAGATCCTTGGTTATCAGCGGGGTTGAGCATCTCTTATATTTATGGGCATTTCAGTTTCCTCTTCTGGGGACTGCTTTTTCATATTCTTTGCTCATTTTCTACTGGGTTGCTAGGTTCTTTCTTTT